>JAEQBH010007680.1:0-86312 GCA_016808115.1 Tetrastigma voinierianum
CTCCCAAGTGATCTCCCTTTGCCTGAAATGTTGGTAATTCCCGTTCATCCCATCGGACCGTATCGCCATGACTAGCAACCCAGAGAACCAACCCGTTGAAGATCGCTTTCTCCAATCGGCCGAGACGGAGGCGAAGCAAGAGAGCAAGCCGCATGTGATGACTTAATTACGTGAGTGATGCAACCGCTTACAAAGAAGAGAATGAACGCTTACGGATCTGTTTGGAGACCAATCGGGCCAAGAACCTACAAGAAGCTCCCCAGCATGTACCTCCAACCTGGATGAATAAGGGCAAAGAGCTCGCCCTACCTGACCATAGCGATCCATCGGCGAATGACGAGTCGTCTTTAGGTAGCTCTCCACTCCCCCGTCACTCACCACCCCATGAAAGAATGCGGGCCGAGTCCAGAAGAGACCACCTCCCCATTCCAATCGGGCTATTAGTGGCACTCGTCGCCGGATGCGAAGAGAGGCCAGCATGGACAGGCCTCATCCGGAGTTGGCCCCTGAGGATATGCCTACCCAGTTCGGGGGTGTGGCCCCCTACTTTCTACCTACACAGTACCCGTTCGGGGCAACCCCCGCCCTGCACGCAACATCTTATCCCCGCCGAGGACCGCATGACATGCTATCTTCCCCTCGACTAAAGATATTTTGGATTACGAGCCCTCGCGGATTCAAGCCATACCAAGGCTGCTCGCTACAATGACGCCTCCTCTAATCCGTATGATCATATGTTGAACACTTTAACCAAGCCATGATCCCAAAGCCGAACGACGACTTCTATGTAAGGTATTCCCACCTAGCTCGAAGGTCCCGCGAGCCCTTGCCTCCACAAGCTTTCAAGAGGATCTCTGAACTCATTCGGCGAATTATGGGCTACATTTGTCTCTCATATCTGTGCTCTATTCGACAGAAAGGAAACATCAGCTCGATCCAATCCATCTTCAAGCGAGACGACGAATCCATCCGGGATTTCACCCGAAGATTTGGACAAGCCGTCCAACAAATTGATGTTTATAGTATGGATGCGGTCTTACAGAACTTCCGAAGAAGCTTTAGGCCGACTACTCCTTTTTTCCAGTCCATTTCCCTTGATCCACTAGCAACCATGGAAGAACTGTATAGGCGGGCAGACAAATACTCCACTCTAGACGAGAATATTCGGGCCGCATCACTCAGTGACGATACTGCCTAGAGCGGCAAACCTGCCACAAAGAGCCACCCCGAACAAAAAAGAAAGTCGTGGCAAGGTCAAAGGCGCCCCCCAAGAATAGCCGGAGTAAAGGAGCCTCCCTAATTCACCCTTCAATGATTCCTATGATCTACCGCTTCCTCATCAGAGACCACCCCAATTTTAATGGCCCCGCCTACGGGGGCGAATCTCACCAACACAATCGATATATGATGTGCAATAAAGTCCTTGTTGATCCGGCAAATGAGGTCGGACATTTATGACTCCGCCGACAAGAGAGTCCTACCTGGCCATCTCGCCACGCAGCAGAGTTTTATCAGGATTCAACGGGGCCACCACACTGACAATGGGTGATATAGCTCTCTTCATCAGGGGAAGACCAGTAACTCAGCAAGTACTGTTTTCGGTGGTTGAAGATTTGGGTCCATATAATGCTATCATAGGCTGGACCTGGCTACATAACATGAAAGTAGTCCCCTCAACTTACCACCAATCTATCAGTTATCTCACCACATCTAGGCAGGTTGACCTTCAGGGTAGCCAACTAGCTGCCCGTTAGTGTTATCAATTGTTAGTACACAAGCGTGAAAAAGGCACCGATAGCTCGCCCTCTGAAACTCAACTCTCATCATAGCAATTAAGGTCGGCTGTCTGGGCCACTTTAGAAGACAAGGATCAATTGGCGTGAGTCTCTCGAATCCATGCCCATGGGGATACCCGCATTGCAGGCACTGGCGTTAGTTCCTCCCTAACGAAGAGTACCCACCGCAGTAATATTAAAGGCACCGACGTGTTCGCTTGGACCCACTCAGGCATGACAAGGATAAGCCCCATGAACCCTTCCCACAAGTTGAATGTTCTCCCCATCCGCCATACCCGTCTACAAAAGTGCACGACGCTCTCCACCCGAACCGCCATCAAATCCCATCCGTGTCAAGTAGATAACCTATCAAGGCCGGGTTTATCGTGAGAAGTCAAATACCCGGGAGTGGCTTGCTAACGAGTGGTAGTTCCAAAGAAAGTGCGGAGAGTATGCATGTAATTTTGCGATCTTAATGACATGTCCCGATAGCTTCCACCACCTCGATGATCAGATTGTCGACGACGGCAAGATGGCATGTTATCGCTTTCTGTATGCATTCGTGATCCCCACGACTACTGATGAGAAAACATCCTTTATTACCACACCGACGGCTCATCATACAACGTGATTATCAAGAAGAATGCCTGGGCCACCTACCTATCTAGTAACCAAGATGTTTTTACCATTACTAGAAAACTATGGAAGTGTACATGATGATATGTCACATAAAATCTAAAGAGCATCCGAATCACGCTTATCATCATAATAAGATTTAATCTCCTATGACTATGGTATGAAACCCAACCTCGCGAAATGTGCATTCATTGGGGTCACCAGGCCGCCTTTAGATCAAGATGACTTAGGGATTGAGGCCAACCCTCCCAACTTAAAGCCATTACCTTAGTCCCAAATTTCAAGTTTCATGAGGTAACAATCACTGCCGATTAGCGTCGCGATTATTTCCCTGGCCATCGACGCTTAGTGCCGACACACCCTTGGGAGACCAGCCGTATGGACTCGAAGAATGCGATCGGCTTTTTATCGTCCAGATTGCCACTCTAGCCGAACCCCCGATTCTTCAAGTCCCGACACTTAATAAACTCTCTTCATCTATTTCAAGTGTGCTCTTTAGAACAAGAGGTCGCGCCACATTGATCAAAGAGGATGGAACGGAAAAACAGAGGCATGTGTTCTTCAAGTAGAAAATCTTTGTCAAGGTAGACTAGGTATAATCATCTTGAGCAGTCGCTTCAAATTTCTCTGTGATGTTAGCCAAGAAGTTTCGCTTCTACTAAAGATCCCATTGTGGTACTAATCGACCTCCCTCTCCGAAGCACCATACATAAGCCCGACTTATCAGGAAGAATGGCTCACTGGGCAATCGAACTAAGCGAATATGGAATCCAATACAAGCTAAGGCTTTCAAAAAGGGACATCAGACTTCATAGCGTATCCCCGGCCAAGTACGCCTCTGACAACCCTGACGGTGGATACTTAACATCGATTTCCGGTGTCCAGACAAATGTATGTATCGCTGATAGCAAGGACCCCATCCGATAAGATTTGAACCATAATCCGGCTTAATTTAGTGCCTCAATAATGAATCGTAGCACGAGGTCATCCTAATCTGCCGAAATGGCAACACCTGTTCACGCTCTGAACGGCGGATTCCCAATTGGTGGTTGCAAGTTAAAGAAGAATTTGAATCCCGAGACCTCGAATGGGTAATATGTGTCCCGGTGGAATAGTCATTGAAAGCAAATTTTTCCGGCCTCCTGAAGCCGGAACACATTCCCAGGATCAGAACGAAAGGGGCGATGCTCGCTTTCGCGGGCCGTCGCTAATCATCAAACCGAGCCGCTATCTACTATCATTCTGGCTTCAATTGCATCTCGCGAAATAAATCGTGATGAGAATCCTCCTTCATGGATGGACCCCATTTCGTTATATCTAAGCACAGGCTAGCTCCTTGCTGAGAGAGATAAGGCCCACAAACTTCAAGTCCAATCAACTAGATTTTCCTTAGTTGATGGGAAACTATTCAAACGATCCTTAGGCGCCTCATCCAAATGCCTAACACCCTCGAGTAGGTCATTACGCACAGCGTAACTCGCATGAAGGAATATGGCCGGAATCATCCCGATCGCGGTGATTCCCAGCCCACCGAGCCCACACTCAAGGGCATTATCACAACCACGAGGGCCGATGCCGCCACTTATACTAGAAAATGTGATCACGCCAATGACTGCTCCTTCCTAATACCGGAAAAGATCCGATCTCTATCTCGAGCCCCTAACCCTTGCCTGAGATCGATATAGTCGCACTAATACTCATTGCCCTAACAAAAAAAACTATTATCAGGCCACTAACTATTTCAATAAATGGATCGAGGCCGAAGCATCTCCCAACCAAAGGATAGAGATAACACCCACTCTTATCTAGAAAAATATCAGATGCCTGCCTCATCCCCGCATCAATCGTGTCCAACAACGAGCCCCAATTCGCGTCTGCTCATCGAAAGTTCTCGTCAGAATTGGAAGATAAAGAATCTATTCCGACCACCTCAAACCATGCAATTTTAATTGGCTTCGTGCTGAAAGCATGCCTCAAAAGACTTATTGCAATCATCCTTCAGTCTGAGTCCACCAAGTTTGATTCTCAATAACATCTAACCATCCTTCTCTTTGAAAAAACGCGGATAACTAGTGGCACAATGACTCTCGTCACCTCCGCCTTTTATAGCAACCTCCACTCTGTGTTATCCGTTATCCAAGCTAATGGCCATCTAATGCGCATCTAAAAGTTAGGAATTCACATTGGAACATTCTCGCATTGATTACTCACTGGCTCATGCTATGTCGTGGTCAAATGACGTTCTTTTTCCAACCGTACTACCGCCTCCCAAAGAAGAAAAGGGTACTGGTGTTGCTATAGGCTTTAGCCCAGCCCCCAGCCAATAAGCCCGTCCACAAAATATAGTTAGAATCGGGCCAAATGCACGAAGGCCCGCTAACTCCAATGTGCAATATTTGCTTCTCCCTGTTATCCTCCCTAGCCGAGAGAGCCGACGACTCTCACGCCATCTCTCCCAAGAAGACTTATCCAAAGAAATGCCGCCAAATGGACTTCCCGAATAGAATATGCACTCTTCCATGAGAATCATCATGACGACAAGTCACCCTGGGTAAATGCGCTTCCTGACCCCATTCAAAACGATCTGGTTTAAAAAGGAATAACTAGTCTCATTACAGAGATGCGCTACCTTCCCCTTTCCGACTGGGGAGGAAATCACCCACTTCCAACAAGCTACATCTACTTCCTCCGATAAAAGATGTCATCGTGACGCAATAAGGTATGAGAAAAAAGAACGAGCAAAAGGTTCCTCATTTTAGAGACAAGTGTCCGACTCAGCCTGAGAGGTAGCCGCGCGCCTCCCCGCTGACTGTAAGATTCTCGAGACTACAGAGGTCTCCTATCTGCCTGCTTCCACCAATTCCCCCCATAAGGGTTCAGGCAACCACAAGCTGTTGCGTATATCAACTCTAGCCCATCTCCAAACAATGCACTTTCCTCGGCCTTCCAGCTTGACTGCCTTAACTACTACTACCTTTCTTTAACTCAATCTTGAAGAGGTTCCCGAGAAGGTGATGACTAGTGCAGCCGTTGGGGATGGTAAACGATTCCATTGAGGCCCACGAAGGTTTTGTACTAATTTTGGGGTGAATAGGGGCTTCTTATGGTGGACAGGATTTCTCCATTCACACCAACCCAAATTTTTACTGCCTCTGTGTCTGTAAACATGATTTCCTTCCTCATCCACTGCAACATCGTTTGCAAAGCTTTTCATCGCCGGCCACCGCCCCAAAATCACACCAAATAATGTACAGATTACTACAGAACCATATAAATTTCACTCTCTAAATACTTTTGATGGGTTAGGTGAACCAACCAAGACGGACCCAAAAAGGCCAAACCCGGCATAGTTTATTTAGGCCTCATGCCTCCTTGTTCTAAACTTCACCCAACATCAGTAATTCGTACCATCTATCATAAATTACAATCAAAAATCATACACGTATCATGTATTTTTGCCTCGGAACAAGGGATTAGAATTTATGCATGTTTGTTACCCTTTTGAAACATGTTTATGTTCTAGAACAAGGAGAATGAAACACAGCTTGATTCCCTTTCTTTTTTGTTTTGAAAAAGAAAGAGGACACAAGAAATATTATTCAGATTTTGTTCAAAATACAAAAACACGTAAAACATTAATGAACCAAATGTGTCATTGCTTTTCAAAACTAACATCAATAACAATTTTCAAAAACATAAACCAAACAAACCCTAAAAGAAACCATGACCCCTAATGTGCCTGTATGCCTCTAATTTTTTCAAAAGTTCAAATAAGTAGGGTTTTGGAACCTCACCATTTTTATACGGGCATTTTAGTTAGTATTTGTGGTTAGTTCCTTTTTAGAGGCAGCAGTTCGTCCTAAACTAAAACCCAACTATTACTCCTCTCAAGCCATTTTCTGGATCCACTAACATAGTTTTCTTTTTTACTTCTATTTACTTTGAATTATTGCTTCTTAATACTAAATGTTCAATATTTTCCTTTTTGACTTTTATTAATTACTTCGAATTAATTCTTTGTAATACTATATGTTCTTATAAAAATTAGTACTTGTTCATGTAAGAACTTGATAACTCCAGTCCATCCAACCTTTACTACTTCAAGGAATGGTTTTTTAATTCAAATTATAGTATAAGAAAAGATACAAAACTTTCAGTTAAAAAACAAGTGAAGGTCTAAAGTATTGGAACACTAGAGGCCATTGTATTAATTATTAAACTCTACTATAGAAAATGTGGTAGAGAATCTGTAGCATGTAAAGACAAGTTTTAACCCTTAGGAACTCATCATGGTAATGGTATGGGAGGGTAGTCTTGTTCGTAAAAGCGGAAACTAAACGAATCGTAAAATCCATGATGACCAAATTCTGAAAGTTCAGCATCGTGAAACCGGGCGGTATTTCAGAGACAACAGCATCAGGGACAGTGAGTTGAGGAGAGAAACAACCGCCGCCACGTAGACAGATCTACGCCACCATGAGCTATTCCTGATTTCCAATCACATCAGCGTTGGCCACAAGCGCCCGGTTCCTCCTCCCGTCGACGGCGATCCCCAGCGATGCGTTTCCGGCCAACTCAGCCTCCCTAACAAGTAGGGTTTCCTCCAAGACAGTGTCCAGGAAGTGGCCGTCCGGCACATGAACCTGTGCGACGCCGCCCTCTAAAAGAGAGAGGATGTAATCGATTTGCGGAGATCGTCCCACTTGGCACACCCGGAAAATCCAGCTGAGCGGTAGTGCAGACAGGGTGGTGGGTTTCGTCATCTTAATCTGAGATGAGGTAAGCAATGGGAATTGCGGAGATGGTGAAGAAAATGACGAGGGATTTGGTAGAACAGTTAAAGCAAGCCATCTTTGTGGGAGAGAAAGAGAGAAAATAGAAATCAGCGAGAATATTGGAATGGTGGTTTTTTCATTTTTTGGGAGGGAGTATTGGTATAAATACTGATAGCAGAGAAGGTGTTCGGTGTGGGGCCACTCAGAAATTGGGAGCGAAGATTCCAAATTTTAAAAATTAAAATAATACATATTTATAGAGTTAGAAATATTTAAATGGTACTAAGGATTAAATGGTCTTCTTCTAATTCCGAAAATACTTTGTGTGGAAAGAAGAAAATAAGGGCATCTAAAATGTTTTTTTGTATTTTTTTACAACTAACTACTTTACTTTAGTAACTACTCTCCTTCTTAATATTCTATTCTATCTTTTTAAACTTTAGTACACAAAAAATAAAATAATCTTTTTTCTTAATATGGGTCATTGTTAATTTTAGAAATATTTAATTAAAAGGAATAAACTAAAATAAAAATCTACTATATGTGAATTTAATTTCCTTCATTTTTTAAACGTCTTGTCTTAAAAAAAAATAACATATTTTACACAAACATGCCCAGCGTATTTATTATTTACATATTTTCAAATAAAATATTAAATTTTTTATGGTGTCTTTTTAGAGTGTTTGTTTCTTTAAATCATGTTTTCATGAAAACTGACAAACCAAATATGTTTTCTATCCTTATATTTTAGAATAAAAACATGTCCTTATTTTTTAACAAAAAATGAAAGGGTATTTCTGCCAAAAATTTTAAATAATTATAAATATGTAATGGAAGCACGAGTGGTACTCCTCTGGCCTTTTGGAAAGATACAAGCAATTTGTTGACTTATATTTTTAATTTAATTAATTTGTCATTATTCAATGAAGCAAGCTGAAATCTAATTCTTCATGTTCAGTAAATCATAAATAAAAATAAAAAAGAAGCCTGGTTTGCTTTGTTTTATTCATTCCCAATTCGCTCAAAAGCAAACAAAAGTCTTTGTACAGAATATCTAAGAGAGAGAGAGATTGTGTCATAAGTCTATAGCATGAAATATTTAAAATTTAGGCCTAAAAATTTATTAAACCTACATAAGTTTTATTTGAACAAAATAATCTATAAAAAACCTAAATATTTGATGAAGAGTCAATGGCAAAAGAAAATCTCTCTCTTTAAAATGCGCTTCATTTATCTTATATATAAGTCTTAACCTAAGTTAAACATTCCCTTCTCCTCTCTCAACCAGTTTGATATTTAAAAGCAGGGGTGGATCACAACCAAATATATTGAGGGGGTGAAGTTAAAAAAAAATATGAGGTATGAAAAATTTGAAATTTTTGAAAACAAAAATTAAAATATGTAAGCTTTCATATATTAGCATTCATAGTTACAAAATATACCACATTTCAACTAAATCATTCATTTTCATTACAACATCAATTCAAAATGCAAAAGTGTCGTCAATCATTATCTATGATCTACTAAAACTAGGCATTCTAAGTTGTGCCCTTCTCTCTTTCTTCAAATCAATAACATCTATGATTAAATCATCATCAAATAGCTTAATAATGTCTTTTTCAATATAAGTAATCAAAGAATTAGTAAGAACTATCCTTATTTTGCTACGCAACCTAGTTTCGATAATTCTCATACTACTCGCTCAATCATACACTTATACGAGTAGTTGTTTTCAAAACAAATTAATCTATCCAAAATAGGATAAATTAATGATTTCTTTGTCTTTATTAATACTTGACATAACTCTGAAATTGTTGATGCTTTTTGCAATTTTGAATTTTGGCCAACATCAAGTCTGAAAAGTTCTAACTACACTCTCAAATGTAGTTTTTCTTGGTATAAGAAATCTTCATGATAGTATTTATTTGCAAGCTTGCAAATATTTTCAACATTAAATGATTGGTAGCCATCTTTAAGATCTAAAGCCACGCTAAGAACAAGCAACTCTATTGTATCCTCTTTGAATCCAGTATTCAACTCTTGCAGTTAAAATTATAGAGGCCAAAAGATGTCAACTCGATAGCGATGTTTCATTGTGATTGAATCTCTATGTTGTCGAGATCTACTGCTTCTCGACATAATTAGCATCCATATCAGGAATAATTAGCATTCATTGGGCTTTTTTATTAAAGTTTTATGTTTGGAATTGGCTTAACTATTTCAGTTCTGGTTGCAAATTTTATTTATGTATTTTGGTCCTTATTTTAGTTTATCTTATTTATTTAGCTCTTATAATCTTCTTTTATTTTTACATTTTGGGGGGTAAATACAATATACATATACATATATATATATATATATATATATGCCCCCTCAAGAGGATCTGCTCTGTCCAAACTCCATGCCAAATATCCCTTCCTATTCTTCTTCAACCCCACACCTCCCTTTCTTTTTCTCTCAACCCATTTTACATCTCCCCTTCCTCTCAAGCCTCGACTCGGCTTTCTTCAAGCATCAACCTCTCATTTGACTCAAAACCCTAACTCGAAACCCTATAAACTCATCCTATCCAATCGAAAAAAGCTTCCTCCTCCAGCACGATCGGCGCCAAGAAAAGAGAAACTATTGGTCAACCGAGTTGTTCAACCAGAATTCCCATTCGAGTGTTAGAATTTAGGTTTCTTTCTTCATCAGCAGGTTTCTTTCTCTTTCTCTTTCTCTTTGTCTCTTTCTCCTTATGTGTGTTCTTTTGAATCTCTACGGTCTAGGTTCCAACATTGTTTAAGAACAATGATAAAATGGTTATTTGTTTCATATTCTTTTTTTTAAGCAATTTAAGAGCAATGATCCCGAGTGTTTTTTTTATGAAAATGTGGTTATGTGTGTCTTCTTTTGAATCTCTATGCTCTATGTGGGTTACTAGTTTGAAGTCTTGATTTCTAGGTTCCAACATTGTTTAAGAACAATGACACAATCATTTTTTATTATTATTATTATAAGTGAACTACAAGTACCATATGATCAAACATTAGGTACAAATTTTATGAACTCTAGATACTACACAAGTTAACTTTAGGTATATTCAGATTGTATCCAGGGTACAATCCATTTAAACCTTAAGTACAATCTACATGTAATATGGGTACAAACCAGTAAGACCGTAGGTACAACTAATAGCACTTCATTGTTTTTATTATAAGTAAAATGTAAGGACTATATGATTAAACCTTGGGTACAACCATTATGAACTCTGGGTACTATGCAAGTTAACCTTAGGTACAACCAATCAGATCCTCGGGTACACAACTTGCCAACCCTAGGTACAATCTATTTGTAGTGTGGGTATAAAACCATATATACCTTAAGTACAACTAATACCGCTTGTTTGTTTTCAATTAGTAAACTTTTAAGTACCATATGATTTTAAACTTGGGTACAACTTTTATGGACTCGGGTATCATACATTGCCAACCTTAGGTACAAACTGCATTGCATCCGACCATAACTCATTTGAACCTTAGGTACAATCTACATGTAATATGGGTACAAACCAACAATACCATAGGTACAACTAATAGCACTTCATTGTTTTTATTATAAGTAAAATGTAAGTACCATATGATTAAACCTTGGGTACAACCATTATGAATCCTGGGTACTACACAAGTTAACCTTAGGTACAACCAAATTGTATCTTGGGTACAACCTGCTAGAACCCTAGGTACAATCTATATGTAATGTGGGTACAAACCATATATACCTTAGGTACAACTAATACTACTTTTTTTTTCTTTTTTTTTTTTGCAATTATTAAACTGTAAATACCATATGATTAAACTTTGGGTACAACTTTTATGGACTCTAGGTAATACACAAGTTAACCTTAGGTACAACCAAATTGTATCCGAATTACAACTCATTTGAACCTTAGGTACAATCTACATGTAATATGGGTACAAACCAACAATACCGTAGGTACAACGAATAGCACTTTATTGTTCTTATTATAAGTAAAATGTAAGTACCATATGATTAAACCTTAGGTACAACCATAATAAACTCTAGGTACTACACAAGTTAACCTTAAGTACAACCAAATTGTATCCTATGTATAACCCGCTAGAATCCTAGGTACAATTTATATGTAGTGTGGGTACAAACCATGTATACCTTAGGTACAATTAATACCACTTGTTTTTTTTTTTTTTTTTTTTTTTTTTTTTGCAATTAGTAAACCTAGAAGTACTATGATATAATATTATGTGACTTATTAATTATACAGGGGCATCGTGATTTTAGCACTCGTTTTCGATACGTGGTATTACAGATTGAATCTTATATACTATGGTTATAATTGTAAATACTTGTCGAGGTAACAAAAATGGCTCGCATATACACGTCTCGAGTTCATTACTTGTGTTTACACAAACTCCATTATTACAAAAAACTTTACATTTACATTACAAAAACGTATCAAAACCTACATCAAGTGGACTCTTATTGTTGTGTCGTCCCAGCGAATGCGAATGCCCCGATGTCCTCTTCAAGACTCCATATGGATGAAACACCCGTGTTAAGCTTATAGCCTAAGAGGGAACAGATACGTATATAACCACTTTGAGTGGTCTACAATTACAAGATACATATAACATAATGCATATGTCGTGAGTTTAGGGCATAACAGAATTTATAATGTAGTTTCATATAACATTTATAACAAAATTTCATCTCCCCGTAGTGAGTTCATAACAGTGATTCAGGATCAAGTGTACCCTTATAGGTACATTATAGAACATAACCGATTTTTATGCTTTCTTCTTGCTCATTATTCGCATTCTTATCATATAAAAGTTTGTCTCAGATAGATCAAGAATGAATGAGAAAGACAAAGACTATAGGTACCCGAATGTACAAGACAAGATCAACAGATTATCATTTAATGAATAAAGGTGGCGTAGCATAATGGGAGGTTGCCGCACCGAATAGAGACATGCCTACCCAATGTGAATAGAAGTGTCAGCACTACAGGAGGCCGCGGTTGTCGTCAAGATCAATGTGACGTGCCTACCCACTTACCGTAGTGTCATAAACACAATGCAGGAGTGTCGTCACACTAAACAAACGTGCCTATTCATTCACTATGCGGTCTCCGACAGGCATACAATTATATCTATTACTGAGCTTGTTATATTGTTCTTAAGACATTAGCAAATGAGGGGCGAGAAACAATGTCTGCCCAACGACAGGATTGCTGAGGTGAAGCTTCGCTATGCCTCGGCGGTGAGGTACAAAGCATTTTTCATATAACTTTTATACTTGTACGGACCCTTTCATTCACTTGTTAGGATCCTCAATTAATCCAATTTTATTTCTAAATATCTTCTATTGGAAGTCCAAACAAAAGAGTAATGAATTCTAGAATTAACCGAAGAAAGAACAAACCGAATCAGAATAAGCCAGCATAGTTGCCTAAGCTGCAGCAAAGCAGCTACGCCTAGGCTTAGAGGTTCTACTACGCCTAGGCTTAGAGGTTTTCTTAGGCGTGGGTTCCTACGCCTAGGCGGATTAGAAAATTCGAAAAACTCGGTCTCAGTTCACCTAGGCTAAATGAAAGGTAAACAAATCGCTAGGTTTCAGCCATTTTCACCGGAAATCTTTTAACCAAAACAAACCATTTTAAAACAAAACTAACTTAAACCAACCAAAATACATTGTATTAGCAGTTAGGGTTTTCCTAACCCAACTTAGACAAGTATTTCCAAACATGAGTTCCATAACAAAAGTGTTCCAACACAAAAAAGAGATATTCTAAACCTTAAATCTTCATGTAATTCCAATCTAGCTTCCTTTTCCTCCTTTCTTCTTACTTGAACCAAAACAATGGATTGCACACCAAAGCCAATGATCTCCTCTTCTCCTCCACCGTAAACCCTAGCACTCTAAAGCCAAAAATGAGATATTTTGCTCTTATCATAAGGCCACGTTTGGCCTTATCCTCTTCTAGACCCAATTTCTTAGCCTTTGCATTTTAGTCCCTTAATTTTATTCTATTTACACATCAACTTATCTAAATTATTACTATAGCATATCATCTTCTTAAATTATGATCTTTAGGTCCTTATTTTACTAATTACCAATTTAACCTTAGTACTTGGTACAAAGTACAACTTTTACTTATAATATACCCCTAAACATGTAAATGACTACTAAGGTATAATTTGGAGTGTTACAATTCTCCCCCTTAAAAAAATTCCGATCCTCGAAATTATGCAGATTGAAGAGTTGTGGATCTTGTGCCCATCATTATGGATTCTTGTTTCCAAGTTGCTTCTTCATCGTGGTGTTGCTTCAGCTTTACGAAAGACTTGTTTGCGACATTTTATGATTCATTTTACACCTGATCTCTGAACTGTTTTATTATTCATCAAAAGTGAAGTCATTATGCTTTTATTATATCATGTCATTAATATGTGTGATTCATCAAAACGATATCTTTGAAGCATTGACACATGGAATACATTATGTAATTTGGCCAACTCAGTGAAGGCCCAATAATACCAGATTCTTTCTCAAATCATCATCTGATCAGTAAACCTTAGACTTACGTTCCTTTCTTTCCAGGTGAAGTATCTTTAACAGCTATATACTTTCAAGAAAACCTTATCTCGACTTAGTACTCTATGTCCTTTCTTTTTAGATCATAAACACTGTCTATCATGCAGAGCTTTTAATACTCAGTTGATCAGACTTTTTCTTCTATCTCTTTCACTAAGTTAGGACCAATTACTTTATGCTCGTTCAATTATGTCCAACATACAGGAGTTCTACATTTTCTTCCATACTCAGCTTCATAGGGCGCCATACAAATACTTGAGTGATAACTGTTGTTATAGGCAAATTCCATATGGGAAATATACTGTATCGACTTGAGGAAAATCTAGCACCTGACCTGATATATCTTCAACGCTTGAATCGCTCTTTCGGATTGTCCATTTGTTTGTGGATGGAAAGTGACACTCTGCATTCCAGCAGTACCCATGGCTGGGTACGTAATTCTTTCCAAAACCTTGGCGTGCCAGTGGATCACGGTTAAATACTATTGATAGTGGAATCCCATGCAACCGAACTATCTCGTTCACATACAACTCCGCTAACCGATCCATGGAATAGTCAAGTCGGACTGGTAAGAAGTGAGCAGACTTTGTGAGTCTGTCTACAATTACCTAAACTGAATCATGTTTTCTTTAGGTGAGGGAAAAACCAGATACAAAATCCATAGTTATGTTGTCCCACTTCCATTGTGGAATTGGAATGGGATTTAACAAATAGCGGTGCTGATGTTCGACTTTGCTAGCGTGCAGTTACATTTGGATCACATACTTTCTGATATCCTTTTCATCCCTTGCCACCAATAGTATTTCAAATCGTACATCTTATTACCTCCGGGATGCATGGTAGATACGGTGTTGTGGCTTTCATACATCAATTTCTTTTCAAATCGGACATTGGTACCGCATGTCTGCTCTTGTATTACCATTGCCATCATCATTTATCTGATAGTCGGTCTTGTCTCCATTTTCTAACTAATTGTACACTTTCTTATAACTTGATATACATCAACATTGAGCATCAATCATCATATGTTTCAAATCATGCATAACTCTCGATTGAGCTAACAAAGCTCCATCATATGCAAATTTCCATGCCTGATGTCTCGAGGACAACCCATAAATTGTTTTCTACTTAAGCATTATACCATTAGCTTATCGAGTGTAGTAATCATTATGCAATCATAGTCCTTGAACAATTCTAACCACCGATGTTGCCTCAAGTTCAGTTCCTTCTAAGTTAACAGATACTTAAAACTTTTATGATCTATAAAGATTCTACATTTTTCACCATATAAGTAATCTCGCCATATTTTCAAGGCAAACACTACCACTGCCAACTCCAAATCATGTATGGGATAATTTTGCTCATGCGGTTTCATCTGTCTAGAGGCATATGCCACTACTTTTCCATCAGCTTGATACACATCCCAAGCTATCTGAGGCATCACTATACCATATTCTACCGCGAAATAGGGTGGTTGCTGCAATTGCTAGCGATTATTTTCTTCTTGTTCAAAACTTGACTGACACTTGTCATCCCATTCAAACTTTACCTCTTTCCAGAGTAACTTAGTAAGTGAGAAGGCTATGACAGAAAATCCTTTTACAAATCGTCGGTAATACCCAGCTAAACCCAAGAAACTTCTCACCTCTGTTACATTTCGAGGCGGTTTCCAATTCCTGATAAACCCGATTTTAAGCGAGGTCAACTCTAATACCCTCAATAGATATAATATATTGGAATGACACTTCCTTAAGCCAAAAAATCACATTTACTTAACTTAGAAAACAACTTTTCTCTCTCGGGATACCTTTGTCTCAAATATTTGTTCATGTTCTTATGCATCATAGAATACCTTAAGATGTCGTAATGAATACCACTACAAATTAGTCCATATAAAGGTTAAAACCTTATTCATCAAGTCCATGAATGTGGCTGAATTATTAGTCAACCCAAATGGCATTACTAAAAACTATAATGACCATATCGAATTCTAAAAGTACATTTTGGGACATCTGACATCTCACTCGAAGTTGATAATATCCAGGTGCAAAATTACATCTTAGAAAGACACTTGCTCCTTTCAACTAATCGAAAGATCTTCTATTCTTAGCAACGAATGTTTAATTCTTTACCATTACATATTTATTTGTCGATAATCAATGCGTCGAGAGAGTGCCATCTTTCTTGACAAGTAAGCGGCGCCTTGGTGAAACACTAGGTCGGGATGATCATATCCAACGGCTTACGTGGTTAGATCTTTAACTCACTTTTGATTTAGTTGGGGCCATACGGTAGGGTGCCTAGAGTAAGTCATCCTTGTACAACTTCAATGAAGCGGGTTTATTTCTCTTTCGGGTAGCAAACCCAGTAATTCCTCAGGAAACACATCAGGGAATTCTTTTATCACCAGAATATCTTCTAGATTTGCCTGTCCTCTCTTGGGGTTAAGCACCAAAGCCAAAAAGGTTGCACAACCTTTTATAAGAAAATGTCGGGCTTGCATAGTGGAGTTACATTTGACACTGAGTCAGATCGAATACCTTGTACAGTTACCTCTGACAAGTCATAACATTTAAGCAGTATTGTTTTCTTATCACAATCAACTATAGCTCGATGTTTGGATAACCAATCCATGCCTAAAATCAAATCAAACTCATGAAAAGGCAAAGCAATTAGATCAACCAAAAATTCCCTATCATGGACCATTAGGGGACAGTTCTTATACACTCGGTTGACTCTAACACTATGCCCCAGAGGACTAGTAACAAGCATGTCATATGCAAAAGGTTCTACTTATGGCAATTTAGCACTCAATTGTTCAATGCATATATAAGAATGTATAGAACCTAGGTCTCTGCAAAGCATGCATTTCATTTGTTATAAAGTGAATTTACCCATAATAACCCCTGGTGCATCCTAATCTTCATGGGCTCTCATAGCACAAGCTTGGGCTGGGGTTGCAATAGTAGGGCGATTTACTATCTTTGAAGCAATACCTCTTCCTTACTGTCCTGAACTACCTCACCCTCTACCTCTATCACGAGTCGATAAAGGTACATTTGATCCTCCTCTACTACTTCCTTGAGGATTTCTGAAATCCACTGCTCATGCGAACAATTTTCTATCATATGGTCCGTGCTTATACATTTGAAACAACCCCCGGTTACTCGTCTGCAAATACCATAATGATTTTTGTGACAGTGGGAGCATTCAGGTCTTTCGTCTTGTCCGGTTGAAATGTCTCTACCGGAACCCTATGTTATAGTAGGACCTTGTCTCCTACCCTTTGTAGTAGAACCTTGTCCCGAGTCCACTTGATTCTATCTAGTCCTTTTACTGGAAGATGAACCACCTCTAAAGAACTTTCTCTCCCGATTTCTCTCATGACTCTTCATTTCCGATTTCTCTATTTTCATTGCCACTTGCACCAGCTGATAAAAATTTACCGCTTGCAATGATGTCACAACTATGAGGTACCTCTTTATGGATTCCTTTAGGCCATCCTCAAACTGTCTACATCAAAAAGTTTTCATAACGACTAATTTTGGTGCATACTTACTAAGCCAGCTAAACTCCTTTTCATACTCTACCACTGCTAGATTCCCCTATTTCATATTCAGGAATTGCTTCCACTTGGTCTCCTTATAGTCATCGGTGACATACTTTGTCTGAAATTCTCGGACAAAGAAGTCCCATGAAATTGGTTCTATAAGCAATGGATTTCTTATAACAAGCTGCACCTTGCAGTAGTGAGACCGCACATTTAGCCATTTGTTCAGGTGGACATTTGACTTTGTCCAAAGCTCTTTGTAATTTCTCAAGCCAAAACTTGGCTTTTTTAGACTCTTCTAAACTTGTACCATGGAATTCTTCTACTCCATGCTTTCCTTGCATAATCAGTCCGAGCTCGAGGGGCGGAAGTGAGTCAAGATCTAAGACCCTTGCCATATCTTGAAATTTGCAACAACTTCAATTGAAACTGTTCACTTCTGGCCGACCTAGACGAGACAGGAAACGATGGATCGGATCCATAGGATTTTACGCTTTCGATTGTTTCCTCTGACTTCACAGGATTGATCCATTCTAGATAATAACACAAAACAAGGACCATCCTCATTAGAGCTGACCGCAATGCATGTAGGTGCGTTTTTTAACCCTAACAGTTTTCGAGAGCACTAAACCTAGGCTCTGATACCATTAAAATTGTCACGCCCCTACCCTCGCCTGGGCAAAAATGTGGGGTGCGGCATGGGACTGGGACTCCTTTACCTGACTTTTTGACATTGGTGGGCCTATTTCAATAAACAAATCCATATATCATATTATAACTTAAGCCACCACCTTAGTAATTGTTTAAAATGTCATGTACATATACATGCACAGACCATTACTTGTGTTTCACACAAACTCCACTAATACAAAAACTTTACATTTACATTAAAAAAATAAAACCTACATCGAGGTGGACTCTATTCAGCGTGTTGGCCACAGCGGATCTGCGGAATGCCTCGGATGTCCTCTTCAGTACCTACACGGATGAAACACTCGTGCTAAGCTTATAGCTTAGTGGGAAATATATAACATATATGATCACTTGGAGTGGTCCACAATTACAAGATACATATAACATAATGCATATGTCAGAGTTTATGTATAACAGAGTTTTCATATAACATAATTCTTATCACGGAATTTCATATCTCCCGTAGGAGTTCAGAACAGAGATCTTGTCTGAGAAGGTACGTAGGCTGTACATATGACCCGATTTCTAATACTTTCTTCTTGTTCATTATTCAAATTCTTATCATATAAAATTTTTCATGTATAGACCAGTAACAATGAATGAGAGGGTGACCTGATAGGTACTCGAGAAGGGCCAGTGCGATCTTGAGCAGACATGCGCGCGTAACGGAGGTGTCGTAGCATAATGCATGAGTGTCGTCGAAACAAACGTGTCTATTCATTCACTATCAGTCTTGACATGTATGCAATTATATCTATTGCAGGCTTGTGCATATTGTTCTTAAGACATTGACGAGGGATCGACAAGCAAATGTCACACCCGGCGATAGGATTGTTGAGGGTGAAGCCGCTTTGCCTACGAGTACAAAGCATTTCATATAATTTTTATACTTATGCGGACCCTTTCATTCACTTGTTAGATCTCAATTAATCCAATTTTATGCCTAAATATCTTCCATTTAGGAAGTCGAACAAAATGTGATTCTAAATTAGCGAAGAAAACGAGAATTGGAATTGTAGCTTGGCCTAAGCTGTGATGCTATGCCTAGGCGTGAGGACATTCACCTAGGCATGGTTCCCTCGCTGGCGGATCATAAAGTAAGAAAACTCGACTGGGTTCACTGAGGCGTGCACTCGCTAGGCGTAGGGTGTCAACTGAGAAAACAAAAATGGCCGAGTTTTAGCCATTTCAGGAAATATTTTAACGAAACAAACCATTTCAAAACAAAATGCTTAAACCAGGCGAAATACACATGTATTGAAGAGTTAGGGTTTCTAGCTTGACACCAGACAGTATTTCCAAACATAGGTTAGTACCAAGTTCCCATACAAAAGAAATTCGAACCTTAATCTTCTTGTAATCTCCTCCTAGCTTCCTTTTCCTCCTTTCTTCTTACTTGAACCAAAACAATGGATTGCACCAATGCCAATGATCTCCTCTTCTCCTCCATCGTAAACCCTAGCACTCCAAAGCCAAAAATGAGATATTTTGCTCTTATCATAAGGCCATGTTTGGCCTTATCCTCTTTTAGACCCAATTTCTTAGCCTTTGCATTTTAGTCCCTTAATTTTATTCCATTTATGCATCAACTTATCTAAATTCTTACTGCATATCATATTCTTATTATGACACTTTGGGTCCCTATTTAACAAATTACCAATTTAACCTTAGTACTTAAATTTTCAAAAAATGCAACTTTTACTTATATTATACCCTAAACATGTAATAAACTACTAGGGTATAATTTTGGGTGTTACAACACAAGTTAACCTTAGGTACAACCAGATTGTATACGGATTACAACCCATTTGAACCTTAGGTACAATCTATATGTAATATGGGTACAAACCAGCAAGACCGTAAGTACAACTAATAACACTTCATTGTTTTTATTATAAGTAAAATGTAAGTACCATATGATTAAACCTTGGGTACAACCATTATGAACTCTGGGTACTACACAAGTTAACCTTAGGAAAAACCAAATTGTATCCAGGGTACAACCCGCTAAAACCCTAGGTACAATCTATATATAGTGTGGGTACAAACCATGTATACCTTAAAATTACGACTAATACTACTTGTTTGTTTTGATTTCAATCAAACTTTAAGTACCATATGATTAAACCTTGGAGTCTGACCTTTATGGACCACAAGTGCTACATAGAGATTAACCTTAGGTACAACCATATTGTATCCGAATTACAACCCATTTGTAATCCATAAATGAACTATGGGTACAATTGAGGGTACTTAGAATTAGTTTGCATCATAATTACACTAATTTTGGTGATGTGATTAAAGCAAAAAAATGTTGCGTACTTCATAACATGTTTTATAATAATTTTATTTTTTAACTATGCAAAACACAAGAAATTGAACAATGGACAATGACATGTTTTGCTTTATTTATGAGGGGGGATTGATGAAGGTTGATGATGGAACCATTCAATACGTTGGTGGTCGCACCTTTAGCCTTGAGATTGACGAACATATGTCATATGGTGATGTTAGATCAAAGTTTGTGCTCTATTGAATATGCATATGGAATTAGTGAAATTTGAATTCACAGTCAAATTTGATCCATCTTAAACATCGTGTTATGTGGCCTTTACCTCTTACGAGCATACTCGGGGCAGACGATGTGTATTATCGGGTTTTATGTATCTTGATTGAGCGTTTATATCTGACATCGCCGAACCTAAAACTATGAAGTAATTCTCAAATCACATGTTAACCTCTGGAGTTAAACACTCAAGTCATGCTGCGTGTTTACTTACTCAATTATTTGTTTTGGTAAATTGCAGTGTTATTACCCCAATAGTTGAATCAAATTCTTCACATGTCATACCCTCACCGGTAGCAACTAACTCGTCGATTGATAGGGGTAGCCTTAAGAACACGTCAAAAATTGAGTCATTAGGATTCACACATAGATGTGCAGAGTCACATCCAAATAAGCTACAGACAATGCATTTTTCAAATGCAATTCTCGATAGTAGACAAACTTTTAGAAATGCTTCCGAGTTTCATGATGTTGTATATTTGATGTCATTAGTTGGGAGATTTCGATATATATTCAAGAAGAATACTCCACAACGGATGAGCCTAGTATGCACTGTTGACAATTGTCCAAGAAAAATCACATGTCGTGCATTAGGTGCAACGGATGTTGTTCAAGTTCATACATTTGAGAATACACATAACCATAGTTTGGATGATGTTGTCTCATCACAGCTACGAATTTAAGACGATATTCATCTATGGTGATTGATGATTAATACGGTGTTTTTATACATTCTTTTATACCTTAATCACCTATCAATCTGTAATGGCACATGGTGTTTTTTTAACAGCTCTAATATGCCCAATTTTATCATCTTATAGCTCTAGGAACATTTTGAAGCAAAGAGGCGTAAGAGGGCGAAAGATGAATTTAAGGTTGTGCCATGACTCCATGGATTAAGCATGATATGGATCGTTCTACATGATGCTGCGAGACTGAGATCACCCAATTTCAGGTTCGAATGAAAAAATACGGTCTCAGTGAGAGTCAATGAGGATTTTCAAACATACAATGCAACACCTCTACGTTTGTGCATTTTTCGATCTACTAGTCGCCTCGATGTAACCTCATTATACAGTCTCGTTTTTTATTTCATGTTTGAGGTATAATATAAGTAAAATTTGTATTTTCAAGACCAAACCAAATATGAGTAAGAAAAATGATAAATAAAGAGCACGAGATTTATCCAAAGAGTCAAGGATAATTTAGTAATTTTCCAGTGGACTAAGTGACATAAGATGAAGAATTCTATGTTAATATAGAAATATGGATAAGTTGAACTGTAAATAATAGAGATGAAGGACGAATAACAAGAAATGGAAAGAGTAAAATGGGTTAATAAACATGGCCTTAGTAAAAGGTGGATAAGACCAAAATATCATTTTTGGCTTTGTGAAAGAGCTAGGGCATTCGTAGAAAGAGAGAGAGGGAGAAAGAAGAAGAGAAAAGAATGAGAGAAGGAAGAAGAGAAAGGAAAGAAAGGGTATGAGACTTTGTAAGGAACTTTGTATGGAAATTGTATGGAATCTACATATGTTTGGATTATGTATGGATTATTAGTATGAAAAAAATGTATGGGATGGTATGGAATTGATGTTTAGAAGTGTTGTTAGTTGGTTTAAGTTAGATTTATGGTTTTGTTTCGAAAAGGGTGTGTTTTGGTTGAAAGAATTACAGTATAGAAATGGCTACAAAACTAGTCATTTTCTGTTATGGTGACACCCTACGCTTAGGCGTAGGAGTCCGCCACAAATTGGAGGCGCAGCTGGCGGACACCTCTCAACGACCACGAGCCAGTCAGGCCGGTTTGGCAGTTGACAAAGCAGACGCTTGTTTAATTCTTTTATTTACCTTTTTATTAAATTTTCTTTTTCGAAAATGTACACTTGAATCCAGGCTAGCCAGTAGGCGGATCAAGCGGAGCCCGGTTTACTCCAACCATTTCATTTATCATATCAAAACATTTTATTTATGTCATTTTCTTTTTTAAGTTTTCAATTGCAACATTTTCAAATAGTGACCCCTAAACATTTACTCTTATATAATTCGTTTCAAAATAGAAACTATCTTGCCTTTACAAATGATATCAAAGTAATCAGTTGAAGTTTGCTCTTTTGTTATAAAATATCACATGTTCGAAATGATATGCATGAAGGTGTATCTTATACGCGACAGTTTGCTATGACTGCGCTTCTTGATCTTGTCTTTTTTCCTGTTTACTCAAAACCTGCGCATAGATAAAAACTATACGCTAAGCATTTTCATGCTTAGTGGTTCTATTCCAATTTTCAGTTTAACATGACATGCATTTATCATTAAATCGTGCCTTTTTTTTTATCAAACAATACTCATGTTTATTCATTTTCACATGCTTTCACTTTACAAATCATTGATCATATAAAATATGCGTTTTCATGCAGCAAATCGTTGACAATTCAATTCATGAGATTTAGATATACGCCCTATAAATATGTGTTTAGTTTACAAATCCCATTTACACTCATCAAGTTAGATTATTTCACTTTATCTTACAATTCACATTCATGGCGGATTATTCAGTGAATCGATCCTTTATCATTTCTATAATGAGGTTACACATTTCCCACCAAATTTTGAATTATATCATATGGATGCAGTTGGTGCACCCGGCATGCGATTTTAAATGTCATACGCCCATCAAGCGGGATAGCCGATTGGTGCATCCCGCCAAGTGGGCCATTTCTTCAATGTTATATGCCATCATGACGGATGTCGATTGGTACAATCCGCCAAATGGGACATTGGACAGTTTTGGGGTGCCTTCATGACATATTCAATTGGTGAATCCCGCCATGTTAGTCGTTCGGTATATCAATTCAATTCAAGATGTCAAGAATTGACCAATTCATTTACAATTCAATTAATCACTCACGTGCAATTAATTGTCAACATTTCAAATATCACATTTTCAAATCCATATGCACTTTTGTAATGTCATTTTCAAAAATACTCATTCATATATAATCATTTAGATTTATTTGTATCTGTAGCTACTTGAAATAAGAATAGAGGGTTAGTGAACAAACCGAGTTGTCATTTCTAGTTTCCTTCCCTTCAATCTTAGTCTGAGTTAGGTGATCCTCTTGATCCACTGATCAATAACAATCAAATGTCCGCTCTTGTTGGATAAACAATTATTATACACTTTTATTGATTGTCGATTAATTTTTGTTAACGATCTTAGGTTAAGACACTAAGTTTGCCCGAAGAACGAACTCTCCTACAGTAAAAGCGAAGCTTCAGGCGGCAGGTGCGGTATCGTTTTTCCTTTAGTTTTATCCTTGTTTGAACCCCAGTTAATCATTTATTAAGGTCCTTAAACGCCGAGTGCAGCGAGGTGTTCGAAAACAAAAATCGAAAGCGCATGCGAGCGGTGAGCTTCGCCGCTGAAGACTTCGAGGGGTTCAGCGCCGACCGTTGCGGCGAAGGGGCCCGTTTTGCCACGTTTTTCTGCTCCTTTTGCGATTTTCACCAAAATTCTCAAAACTCAAATACATAGGAATCACTCCAATGACATCTAAATACCCTCCTAAAACCAACCATGAGCAAAACCCATGCGTTGATTAGGGTTTTCTAACAGACATCAAATAAAGAAATCTAGGGTTTTGATTCTTACCTTTAAATCCTTTTTAGATTCTTCACGAAGATGCTTGATCATTTAGAAGCAATGAATGGGAAGAAATCACACCAAATCACTTCTTCTTGCAAAACCCTACTTCTCCTCCTCTCTTCTCGAGCACGGTTTCTTTGCAAATGAGCATTCTAAGATTACATTTGGTCTTATTATCTAATAAATTAATAAGACCATGTTTGGCTTACACACAATTTCTATTTCTCATTTTTCTTCCTTTTGGTCTAAATTTCACTTTCATTTTTCATTTAATTCACTTTAGCATTTAAGCTTAACATTTGACCCTTAGGTCCTCATTTTGAAAATTTCCAAATTTGCCCTTTTTCACTTGGGTTTATTTCCGGGTTCCATCAATTTCTCATTTTCTTTTCACTTTTCACTATTTAACAATTTATCTGACTTTCTAGAAAAGGCCCAAGTTAGCTCAGACTTATACTAAAATATCATAATAAAATTATTATAAAATTTTATATGGTATTTTGGGAGCGTTACAAGACAGAACCTAGGGTTTATGCACTTCACAGTCCGCCTAGGCGTGTGGCATAAACTTTAAGCTTATACCTGTGGTCTTTGTTTTGGTTCCTCTTCCATAAATTCATACAATTATCCATTTGATTAATGGACCTAATAAGTGAATGAAAAAGTTCATTACAAATTATAAAATTTATATGAAAATATTATTATACAATGATGGAGTAAGATTAGGCAAAACATTGTTTCTGCCCTCATATACAATAGGATTAAGAATGATAAAGCTGGTTTTGAAGCCGCATATAATTGTATGTAGAGACCGAATAGTGGGCCAATAGGCGTTCTAGTCAGTGTGGCTCATACAGTACTCGGCCTTTTTTATTATGACAAACACGTTACGACGGTGCTTTGGCCTCTGCTAATGCTGACATTATATTACGTGGCGGGCGATTCTGTCGGTCTTCCAGCCTCCACGCTGGTGCTACGACACTTGTTTAGTGGGCGGGTACATTCTGTTCGATGTCGTACCATACCTTCGGGTACTTATTGTACTGTGTCATTCTCATTCAATATTAGAGGTCTATGCAAGCCTGATAACATATGTTGTATACCCGATAATAAGTCTATGAAATTTATTAAGCGCCAGACTAGTGAATAAAAAGTAAGCATAAGAAATCGGTGTTCAAATGCAGCATTTGCCCCTAGGTACTGCCAATATATGATATGTTCTTAACTCCTACGGGAGATATGAAAGTTAAGTTACAAAATTATGAATATGAAAACTACATTATAAATTAAGTATCATTAAACTTGACGCCTTACATGATCTTATGTATTATCAATGTGGATCACTTTAGTGAGTCCATATCTATTTCCCACTAAATATAAACAGCGCGGGTGTCATTCATCATGTGGTGCAGAGAGGATGCCGTGGCGTCACTTCAAATCAGAACCAACACAACAATGAAGTCACAGTGTAGGTTTTGTTTTTGTTTTTGTAATGTATATGTAAAAGTTTTGTGGTGGATTTGTTAATGCTGTGTTGGACAGAGATATTATGTATAAGTCAGTTAAACACCACCAAGGCAGTAGTAGTAAAATTTATTTCTATGGATTTATATAAGAAATGGGCCCACTAAAGTCTCAGAAAGTGGGTTAAAAGTCTTGATCCCATGTCGCGCCCCCGATCTTTGCCCAGTGGGGTAGGAGCGTGTTTATCAACAAAGCTTGATATAGATAGATTCTACTTTCTCTTAGCTTTCGTAGAGACCAAAGTATTGCATTTGGAGGTGGGTAAGGAAAGTTATGATCATTTGATCGGAAGGTATTGTGGCAAAGCCATTCCGCCGCCTTGAAGGTGCCTTCACCTTAGCAAACCAAAGCCATCTTGAAGAAAGCTACCTAGTTTTACGAGGCGGAGTGAGCATCACCTCGGCGAAGGACCGTGAACCTTACAAAAATTAGCCATTTCTTGTTTTGCCATTTTGAAGCCCGTTCTAAAGAAACACATAAATGGAGTTCTTTAGACTTGTCGAGGTTCGGTTCTTGAAAGGATAACACCCTCATAGGGTTTCTCCTCTCTTGCCTTGATCACTTAGGGTTTTTATTTTCTTTAGTTTTCACTTTGTTTTGGGTTGATTTTGAAGAGCAAGTTACTAGAGGGTCTCATGCAGGCTGCAGACGTGTTTGAGAGCAATTTATCTCCCATTTGTTTTTATCCTCTAAACTCTACTCTCTTTATTAATATTTAATTATTATGTTTTATATGTGAAACATGGTTTTGTTAAGTTTCTTGGTTGTAATGAGTGGTTAAACATCGCTAGGGTTGATTGGCAGTTGATGCTTGATTTATGTACTTTTTAGAATGGTCTTGTGATTTATTCATTATGTTGATGTGGATTGGTGTAATTCTTTGATTATTATGGTTTTTCCTAATTGATTTATGTTGGAAGTAGGTTTAAAACCTAGTGCACAAACCCAAATGTGTCTCAATTGACAATCAACTATAATTAAAGTTTAGAAGTAGAATGTATCTAATACTAAATAGTTTTATTGGGGAAAGCCACCTTACATTATGTGAGGATGTATGGGCGAGAGGTAACCCGGTCGAACATAGTCAAAAGCAATCCATCATATGAACCGGGGTAACCAATAGGATTCCCAAGGGAAAGAATTGCCTTCTAAAGTATCACATTTCATGACCTATATGGATGAGGAGAATAGGGAGTAGTTAATTGATGGGAGACACGGAAGTATAAACCTCATATCATTTATAGATAAACCTGATATCCCTTTCCACTCCATGGCACTTCATGAATATAAGCTGTAATTATCAATAGAAACAATCAACCTAGCACATCATTTCCTAAAGCTTTTCCTGTAAATAGACCCATTTACTTATGAATCTTTGAAAATCAACTTTAGATTTGTTTTGGTTTTTAGTTTAGTTTTTACGTTAGATAATCATTCGAATCACCATTCCACTCGAAATAGTGAGCGACTTCACTAGCCGGGGTACTCAATCCTCGCTAAGACCTTTTCACAATAGGATGGTGTCCGACTTGTTTGTCCAACATGTACTTGTGCAACTTGTGCACTTGGAAAATCGCTAACAAGTTTTTAGCCTTGTTTGAGGACATAGTAGAGTCTTTAGTAGCTCGCTAATTCACAGAACAATGATGTCATACATTCGACACCGAATATCAATAACTGTAATACAAGATTTTGTTTAGACAACATTGGTTGAGATTGACGTATAATCAAGCTTAGGAATTTAAAGAGGAGAAGTGAAGGAACACATGTAGCATCCCCGAATATTATAAGTTATTGTCATGGATCATGTGAAAATTATCGACTAATCACGATTCGGTCGAGCTAACACATTCAGAGTGATGGTAATTTTCAACAACTATTCATTGCACATGTTGTCAAGTTTGCAATAGGGTGCCGACCCGATCTGACCTATTGACTCTTCCCGTATGAGTGGACCATATGGTGCTGCGTTATTTTTAAATGACCACATATGATGCTAATGATTGTATTTTCCCCATTGGCATGTGAGATTATGAGTTAGAGAATTATGAAGATTGATTTCATGGTTTGAGAAAAGTTAAAAATGATTGCTAGAGAGAGGAAGTTATTATTTTATCAAATAGGCATCCTACTCTTTTACTTGAGTGTTCACAGGATCTTTAGGTTTGAAAATCATGCCTATTACTATCGACATTTGAAGGAGAACTTTAGTACAGTTGTTACAAAGTACAACATAAGATGGAATAAGGGTAAAGAATGTGCACTTCAATGGCTCGAGAGTATTGCATATGCGCGTAGGGGTGACGATTATGATGCAAACTTATTTGAGGCTGTCGAAACTTCTGATAAGTTTTAGCTAAATGGAGTTGAAGAAAGAAAATTCACTTGAGCATTTGAGCAATCTCAAATTTCCCAAAGATTAGTTAAAACAGTGGAAGTAAATGTAACACCTCAGATATACCCTAGCGAGTTTATTACATATTTAGGTATAATATAAGTAAAATTTATTTTGAAATTAAGTGTAAAGTGGGAAAAATGTTAAAAATGATAATTTGTAAAATAGACAAAGAGTCATAACACAAGAAGATGATATGTTAAGTTAGAATATTGATAAGTTGATTGCAAATAATAGAAAGATAAATGACCAAATGCAAAGGTTAAGGAATTAATCCAAAAAAAAAAAGGTAAAATAAACGGCCTTATAAGAAATGGGATAAGATCAAACATCTTGGGGATGGACAAGTTTCATTTTATTTTGTTGCTTTGGAAAGCTAGAGCTCTGGTTTGGGAAGGTAAACTTTTGGGTGCCTTCATTTTTCTTTGGAGATCTAGTCTAGTTCAAGTCTTTGAAGAAAAGCAAGATATGGAAACTATCACAAGCCATACTTGTTTATGGGTTGTTAGGAAAAACCTAACTTCCATTATGAAAGTGTTGTTGGTTAGTTTTTGTGGGCTTTAGTGGTTTTGGTTGGTTCAAGTCAAGTTTTGGAGTTGTTTTCTTTGATGTGTTTTGGGTTTTGGTTCAGAATTACGGTGAAAAGAGATAAACTGCCATTTATGAAATCGCAAGTGATGCCGTCTTGAAAGTTGAGTGCAGGTACTTAAATGGTTAAGGTCAAGGATGCAAAGTAAATCAAGAGGATTTAGTGCACAATCTTGACAGTTAGTACCCGATCGCACGAAAGAAGTTAGATGCAGTGCTAAAAGGAAGTGAGTCCCAGTACTAAAAGTTGAGTACCATTATAAGTTGTTTAAGTTTGAATACTGTGTTCTCTGATCACTTGTTTTATTTATGTTCTTGGAATTCCAATTACAGCAATGTCATTGGATTATGAGATCTTAATAAGTGGATGAAAGGGTCATTACATGTGTATATGTAAAATGTAACTGCTACCTCGTGAAGCTTAATAGTCTGAAGCGATCACATCGTTAGGCGAGCTTTGTTTCTTGCCTCGTTGATAACGTGATTAAGAATAATATAACAAGCTGGTATATGGTAGTATGTCTACAATCTTTTGAATAGTTAATGAATATTTGATGGGTATTATAACCTCACAGTAGTACTACGACACTTCTATTACGTGGGCAGGCATCTCGTTCGTGTTTGACACTCACGCTAGTCTTTACAACACTTCTGATACGTGGAATGAGTACGTCTATGTTTAGTATTGTACTATACAGCCGAATTTACCTATTGTGTTGTATCCTATCATTCATTATTCTTGAGTGCATACAGGTAAACATTTATATGAAAATTATATCTGAATAAAATGATGTGAAACATCTATATGACAATAATATGAATGTGAGCAATAAAGCTATATTAATTAGTTTTGCTCTATTAATAATGTACCTAGGTACCTTAATATAAGATCTCTGTTTTGAACTCCTACGAGAGATATGAAAACCCCGTTATAAAATTATATTTACATGAAAACTCACATTGTAGAATTACATTATCGTAAACTTTGACATATGCATTTATATTTATATTCTTATCAAAATTGTGGATAGCTCAGTGGTATTATATGTATCTATTTTACTAAGTTATATTACACGGGTGTTTCATCTAGTGGAAGTCTTTGAAGAGGACATACGTGGCGTGAAGTATATAACGGGACGACACGAAATAGGATTCCACCTTATGTAGGTTTTGATTTTTGGTTTTGGAATGTAGATGTAAAAGTTTTTGGTAATAGTGGTAGTGGTTTATGTACAAGTAAATAGGACTAAGGAATATGTACATGACAGTTTAAAGCGTCGCTCTGGTGGTTGTATTCTGAGTTGTACTTCATTAGCAAGAATTATATATCGAAATGGGTCCACCAATGCCCAAAAGCGGCTTAAAGTGCAGTCTACGTCTTGTGCCCCTCTCTCCTATCAGTAGAGGTGAGAGTGTGATAAATCTTCTTAGAGTCATTTAATGCATGGTTAAAAAATTAATTATATCCTTTGCTATATGTACCTTTTGCCAGACCACCTTGATTAAACTAAGAGCCGGCATGCTAGTAAACCATAAGGAGGAGTCTTTAGCAAATAGAAGAAAGGTCCATTGGTACCAAAATTGAAAATAAGGTTTTGATAAATATCACAAAGGGGGAAGGGTATGCGGTGACTCCATACCCGAATAGCAAGTTTAGTGTTTCAATTGGTAGGGTTTTTGTTATTACTGACTTGGTGAATAGAACATGCACCTACATGGCATGGAAAATGTCAGGATTGCCATGTGAGCATGGTTGTGCCATCATCTAGTCAATTGGACAAAATTCAACTGATTTTGTAGATGAATGGTTCACTTTGCCAGCGAGATTATATATTGGCAACTTTTATGATGCGGAGATGCATGACATGCCAATATTGGTGATGATGGGTTGGTAGGAGTCTTAGGGATGATATTATTTTGAGCTTAGCCCTCCACGTGCTAAGCAACGTAGTAGACTGTGAAGCGAATAGAGTCTGATTCAGAGATAAGAGGGCCAGATTCTTGTTCTCGATGTAATATGGCGGAGTCACAATCAAGTAACTTGCAAAAATCTATTATCATAAACGAAAAGTCATTATTTATGCTTATTATCTTCACGGTAACTATTTTATTGCCAAGTGTGGCAAATAGGGTTATGTTCTTTGTGAGCCCCAAAACCGGGGTCGGGTGACTACCGTCGGCCGCGGAATACTGGGTGAATGTCGGGTGACCGGCATTTTCCACGAATCGAGCGATCTCTTTTGTGCGGGAGCTCTGCCCTGAATCCTGACACTGTATAAACTGTCCCAAACGTCGATGACCACACAGGATCATCCTTCACAACTAAATGAGTAAATAATGGCCACTTGGGCTGCATCATCACTCTGACATATATCAATATGATCACAACATGAGTAAAATGTACTTGGGCCCATAAACAATACCCATAAAACATACCAACTATGAATCAAGCATATCACGATAGTTTTAAAGGTTCAAATCATTTTACTCTTTATCTGTTTATATATTACGATTAGAGTGCAATACATGTATAACATCATAACCCCAGCCTGTCAGAGCTTTCTTTAAACCACTGACCTCTGGGTGATCAGGTCCCTACGCCGCTCCTATGCAGTAAAATAGTATCCCTCAGCGGGGGTAAGCTAATCTTTCGATAGTGGAATCACCTAAGTGGGCTACTCTTCACTAATGCGGTCACGATGCTCAGAAATAAACACAATTCGAGCAAATGTGATCTGCTTGAATGTCTAACTTATTATCTTACCGAGTCTCACCGACTCCTCACACTTTCGCTAAGCCTCGTATGAGAATTTTATGTTTTATTTAGGACAACCCTCGGAGTGTGTAAGTAGTGGATAGTCTCAGATGTTACATTTAGTGGACTACCCTCCGATGTATATCAAGATTGAGTCGTCTCCAGACGATTGATATTATGTGTGGACACCCTCGATGTATATCAATTGGGCGTCCGGCGATTGATATTTTATGGACTCTGCCTCCGATCCTTATTAGTTTTAGACAGCCCTCAGGAACCATTTTCTGCAGACTCTCCTCATTCGCTCACTCCTATCATCCTGAGGAGCTCCACGATTGCATATGGAATGCATGATCTATCAATTCCATTACGATTACATATCCCGTACAAATCGTCAACATGCGTATATTTACATAAAATTCAATTCCACACAATCATGTCATGTAAATTAGCATTTCGTACATCAAATTAGCTCGACCAGGCTAATGATCAAACACGAAACAATTGACTTGAATCGCTAGACCAAACACATTTCACACAAAATATATTTTGTCACTATTCCTATGAACAGTAAAACCCTAGGGTTTACCGTTCCGTCACTCATCAAATCATCGGTACACTTTGTGAACTTCCGCATTTCACGGCCATTCGGCCTTTTCCAAGCGATACGGTATTTTAATACATAATTGCAAAATTTAACAACCCAAATCAGTCGTGGCAGTCACGGCTGCTCCATTTGGTTTTCAAAAATTTATAACAATTCGGTCCCGAATTTAGGGCCGTCAGAAATGACCCCTCACGGCCTCGTTCGGCTCGATCATCGACAAAGTACTTAGAAGGAATAAAACCCAGTAGGGAGAAACCCACCTCTCGGAGTTTGAGAAGCTCGCAGAATTCGATGCCACGCGAAACCTGCCGCGTAGAGCGGCTTTCCTTCTTGTCGGCTGTGACCGGATCTTCCAGATATTTTAGAGAGAAGCTTAAGCTCTGCAAAATGGTGAAGTCGGCTACTAGATCTATCCCTTTTTCTTTCCCACGTTTTTCTCTTTTGTTATTTGAAGAAGACAAACACTATTTCGTGTTTTGTCTTATTATCATTTAAATCAAACTCCAAAATGACATTTGTCCGCCTTTTAAAGTTTTGACATTTTACTTATTTATCTCGGCCGTCCATTTTCATCATTTTCTCTACTCATGCCTTGGCACATGATACGTGTTATATACGGAAACGAAATATCGAGTAATTACGGATATATCGGTCTTGGATTTTCTGAGATATATCGGAAATATCGGTAAATATCGGTGGATATTTTGACAAAAATATATCGGTGGCAATTAATAAAAATGCTTTGAAATTCATGTAAATACTTTGTTGAACTTTATAAAAGACATAAATAGCAAATATACACTTATTAGAAAATAATATTCATTATAATTTATCGAAATTACATTACAATAGTAATTTAAAACCAAAATGAAAATAGATGTGGCTCCATTACATTGTGATGAAGGGATCCCATCTTGATAGAGATATTATTCATAATAAGATATTCAAAATGGATAAATCACAAAGAAAAAATAATTTGAGAGTTAAATGGAGCTTGGATGTGTATGGATAAGTTTGTAAAGAGATTGTATGATTTTTGGGTATTTATAAAAAATTTTGGAGTCAAAATAGTCATTACCGATATTTACCGATATTTTATCGATATTTTACCCGATGTTACGATATTTTGCCGATATTTTTGCGATATTTTTTGAAATTCTTGCACAGCGTGCGTGCTCCGATCATGTTTTTAGGTGCATGAAATCGGTTTTTTCCGATTTTTCGGCAAAAATCGGTTTTTTCTGATTTTTCGGCAAAAATCGGCGATTTTACCGATTTTTCCCCAATTTTTCCTCTGATCGATTTTTCCTCTGATTTTTCTTCTCGGTGCCGGCCGAAAACCGATTTTTCGGCGATATATCGGCCGAAAAAACCGATTTTTTGATCCCTGTTTATATGTGACTTTCGTCGCATCGAAATTCGTTTTACGGCACCCGAACCTCGATGCCTCGAAAGCGTGTAAATTAGGTGTCTTTCGGGTCGACGAAGTCGACGTGCTGGCTAGATTTCGTGAGACAGATCTAACGGTGCAATCTGTTTAGTCGTCCCTCCTAAGGAGGAAGGAAGGAAGGAAGGAAGGAAGGAAGAAGGAAGACTAGACAGTGTGGATTTTTAACTTCAAAATTACGATTTTCTTTTAAAATTAGATTTACTTGGAATCTTTGATGTATGTGATCTTACTATTGTCATGTTACGCAAATCAAATATCCTTGGTAATGTTAGATTTTTATTAAATATATGCACAATGAGAAGTATCTTATTTGTTTGACTATTTTGGTTACTTGACATTTTCATGTGGAAAACATTAGCTTTGTTCATCATGCATCGCCATACAAAAAATGAGATTCAAGACACAAGCAAAGAACATGTATTTGTTTTAACTTCTTAACAGCTCTTGTTTTTTCATGTAATGTATTTTTAACGGTCCATGCATGTGCCTAACTGTAAACCCCCATATGCCTAAATATCAATAATCATTCAGTCAATTTTACCTATTAAATCAAAGTATAAGAATGATAAATATAAAAATGGTTACATAAATCATAGAAATAAAGGTTTTAGGTTAAAATAACATTAAAAATGAATCGGGCGTCGAAGGCCCAGAGTGATCTATAAACGAGAATTTGAAGTGTAGTGGCAAAGCGTAATTTTGAAGAAAAACCAAAAATACTTGATGAGCAATTAAAAATCGGAACTGCTAGGTTTAAAACCCTTTTCCACTCCATTTCTCGTTTTCTTTGACTTAGCTCTGCTGTGGCACGGAACCACAAGGCCGGTAGAGATGAAGAAGGAAGAGCAGTCGGGATCAAAGCTCAAGATCCCCATACAAATAAGGATTAAATGTAGGGGTTTTCTCCCATTCCCTTACATTGACTAGGGTATGTATATATGCGATTTGGGGCTATAAATGCTATTTTTGGGTGATACGAGCCATTCTCTCTTTATACGTGGGAATGAGGAATTTATTCTTAAATGTGTTCTTTGAGATTGATTTCTAACTCTAATGATTTGTGTAGTAGAAAATCTAGTAGGTATGATCTCTTGTATTTTCTAACTATTTCTTGAATTGTTTTATGATTGTTTGTGGATTCTTAGGACTTTGTCAGTAAATTTGAGATATATGGAATGATTGGTTGTGAAATGGTTGATTGGTAAAATAAATTTTCTGGTATGGTGATTGAGGAATCCAATGGGGGATTTTTTATATAGTATGGGGGATTCTACTATGGTGATCACTGCCGATTCCGACTCCTTTCAGACTGTTTCCGACTTAGGTTCCGACTCACTTTCGGGAATGACTTTCTTTATGGGGATTTTTATATAATATGGGGATTTTACCTGCTAGGATTTTACATACCATGGGGGATTTTACATAACATGGGGATTATTATATTATGAGAGGTTTTTACGTAACATGGGGGATTTTTATATAGTGCGGGGATTCTACTATGGTGATCAGCTTTGCCCGATTCATTCTTTCAGACATTTTAGGCTAAACAGGAATGATTTTCTTTATGGGGATTTTATATAATATGGGGGATTTTTACATAACCTAGAGTTATATATAAATTATGAGGATTTTATAACATGAGGATTATTATATATTATGGGGGATTTTTACATAACGCATAGAGATTATATAATGAATGAGAGTTGTATAAGGATGCTCAACTTTATGCCTATACTCGAGGTTCCTTATAAGGATGCTTGAGAAACCACACTATTATAAATGAGAGGTTCCTTATGGGATGCTCAACTATACCTATACTCGGGGTTCCTTATAAGGATGCTTGAGAAACCCTACTATTATAAATGAGAGGTTCCTTATAAGGATTCTCAACCTATACTTATACTCAAGAGGTTCCTTATAAGGATGCTTGAGAAACCCTACTTTTATAAATGAGAGGTTCCTTATAAGGATGCTCAACCTATACCTATACTCGAGGTTCATATAAGGATGTGACCCTACTTTTATAAATGAGAGGTTCCTTATAAGGATACTCGACCTATACTCAAGAGTTTCCTTATAAGGATGCTTGAAACCCTATGATATATGAGAGACCATATAAAGTGCAGCCTATACCTATACCGAAGAGGTTCCTTATAAGGATGTGAAACCCTACTTTATAAATGAGAGGTTCATATAAGGATGCTCGGCACATATCTATACTCTGAGGGTTCCCTTATAAGGATGCTTGAGAAACCCTACTATGATATGTAAAGAGGTTCCTTATAAGGATGCTCAACCTATACTCAAGAGGTTCCTTATAAGGATGCTTGAGAAATTCTACTATGATATATGAGAGGTTCCTTATAAGGATGTTCAACCTATTACTTAAGAGGTTCCTTATAAGGATGCTTGAGAAACACTACTATGATGAATGAGAAGTTTATTGTAAGGATGTTTGAGAAACAAAAATAACGGTTGGAAATGGTATTTGGTAAAATGTTTATAATTTTATTTATACGTTGCTTGAGTGTACATTTACTTAAGTGTTTTCATATAAACTTGAGATCTATTTGCAATGTCCTTGTTTTTACAGCCAAATGGTACATCTATGATATATTATAAAAAAAAAAAAATGAGGCCATTGTTTTTCATATTTTCTAAACCTTGTTGGGTTTGGGAGGATTTTCCTCTGAGCTTCGTGCTCCGCCTACTTACATCCCTTTTCGATTTACCTTTGAGGAGGTAGTAGGAGGCGGGAACCCGCGCATGGGAGGCCCTTTGGGGGAATCTAAATTCAGAGGGAGAACATGTAGAGCTATCGTTTTTCTTTTGTACTAGACTAGAGAAATTATTTTGAAATCATGTAAAGTCTAGTATTTTGTTTATTCACTGCGTTATCATAGTTTAATTCTTGGGAAATGTAAATGCCATTGTTGGGCATATTCTTTTGTTATTGTGGCCCTGGCTTGGCTTAGTCTTTTAGAAGGTTATTGTGGGCATTTCATACGGTGAATAGAAATCTTTTGGGATAATAGTGTAAATATTTGATGGATAAATGGGCTCAATGTGGGTGATGTATTATAATCGCACAGGTTGTGTTTTGGGTAGAGCTTCCCGAGACAAGGGGAGACTCACAATTTTGTTAAATTAAGGACCCTTGGTCATTTATGGATTTTATTAGTGCTCGTAGATTGTAAATGGTTGTTAGTATGTAATGGCGTCCCAGGGGTATTTGGGCGTTACAAAGGATAGTATCAAGCTTAGGCTTTAGGTCTTACATGGGGCATTTTGTAGGTTATGAGTGCCGCACTATGGAGAGGATTAGGATGGGTAAGATGGTCAAGTTTAGTGGGATGTCTTTTACGCAAGGAACTAAAATTGTGAATTGATGTACGGAATGAGCGATTCAGACTGACACAAATTAATTGTGGACTTGATTGCTCTAGATTTGAAGGGGTATGATGTTATATTCGGGATGGACTTGTTGTCCGCTTCCGAGGCGATGATGGATTGTTTCGCGAGAATCACACTCCGAGTTACGGGGAGAAGTAGTTTTCGGTAAGGCGGAAGCCACTTGAGTTTCTTAGCTAGCTTGATTGGAGAGGAGAAGGATAAGACCCTAAGGGTGGTGTTAGTAATATGGATTTCAGGATGTCTTCCCGGATGAACTACCAAGGTTACCCCACAAAGAGATTGAAATCAGATTGATCTCTGTCAGGAATCGAACCCATATCCATTGCCCCTTACCGTATGGCACCTTTGGAGCTAAAGGAGCCAAGGAAGCAATTCGACCAATTGTTGAATATTGGGTTTATCCGTCTAAGGACCTCACCTTGGGAAGCCCCAGTCCTCTTCGTAAAGAAGCATGATGAAACCCTTCGGTTATGCACAGACTACAGACGCTTGAATAGGGTGACAGTGAAAAATAAATACTCTTTACCCGGATAGATGACCTATTTGATCAGTTGAAGGGTTCTAAGTATTACACGAGATTGATCTGCGAATCGGAGGAGGACATTCAAGGCGGCACCACCGTGCACAGTATGAGGTCATTTCGAGTACACAATAATGTCGTTCAGATTGAATAATACCCCCGCAACTTTCATGGATTTGATGCACAGGGTATTTCGACCGTATCTGGATCAATTTGTCATTGTGTTCATCGATGACATACTAATCTATTCACGGACCCCCGAGGAACATGAACGCCATCTCATAATTGTGCTCCAGACTTTGAGGGAGCATAAGTTATATGCGAAGATGAGCAAATGCGAGTTTTGGATTAAGGAGGTGGGGAATTCCTTGGCCGTGAGGTGTGGAGCAGGGTGCCATTGTTGACCCCACAAGATTGAAGCGAGTGATGAAGTAAGTTCACCAAGAATGTGAGTCACGTAGCTTTCTGGGCTTAGAAATTTCTTATCGGAGGTTTGTGGAGGGATTCTCAAACACGAATGCCAATGACTCTTCTGACCAAGAAGGGAGAGAAATTCTTGTGGACTCCAGAGTGTGAACTTGTTTTTCACACTTTGAAGGAGAAATTGACAACGGCCCCTGTCCTTATTATTCCAAACAGTGGGGAAGAATACGAGGTGTACACTGATGCTTCTCCTGGGGGCTTAGGATGTGTCTTAATGCAAGGGAAGGTAGTTGTATGGCTCGGCCCATTTCAGGGCTCATGAGCGGGGAACTACCCCACTCATGACTTGGAACTAGTCGCCGTGGTTTTTGCTCTTAAGTTGTGGAGGTGCTACTTATATGGGGAGAAATTCCAAGTGTATTAGGATCATAAGAGCCTCAAGTATATCTTCACATAAAAAGACTTGAATCTCCGGCAAAGGAGGTGGGTTGAGTACCTGGAAGACTATGACTTTTCACTCAACTATCATCCGGGAAAGGCAAATGTAGTGGCGGATGCATAGCGAAAGTCTCGGGGTGAACTCGATGTTTCCATAAGTAAATGGGATTGAAGGATGCCCTTAGAAGTTTTCATCTATGGATCGAGGAAAGTGAATCTCGACCATGCATATTTCAATCTTGTAGCTGACCATTGCTTCAATGAAGGATGATGACGTTGCAGCGAAGAGACAATGAGTTAGAATATCTGAGGTAGGTAGGTTAGAGAGGGAGTGAGATGGTTGAGAATTGAGCAATAATTAATGATGAGTTACGGATTTCGGGGAAGGTTATGTGTGCAGACCATGATCGGATCGGGAAGAGCATTAGATGAATGCCATCGTTCAAGTTCTCCATATCCATCGGGAAGTAACAAAATGTATAGGGACATGAAAGCGGCTTGATATTGGTGGAAGGGAATGAAAATGTAGCTAGATACATTTCAAAATGTGCGGTGTGTCAACAAGTAAAGATTGAGCACCAACGGCCCGGAGGATTACTACAGTCCTTGCCTATCCCAGAGTGGAAGTGGGATCACATCACCATGGACTTCGTATCTGGTTTTCCCCGGACCGCACGAGGGCATAATGTCGTATGGGTTATTGTTGATAGACTCACCAAGTCCGCTCATTTCCTGGGTATGAAGACCACGGACACAACCGAGACTCTGAGCCAGCTCTATATCCGTGAGGTTGTTAGATTGCATGGAGTTCCACTCTCTATCGTGTCGAATCGTGATTCTCGGTTTGTAGCGAGGTTAGCGAAGTCTGACAAGAGATGGGTCTGAGAAGTTACATTTCAGCAGCTTTCATCCCCAAGAGCAATGATTAACGTCCAGAAGGGTGATACAGGTTGTGGAAGACATGTTACATGCTTGCATGTTGGACTTCAAGGGAAACTGGAGTAACCATTTTCCGTTGGTAGAATTTGCGTATAACAATAGCTATCAGGCAAGTATTGGGATGGCACCTTATGAGGCGTTGTATGGAAGGCCATGTAGATCACCGACATGTTGGTTGGAAGCGGGCGAGAGTAGCCTCTTTGGGCCAGAGATTGTTCGGGAAACTACAGAGAAGATTCAACTCATTCGGGAGAGACTACGCACAGCGCAAAGTAGACAGAAAAGTTATGCGGATCGACGACGAAGACCCTTGAAATTTCAAGAGGGGATTATGTATTCCTCAGGTGTCCCCCAAAGGTGTTTAGATTTGGCAAAAAAAAGGAAAGTTAGCACGAGATATATTGGACCATTTGAAGTGATCGAAGTGGTAGGCAAAGCGGCGTGTCGATTCTGATTACACTTCGGTTAATGTTGAGGTGCATGACGTATTCCGCGTATCAATGTTGAGGAAGTGTCTATCGGATGCAACGCCGGTCGTAAACTTGGAAGATATAGAAGTCAGATGGGGTAACATATGAGGAACAACACAGAGGATTCTTGATACCAAAGAAAAGGTGCTTATGACAAATCATCCAGGCTAATTGAAAGTTTTTGGCAACACCATGGAGTTGAAGAAGCTACATAGAACTAGGCTAGAAATCTGAGAGAAGTGCCAGCGTTTATTCACTACTAGAGGTAAGTTTCGAGGACGAAACTTTCTTTAAGGGGGGTGGATTGTAAACCCCCACATGTCTAAATATCAATAATCATTCAATCAGTTTTACCTATTAAATCAAAGTATAAGAATGATAAATATAAAAATGGTTACATAAATCATACCAGAAATAAAGGTTTTTAGGTTAAATAACATTAAAAATGAATCCAGTCGAAAAACCCAGAGTAGTCCTATAGACGAGAATTTGAGAGTGTAGTGGCAAAGCTGTAATTTTGAAGAAAAACTGAAATGCCCGATGAGCGATGTCAGGTACGCTAGGTTTAAAACCCTTTCACTCCATTTCTCTCATTTTCACTGACTTACTCTCACCCACCCTTTGGAACCGAGGCAGGTAGAGATGAAGAAGGAATGACGGAGTCGGGATCAAAGCTCAAGATCCCCATACAAACCAAGGATTAAAGGTAGGGGTTTTCTCCCATTCACTTACATTGAGGCTAGGGTATGTATATATGTACGTTTTAGGGCTATAAATGCTATTTTTCTGGGTATTTTGAAACCATTCTCTCTTTATACGTGGGAATGAGGAATTTATTCTTAAATGTGTTCTTTGGGGATTGATTTCTAACTCCTAGTGATTTGTGTGAGTAGAAAAATACCGTGGGTATGATCTCTTGTATTTTCTAACTATTTCTTGAATTGTTTTATGATTGTTTGTGGATTCTTAGAAGTTTTGTCCAGTAAATTTGAGATATATGGAATGATTGGTTGTGAAATGGTTGATTGGTAAAATAAATTTTCTGGTATGGTGATTGAGGAGGAATCGATTAGGATTTTATATAGTATGGGGATTCTACTATGGTGATCACTGCGGGTCCAGCTCACTGAACTTGTTTTAGACTTGATTCCAGAACTCACTCGGGAATGACTTTTCTTTATGGGGATTTTTATATAATATGGGGAGTTTTACATAACCTAGGGGATTTTACATACCATGGGGATTTTTACATAACATGGGGTTACTTATATATTATGAGATTTTTCGTAACATGGGAGTTTTTATATAGTGCAGGGGGATTCTACTATGGTGATCCTTTGCCGTTAGGCTCACTCGAACACATTTAGGCTAAACAAGAATGATTTTCTTTATGGGGATTTTTTTATATAATATGGGGGATTTTTACATAACCTAGGTGATTATTATATAGTATGGGGGATTTTTACATAACATGAGGGATTATTATATATTATGGGGGATTTTTACATAACATGGGGGATTGTTATATAATGAATGAGAGGTTCCTTATAAGGATGCTCAGCCTACCACTATACTTTCAAGGGTTCCTTATAAGGATGCTTGAGAAACCACACTATTATAAATGAGAAAGTTTCCTTATAAGGAGGATGCTCAACCTATACCTATACTCAAGGAGGTGCTTGAGGGAGCCCTGCTATTATAAATGAAGTTTACTTATAAGGATGCTCAACCTATGCCTATACTGAGGTTCCTTGCCAAGGATGTGAGAAACCCTACTTTATAAATGAGGAGGTTCATATAAGGATGCTCGACCTATGCCTTTACTCGAGGTTCCTTATAAGGATGTTTGAGAAACCCTACTTTATAAATGAGAGGTTCCTTATAAGGATGCTCAACCTATGCAACACTCGAGAGGTTCCTTATAAGGATGTTTGAGAAACCTACTTTTATAAATGAGAGGTTCCTTATAAGGATGCTCCTTATATACTCAGAGGTTCATATAGGATGCTTGAGAAAACCCTCTACTATGATATATGAGAGGTTCATATAAGGATGCTCAACCTATACCTATACTTTCGAGGTTCCTTATAAGGATGCTTGAGAAACCCTACTTTTATAAATGAGAGGTTTCCTTATAAGGATGCTCGACTATATCTATACTCGAGAGGTTCCTTATAAGGATGCTTGAGAAACCCTACTATGATATATGAGAGGTTCCTTATAAGGATGCTCAACCTATACTCAAGAGGTTCCTTATAAGGATGCTTGAGAAATTCTACTATGATATATGAGAGGTTCCTTATAAGGATGCTCAACCTATTACTTAAGAGGTTCCTTATAAGGATGCTTGAGAAACACTACTATGATGAATGAGAAGTTTATTGTAAGGATGTTTGAGAAACAAAAATAACGGTTGGAAATGGTATTTGGTGAAAATGTTTATAATTTTATTTATGTGTTGCTTGAGTGTACATTTACTTAAGTGTTTTCATATAAACTTGAGATCTATTTGCAATGTCTTGTTTTTAAGTAAAATGGTACATCTATAGTATGTTATAAAAAAAAAAATAGAGCCAAGCTGTTTTCATATTTTCTAAACCTTGTTGGAGTTGGGAGGATTTTCTACGGAGCTTCGTCTTACCCCCTACTTATCCCTTTTCAGATTTTACCTTTGAGGTGAGTAGGAGCTGAGGAACCCGCGCATGGGGAGGCCCCGCTTCGAGGAATCTAAATTCCGAGAGAACATGTAAAAATTTATCGAGTTTCTTTGTACTAGGCCCCAAGAAATTATTTTGAAATCATGTAAAGTCTAGTATTTTGTTATTCCGCTGCGTTATCATAGTTTAATTCTTGGGAAATGTAAATGCCATTGTTGGGCATATTCTTTTGTTATTGTGGCCCTGGCTTGGCTTAGTCTTTTAGAAGGTTATTGTGGGTATTTCATACGGTGAATAAATCTTTTGGGATAATAGTGTAAATATTTGATGGATAAATGGGCTCGATGTGGGTGATGTATTATAATCGCAGCGAGGTTGTGTTTTGAGTAGAGCTTCGAGACAAGGAGACTCCTTGAATTTTGTTAAATTAAGGACCCTTGGTCATTTATGGATTTTATTAGTGCTCTCATGGTGTAAATGGTTGTTAGTATGTAATGACGTCCCAAGGGGTATTTGGGGTGTTACACTAACCATGTGCAAATATTATATTCATGTAGGTAACAATGCCTAAGTCACGATGTTCTGCAACAAAATTTGTAAAGATTATCAAACAATTTTCTAAGGAAAAACAAGAAGCCATAATTGGATTAGGGTTTCAAGGATTACTAAAATTAGGTTGCACATAATTTCAAAGTGGACTTTGCAACTAACTACTTGAAAATTATGAAGTTGGCTACCATCGGTTGCATCTATCTATAAGATCAATGTAATCACACCACAACATGTAAAGCATGAGTATTAGGAATACCATGTGATGGTCTTGACATCATCATCCATAATCGTCGCTCCACACCCAATAGGACGTATAAATTGAAAATTGTGGAAACAAACTTGGGAACACTACCAGTTACAGATGAGTTTTGTAAGTCATTTCTGATTTTTGCTTACGCAACAATCCTAGCCCCTAATTCTAAGCAAGAGGGAATCAGGGATCTATGGGATTCCATTATGCTTAGCGATTTTACTGTGAAAAGAAACTAGGTAAAATTTGTAACCAATATCCCCTAGAAGGATGGTATTCACTTGAGTTCCAAAAAGCAAATCCAACATACTTACGGGGATACATTATTTTCTTGACTATTCTACCTCTCCTACCTGGCATTCATGAAGTGTACGCCAAAGTTGACATGCCCATTATGTCTTGCTGGAAGCGGATCATTTAATCGGGACGTCTTTCTAAGGAAAGAAAATATTTTGGAAGATATGGATGTGTAGATATAAGAATTGAGCAATGTCATATTTTTCAAAATAGATCTTCAAGACCTTTGTATCCTTCAACCTTTACGTATATGCCTTCGCATCTTTCCTCCTCTTCCCATATATCATATTCACCAAAGGTATTTGTTTTACGGGTAATATTCCAATAGTGTTAATCCATATGTAACTTAGTCGACTAACTCTTATATTGTTTTCTAGGGTATTGAACGCATTTTGACAAAATCATACCAGCTTATAGCATTGACAACATCACTTGCTACTGATGTTGAGGAATTTTGGTTTGGTATGAGAGCACCTGAGCAACAACCCCACTATTCACCAAATGTGCAAGGTGCATCTCATCCATTCTCACATAGTTTTACTACATGCGGTTTTCAACACCTACTCACCATTGTCTGATGGGGATGGTAGATATATTTTCTCTCAACAAAGGAAGGTGATGAGCGCGATGCGAATAGGATAAAGAACTTGAGGATGGAAGTTGATGGAATGGAAAATAACTCATGCGGCAAAGTAGATACTACTCTAATATATAATTGAAGATCAGGAAGGATGGATATGTCATCTGCAATTCTGAAATCGCCCTTTGTTGACAATTGCCAAAAGCAATTTAAAAGATTGACTCGCAAAGAACGATTGGTGGCAAATTATGTATTTACATACGAGATGGATGAGGAGAGTATGTACAGTTTAGATAAATTCCACTTTTATCTTCGTTATTTGTCATTATACTCATTTTTTTACCACCCACGCGATTAACTTGTCATTTCATTTTCAAGTGAGGTCATGTGTGAGATGCATGGGATGTTTATCACTAGGAAGGAGTTGTTTTCACTTGATGGAGAGCACTAGATAAACAATGTGGTATGCATATTTTTGTTAATTTTAATTAGTTGTGTTGTACATTTCATTTGACATCAATATGTTAATACCTTCCTTTTTTCGCATGAAGGTTATAGCAACAGTCGCTCTCATATTCAATGCGAAACAATCTATACCAAGACACACACACTATTTTGACCCATCATTTGAGGTATTGTATTTTTCCATCATTACTATTGTTTATATTCTCGTAAATTTTTGTCTAAGATCGTAATCTTGTAGATGATCTTGACTAGCATTAATGGTGCAAACCATCAAATACGTTAAACTGATGTAAATCGTTCCTTGATCTACGACCATCATTGGTCCTTGATTTGTCAAGTTGTGACATGAGTAACGGATCAACTTGTCGTGTACAAAGCTCTCGGCTATTTTTTTTTATATTGGGCCAACTAAACTTTTTCATATTTTGTTTAAACAATTCCTATTTGCCCATATGTAAGAATAAACATTGGCACATGTATGTTGTAAATCTCAAGCTCAAGAGTAGAGGTGTTATCCTCTATTTCATTAACAAGGGGTAAACGACCATCGAGTGACTCAATTAGGCTATTAGCGGCCATTGCCAAAGCATCACGCATTTCTTCTACATCATAACTTGGACATTTGAGCATTCACATATGTCTATCCTGATGTTTTTAGTCAAAAAAAATTGGTAAAAATATCATTCCTCCCAAAACTTATTATTTGATAGGTCATTGCAAGCTTGCTCATCTAGTTTATATTTTAACCAATTTCATCCAATTTGTTTAGGTCAACAATGGAATTTACGTAATAAAGTTTATGAATATTGGAGCAGAGTTTTCACATTAGTTGAAGCAATTGATGCGTGTCGATTTGAAGAAAATCAATCATTTTCAACTACATTATTTTATATTAAGTATAGATGGATACCACTAATCATTTTGTGTATGCTTTCTAATAACATAATAAAATGTCATTGTATAGACTTCAGCATGATCCAATCTTGCCTTGAATGTTCATAACAAACATCGAGAAAAGTTTACCAAGTTGTTTTTATTAGGAAGTGATGAAGATTAAGTTGTGTTCACTGTTTCTTATATTAAGCCATTATGTTTGGAGTCAATTTGGACTTTTTTGTTTATATTATGCTATATTGTAACATGTCAACTTTTACTACGTTAATGTTATTTTGTAACTTGCCAAAATGTTCAAGCATTTTCTCATTAAGAAATACACACCGATATACTATTAATAGATCTCATTTTAACTTGTCAATACACACATGAGTTGTAACTTTGTCAATACATCTAATTACCCTAGAATATGAAAACTTGTGAGCTCAACCGATCGAGGTTCCATACCTCAACTGGTTGAATGACATCTCGGTCAGTTTCATGAACAATGCACCTCAGTCGACTGGTCGAGACTGGTACAATCGATCGGTCAACTGAGGTGCATTATCAGTGAAACTCATCGTGATGTCATTCAACCGATTGAGGTTCCACACCTCAACAGATTGAATGACCTCTCGGTAAGTTTCACAAAAAGTATACATCAGTCGACCAGTCGAGATTGGTACACTCGATCAGTCGACTAAGATGCGTTGTAAGTGAAACTCAATGAGAGGTCATTCAACCGGTTGAGGTTGGTACACTCGACTAGTCGACTAAGTTATACTTTTCGTGAAATTGACTGAGAGGTCATTCAACCAATTAAGGTTCCAGACCACAACCGATTGAATGACCTCTTGGTGAGTTTCACGAAAAGTATACCTCAGTTGACAGGTCCGGATTGGTACACTCGATTGGTCGACCGAGGTGCATTGTGAGTGAAACTCACTAAGAGGTCATTCAACCGATTGATATTGGTACATTCAACCGATTGACTAAGGAGCACTCTAATATAAACAGACATAGAGCTACCTCAACTAATTGAGTTTACAGTCTCTTAGGTCAGGCGAGGTGTAATGTGAGTGAATATCACAAAGAGCTCATTCAACCGTTTGAGGTATGGAACCTCAACCGGTTGAGGTCACAACATGCATTAGCTTCCATTAATACTTTCTTCTTCAACTAGAGTTAGTTTCTAGGTGATTTATACTACTTAGAACCATACTCCTTAACTAATTTTGATATACTACAAAATCTATTTGTGGGATGCATTGATTGTTAATGATTGAAGATACATAAAATTTTAAGTAGACTCATGATAAATTGATCTAAGTTTGACACGATCATGGAAACATAACAATATTTTTCAAACTCTTCCACTCATTGAGTGAGTTATGTTAAGCTAGAAATGGCCTTAAGCAGAGACATCACAAAAAAAAGTAAATGTATTACATCCGTTCTTCGCATAACAAATCAATTAACTAGAATAAGTGTGACATATCATTCATTGTTCATAAAGGTCTAATAACATATAAATTCTTGCATCATAAGTCCAAAAAGTAAACTGAAAACATAGTCTGTATAACGGTATCAAGATGGTGGAGGTGGTGGAGGGAAAACAGGTTCAAGGAATCTCATAACCCTTTCTTCAAATTGATTGACTCTTTATTGTAGCTACTCATACTAGGAGGTCAACCGCGTCTCATACGAATCAGTATGAACCTCGATTGAAGAGAAACGTGAGTCCTCCACAACAACATGCTCCTCTATGCGAGAAGCTAACGAACTAATATGTGCCCTAACCTCATACAAAGGTGATTCATTCACAACTGGTGGCACTTCGGCATGAGGAATATCAGCAGGTTCTTATTCTGGTGCATCAATCTGTAATGGAGGAATGTCTAAGTGACCAGAAGGCTAAGATCCTCCCTCCATGTCGTTATTCTCTTTATCCTCGTATAGGTCGACCTACACTTCATCTTGTCGTCTCCATTCACCATCCTCTAATTTCACAAACTTCATTCTACCCATAGTTGACTTGGTATAAGTGTCAAACACATAAACCTTATCACTTTTTGTTTCTTTTGACAATTCCAAACCAAACTCTTTGAAAAATTTCGTCAAAAAGCGTCCATAGGGGAGAACCCGAGTCATGCTTTGGCAACAGGCAATCATATGATTAAGCATAATATAGCCAAGGTTGACTCTAAGACTCATAAATAAAAATTAACAAAGTAACAAGATCAGACAATACTCTACATGTGCACTCCTCATAGTATGATGGAGAATGTGATGATGTGGTGATGGAGTACAAGGCATTTAATAGAACTATGAGCATTGGGCTTTCAAAGCCCATGACCAGTCGATACTTTGCAAAAGTGCTCAATGGCCTTAAAGGGTATAAACCCTAGAATGTTAGGCCAAGTTTTTATGTCATCCACTAGCAAGCCTTCGCATGAGACATAGTATTTCACATATTTTACATTTGGAGTAAGCCGTATGTCTTTTCCTCTCAGTGTACAATCAATGAAAGCTCCATGTGTGAAATGAGCTTTGGAGTAAGAGCTCTTGCAATAGTTGTGAATACATTGGTTCAACCAAAGAAACGACTGGAGTCTAGCCTATCCTATCGAATATCGACTCCAACCCAAAGTTGCTCATAAATTCGGGATCAATATTTCGCCCAGGTAGTATTGTCCTTCTATTGAGATACTTAATATATCTATCAAACTCTTCATTTGTGTTGAATAACCTAAGGTCATTAGGGACTTGTTTCTTGCCTCGATATCGACTATCTGGGTAGGTAAACATATACAAATGCTTCAAGAAATACCTATAATAGGAATGTCAAATAATAAATCTGTTAGGACATTCAATCAAAACAAACATCCATCATTTCAATATTCATCACGAATTACAAGTTTATTTACAACAATTTTCTCATAACGCTAATTCGAAATCTACACAATGATAAATAGTGGAACTCTTCCAATTAATAAATTAGTATCGATAATTCACTCTTGAACAACCTTCTCGGTGTTTTTCGTTGACACTTTCCTTACTTTTCACTTTACCCAAACCATTTAGAATGTTGGTTGAGTTTAATGTCAATCCTACAAACCATACTCCAATTAAATTTGGGTTCTTAGTAAAATTTTGAATCTGCCAAATTTTGTGATGGCAGTTGACATCTTAAAGACAACAATGGTTGAAAAGATTCCTAGTGATTTGGAAGCCTCTATGGAATGACAATTTTCAAATAAGACATTAAAATCTTTCTAACATTTTTTTAGGAAAATTTTTGTCCAAGGAGCATCATGGATTGTGGGCACTGATTTCATACATTGTCATACAAAACAAAGTATCAACAGTTTATAAAAGAGCAGACGACCTCCATATACAGAAATCATGCATGACCAGATAAATTTTTCTCAACAACCAAGCAAATGGAAAAGAAGGAGACAATGAGAAAGATACAAAGAGGAAGAGAAAGAAACCTGCTAATGAAGAAAGAAACGTAGATTCTATGTCTCGAATGGGAATTTTGGTCAAACAACTTGATCAACCAATAGTTTCTCTTTCGCGAGACCGGTCGTGCTTTGGATGGTTGAGGAGAAGAAGAAATGAAGAAAGAGAGGTATGGGGTTGAAGAAGAAGAGGGAAGGGGATGTTTGGCATGGGTGTTGGATGTCAACCCGGTTGAGAGAGGAGAAATGGATGTTTGGATTAGGTTAGGGCTTGTGGGTAAGATAAATGAAGGGTATTTTGAGGAAGTAAAATTTTCTTTTTGCCCTTACTCGTGAATTTCTTTATCAATATTGGGTTCTTTATCGATTATTTGGTTGAGCCAGAACTTGGGCTAGGTTTGATAAGTTTTGGGCTAATTTTTTGAAATATTTCATGTTAAGCTCAGTAACATAGTTTTCCTTAAAATATTCAAAATTGAAAATAGATTTGACTTTCTCCAATCATTAATGTGAATGTTAAATAAAAAATCATTATTTTTTCTTTGAAGAAAAAAATAATTTCATTGATTCAAGCTAGTAACACATAATCAAATCATTAAAAACCAATAATGATGAAACAACATCCAAGTTATTAGTATATTTGATAATTAAGAATATATATTTGATATTACTATTATGACTATAATACATGACTTCAGTTCTACAACATATTGATGATCATTGATTTGATCTCTTATATATGATTATATATCACTTTCTTTGCGTCTGAGATAAGCAATCTGAATAAGCGTTGCGCGACATGGCGAAACGTTATATTGAGCCTTGTGGCACAGGCGATGTGTGCGTGAAGGTGATTGCTGATCAGCGCGCAGTAAAAACTGATGACTAGTACCTTGATTGAGGGGATTTGAGAAAGAATTATGAGCTGATAGCTTATTCACCCTCAACTAGCTCTTTTAGGGTGCTTGATAAAGACACATAATCAACTCCTAATATCTTATTTTGGCTAATCAAGAGCAAGCTACAAATCGTAGCTTGTCCTCCTATTAAATTTTACATTCTGCATTTTTATCATATAAATTCTCAAACAAACTTTTATTTTTATAAACTTTATCTAGTTATTTTATAATCTTGAGATAATACTTTTATTGAATAATTTTATCTAGAAGTTTATCTTCTTTTTTTAAATTGAAATTTCATATAAATATTTTAAATAAAAATTTGTCTTAATTTATTTGTATATAAATAAATATTTCAAATAAAAATGTATCTTAATTTATTTGTGATAATTATACAAATTCAAATTTTATTTTTAATTTGATATTATTTTTTTAATTTTTTTTTTTAGTTATTAATGTAATAAAATCATAAATCAAAAATAAACTCTACTTCAAATAAAATTTTATGATACACGATTTATGAATATATATTGACATAGAAACAAAAATAAATAAATAGCGGATATGAAAAACTTAAATATTATAATTAATTTTATTTATCATAAATTATATATTTAATAAATTGTGCTTAGCTTAATATCGTGATTATTAATCTATAACATCATATTAAAACTATATAATAATAGATCTCTAATTATTTAAAAAAACAATTTGGGTGTTAAATTTTTTAGTATACTTTAGTTTTTATTAATATTTTGGTCTGATGAAAATATAGGAGAATCGAAATCAAAAAAAGGTGAACAAAATTTGGGATAATAGATAGAAAAAGAAATATTCTTTTGACCTATGTAAGTGTAGTGTTGAGTTATTTTTCTCCAACAAAATACAAGAATCTCACTTAGGTTTTTGCTTGTATAATTACACGGTTTTTCTTGTATGTGCATTGTTTTTATATCTCTATAGCATGTCTATATAGGTAAATTTACCTTCCATCAGCTATTTTACCAAGTAATAATTTATAATCGGTGCAAACGTCATTCTTTAGAGCCCAGCTATGGCTACCGGCAGAGTGGACCAAACATGACCTAAATCACAAAAAAAACAAATAAAAAATTAAACGTATGTGGAATAACCACTTTATTGAGAAAAATATATATATAAAGGTGTAAAAGTGATTTTAGGTCAATAATGACCAAAAATTTCATCCCTTCATTAAATAGAAAAAAGGTAGCAAAAAATTTGAGAAAAAGAAGAATAAAATCAATTATAAAATATTTATATATTCTGGTGTATTTATCATAAATAAAAATTAAAAAATAAATCAGAACCAAATAAAATAAGTATAAGAATTTCTTATACCCATTTTTCTGTTTACATGAGAATAGAAATAAGTAAACGAAAGTAGGTTAATATTAAACCAGCTCTGGACAGCCAACTGGAACCCCACAAAAACCAACAGGAAATAGCTTCTGGAGATCACTTTTAGAAAGGCAATACAAAGCAGCTCATCTGCCGCCCATGGATTATCAAAAGCAGAGTTATCAGTAGTTACTAAGGCGCCATTTTAGTTCTTATTTTTAATTGTTTTGGCGGGTTACCGAGGAAAACGAGGAGAATACGTCTGTTTAGTTCCCAGTTTTTTATTCTGATAAACACAAAAACATAAAACACTTATTACAAAGAGTAAGAACATTTTCAAAAACTGTTCTCAGGACAGTGCAAAAAACGTAAACAAACAGGCCCTAACTACTTTTCCCTGTTAATATGTAGGTTAACTTTATTTCTCAGCACTAGTAGAGCGTGTTTTCAGTTTTTCAGGCCCCAGAAAGTAAGGGCTAGTATAATCAGTTAGGGGCCCTTTTCTCTTCAAGCGTCAGCTGCATTTTGAGTGGGCTTGCAAGCACAAGGGGGGTAGGTGAAGAACGAGAGCAGGAAAAATCATTTATTTCAGAATCCAGTATTATTGAACAACAAAGACTTGTATGGGCCCATAAAGTACATATTTCTTCCCCTCATAAACTACAAATTCAATTGGAATGCATATACATCTCAATCAAATCAATTGTTACATCTGTTCAATTGCTTCTCTGATCTCAAGTTCATCAATGGTTTCAATATAGATGCCAAACCTGATCTGATTATATGCAGGCTTGTAGAGATTCAGTAAAGTTGACAGATGATCCGTCAATAGGCATCTCATGCATCAATTTGGAAACACAAGAGTATTTTGGCCGAAATACTTTTTTTGGGAAAAGTGATTTCGATCATTCCTTCACTAATGTACCTTGGTGCAACCACGCTGCGTAGGACCTATTCGTACATTGAACTAAGCTCTCTAGCAGTTATTCTTCACTAGTCAGCAGCATCTGCATTTGAGCCCATTCACTACATTAGTTAGTTAACACAAGAATTAATAGGAGATAAGAAGTTTTCACCGGTATATCAAACCTGATAAAAGATTTAATGAACACTCTGTAAGAAACTTTTTAATGTGGTAAGGGCCGAAAAAAGCACTGAAAGGGGGTACATGTTTGAAACTAGATCCTGTTTGGGAGTGATTCAGAGAAGGCTAGAAACACTTCTGAATATCCCTGGCATGGCAAATTTATGAAAACCGTTTTTAAAAAACTATAGAATCACTCAGATGAGTCTTGTAGAATCAACTGGTGAAGTAATTATTCTTCCCAAAATCACTTTTGGAAGCGCTACATACGAAGACCATTAATCAAAACCTCTCAAACAGGCTCTAAATTGGGAATAGAGGAGGAATTGAACAAGTCTCCATCAGTGACAGAGCTTAACCAGGTTCAGCAAAGTCCAGACGTCATGCATTGTTTCAAGGCTTTCTTTTGTGGGACTGAAACCATTTCCTGTTAGGGAAGGTCATAAAATGGTTGTTTTATGCCTGTGTTTTTCTAAAAAAAGCCACACAAGTTTCACCTTGATACACGGTTTGGTGGTAATTGACAAGATAATGCATGTCCTTGACATCTTTAGGCTGGCAAATACTTCTTCACGTCAGAAAATTTGTGGAAAATCCATTTTGCACAAGGATTTGTTAACCTAACATGCTTGCCCGATTCTACTATCAAACTGAAATCAAGAAAGACAGATCATAAAAAGATAATGGTTTGAATTTTCTTAATCTTCTTCTACCTCAAGGTTGAGGAAATTACCATAATGATGCCCTAGCCTAGGATGGAGCCTTCATGCTCTGAATCTGCCAGCTCTGGACAGCCTCCCCCGCTGGCAGGAACTGCTTTGCTTTCCAGATCAGGAACTTCTTTCTTTGCATCGTCTTTACATTTATCAAGATTTTCATTCACATTGGAAGTGTTTGATACACAATATTTCTGCAGCCACACCATCTGTTTAAAGGATATGCATGATACTCTCTCTTGCAACATAGCCATGGCTCTCAAAGGAAGAATCACCCAAGCGACAGAGCACCATGACCTTTCAGAGCATTAAAGCGATCCGACTGCATTGGTTTAGAGTACAAAATATATCATCAGAAGTAAATAAATTAGGAAGAGGAGCAGTTTTCTGACCTTAATCTATTAAAAAATATAAGAAATTCATTCAATTTCAAAGTGTATTTATCAACAGTTAACTAGCAACATCTATATAGGTTGAACAAATTAAGCATTTGCTTTCACCTGCATCGTTAGTGTCCCTGGATTATTGTCTTCTTCTCCATGGATAAGCAAGACAGGCCTTTTTATTTTATTAGCTGCCATGAAAGGGCTCATCTCTACATAAGTGTCAGTGGCTTCCCAGAGTGTTCGGTCCTCATTCTACATGGCAAAAGATAATAACCAAGATAAGAAATTTGAAAGACTGCTGTGAATGCTACATAATTTCTTTAAAAACTATGTCTATTCAGCTGCTGAAAATAAATTAGGAATAGAACAAAATTTAAGCCATCCTAACCAGTGTGCTACCTGAAAGCCAAAAGGTGTAAGTGTTCTGTTGTAAGCCCCAGAACGAGCAATTCCGCAGCAGAACAGATGAGGGGCATGTGCCAGGAGATTTGCGGTCATGAATGCCCCATATGAATGACCCCCAACAGCAATTTTGTTTGGATGAGCCACCTTCAGTACCACAAAAGCTCTAATTAAATTCTATCTCAGGCCCTTCTAATTAAATTCTTAAGGAAAAAAAAGTAAACATTACACCACGCCCGAATAACTTCTTCCACTGCAGCCTCTGCACTACCAACCAATTGCTCTACATACCTGACCAGCATATGGTTCAAATAGAAACTAGTTTTGCGAAATCTCTTACCAGTCAAGAGAGGAGACCAATTAAATGCATGTTTACAGCCTCCAAAGAAAAGCAAAATACCAATCCTTTTATGAAAGACATGTATACTCATATAATTTCTGTATTTTGCCTTCTTAGTCTTTATCCCTTATAGTTTAAAAACTTTGCATTCGTTTTTTGCTCTTACTAATGTTGGCAGTATAATGTCAATTTCACCTTGTTTCTCATTCATATCTAGTATTCCATATTTCCCATTTTTCTCATTCCATTACCCAATTCAGAGGCCATCTCAAAGCTTTCCCTGGTACAAAAGCCTTCATAACTGTTTTGCAAATTCCTTTCCACAAAACAAACCTCACCATGTGGAAAATGTCTTCTATTAAGAACAGAAACAAAGTTCTAACTCTAGGAATTGTAAAATGTCATTTACCATACAATAATTTAAGAGTGTATGAAGCAAACTTAACTACATTGCATAGTAAGATGGAAACCTAAATGGAAAATAGAGATTTATCTGAATACCTATCATTTGCCTCTTCATTACCCTCACCAATAATGGGAATTGTGGGTCCAGATAAAATAGCAAACCTGCAAGCCCAGAGCAATCAGCAAAAGGCTGAAATTATCAAAACCAAGCCAGTCACTGAAAAAGAGCGGTAAGAAATTCATGAATTGTTCCTCCTAGCTAGCCAAAGCAAAGCAGATGTTGGACCTATGCCTGCAAACTCATTAGGAGGCCACATGCTTGTCCTGCAGCATCTTTGCTTTTGAGACTCTCAGGATAAGGGCAAACCAGACAAGGAAGAGGGCCATCTTTTGAGGGATCATAGCCTGGTGGCAGGTATAATGTTGCAGTAAGTTGAACCCCATCCTTTCTCTCATATCTGATCATTTCTTTTTGTAGTGATGCCAGCTGAGGATATGGATGAGGGAAATCTGTAATCTGGCATGCCTTCTTATCTGGCCAGCTCTGTATATAATATTGGGTATTTTCAGTTTTTGACTCTTTGGAAGTCAAGATTTTCAACTGATTAAGATATAAATCCCCTTCACTCTGATCAGACATTAGCGCAACAACGGTTTCATAGTATTTCTCTTTGTCACTCTCCCATATTCGTTCTTTGTTACCTGTATTTCTGAAAGACTTTGTGTTAGATAAATATGGAACCATAATTATGAGCCAGAAGGATGAGGAACAGATAAATACAGGGACACCACAAACATATGATTTTGAGGCACTTACATGTCGAACAAATCAAGGAATGGGATGTTCCCCTCTGGTGTAGCACCACTTCCATTCAGTAGGATATATGTGCCTTCATCGTTTTCCTTCTTTATCTTCGCAATCCACATAAGTCCCAACAGTGGTTCTCGCATAGGTGAGCCAGGATCAGAATATACATCTTCTGACGACCTATCAAGTAATATGCATGGACTGAATCTTCAGATCCAGGAGAGAAATAGCAGGTTCTTGTTCGTCGTGTTTTGTACCAGGATTCATAAACAAGAGCCAATGAATCATCACACCAAGAAATCCCTCTGCAGATTTGGAAAAAGCCACATACATCAATTGAATATTCTCGGCAAACCTTTCAGCAGATTTTGGAAAAGGAAAAGAGAAAAAGAAGCTATGGTCAACCATAAATTGATTGTAATTTAACTGATATAACAAGTAGTTCATCTTGACATCCAAAATGCATATTGAATGCTATGATGCAAATATTGTTTAAGTGGATTAATGAACATGTATAGCACAACAAAGTTGATAGATATAGAAATGATAGTGAGTGAATTGTCCGATTTAATATCAGGATTTCACAATCCCATAGAAACAGCATGCTTGATATTTAAAAAAAAAAATTCCCTAGAAAAATGATTTTCAAAAAAAAGGTGAGGAAAGGCTGAGACAGTTAGAACCCTCCGAATTGCATATACCATTACTTATTTAAACTAACCCAGAATAAGAGAAATCAAATAATATTCTGCATTCATACCATGTCCCGAAGATCAGTTTATGTAAGATTGCTTTCTGGTCACCATCAAGTGGCTCAGCAGGTTGCATATAAACTATATCACGTGGAGAAACTTCCACTTTTGCATCACCTCCATCTTGTGTCTCCGCCCTAGGATGGCCCTCGACAAAGTTAAATAAGTACTTGAAATTATGCAAACAAGAATTCATACTGCACTGGCAGCTGGGTATAGACACAAAAATATATTCTGTTTGATTAATAATTTAAGATTGCTTTAAAATAGGTTTGAGTACTTCGTAACACTTAAAAAAGTAAGGTTTCAATTTAATTTTAAGGCATTAATACTATATAAAAAGTAAAATTTTAATCTTAGATTGCCAAGCTATACATATCATCTATAGGAAGTTCTTCGCTCAGCAAAGTGCAGACACATTCATTCACATGATGCAGACTCTTGAGTTTCATCAATCATACGCACCAAAATGCAGTCTAAAGACACTTAAGTGACACTTTGTTTGGAAATCCACAGCTTGTACTCTTACATACTTAAACTTGAGGTTATCTAAGTTCTCAACTCTTATCAAATTTCTAGAGACAGAGAGGGAATCATAGAGTGGCAGAGGAGGAGTTTAATCATTTTAGGCTAATATTGAAAAATTCACTTTAAAATAGTCGGTATTAAAATTTTGTACCCATACATCAAAATTAATATATTCTATGTTCTGAATACAGAATACTGCAAGAAGAAAAGAATATTTATTTGCATACCAGTAGAGTGTTGAAGGCTTATCTGCCCTCCAATTGATTGAGCGGATCCCTTTTCGCACACTGTTGAATGCAATACGAATGTCCTCGGCAAGGGGCAAATCACAAAGTTCTCATTGAAACTTCCCTTCAACATCCATAGATCTACCTTTTGAAATCTTCCCATGGAACAATGAAGGAATTATGGTCTGTGAATTGAACTTATCAAAAGGTATTTCTGATCTGGTGAGGGGTCCATTGACGTATATATACAGCGGTGTGCATTCCTTCCTTAATTACATCAAAGAAGCCAAAGCGAGTTGTGTGGTGGCATAGTAGTCAAACAAATCAGCATCATAATCATCCTTTAGCAGATCCTGGAAGGTTTACATGAACAACATTCTTACGCTCATTGATTGAACCTTGGGACCAGAGGGAACCAACGGTTTTTTTGGTGGATCTCCACGAGATAAAGAAATCGTACAAACTAATAGAGTAGAGTCATCTACCCAAACAAAGCTGGGAAGCAAGAGAAAACAGGAATTAGCAAAACCACAGGTGCAAGTGTTGCTAAATTACAGTTTTTACACATAAAACTAGCATCTACTTGTCAAAAACTGCATTGAGATGGATATCCGGTGACTGAAAAAGGGGTCTAGCTTGCCCAGTTTCCACATCAGCAACCCATAATCTAAGCTTGCCACCATTGTTGTCCTCCTGTCCCAGCAAAAAATTTGTAGAAATAAAAGCACTGTTTTGCAGGAGATAAGGAAAAAACTGCATACCTAAATGGAATACATTTGAAGCTGATCAAACATTGTAATAATGGGTATGATCATTTTTTATAGGTATAATAATGGTTATGATCATGAATATTAGACTCAACTTGTGCCTAAGAAAATCACTGTGCAGATTGATCAAACCGCAGGAGATCCCCAACACCAACCCCACCCCACAACCACAAACCCAACAAGAGATACAACATAAGTATTCACCACAGCAAATCATCTAGATTCACAAGGATTGTATGTTAAATATTTTTATATGGAACAGGTGTAGATCAAATAACCATTCCAGTAATCAAAATGTAGATCGAGTAATTTCATGTCAGTACTCAAGTATTAATTAAGGGATCAATTACCTCATCAACTCGGACACTGAAGGATAAATGCTTCCCATTAGGTGACCTAGTGAAAAACAAAATAAATAGATCAATGAGAAGAAAATATTGGTATCTGAGATGTTAACAGAGAGGCAGTTAGATGCTCTCAAAAGGTTTGGCAAAGAGTACAAAGAAGAACAAATCCCAGAAAATTACCAGCTAACAAAATTAAGCTTAGCGCCATCAGGGAAGCCATATACCTCTTTCTCTGGAGCTAGAGTGCCATCAGGCATGAACTGATGGATAGCAATACCAGTGTAGAATGACCTGAAGAAGAATATTATAGTATTAACCAACGTGGCAAGCTTAAACTCAGATAGGAAAAACCAAAATTAATCAACATAACAATCAAATGAATTGCTTGGTTCTTGATATTTCCACATTGAGCAAGTAAAATCCACCTTGTGTGAAGATTAGTGAAGGAAAAATATGAGACAGGCCTATATAATAGATATCTATAAGAGCCCCTAATTGCAAAATACCTGACGCCTATTCATCTCCTTGGATCAGTACTGACAATGAGAGACCTAGTCAGGGGTTAGACAATTTTTTTATAGCTGGAGGACAATATTTAGCTCGGGAACTCTAGAAAGATGACACAGCATATAACAGTTGTTGAGATAGCCATACCACTAAGACTGCACAAAAGGTCCATATACCCAAAAGGGAAGCCAAATAGACAAATATCCTATAAATGCATGTGAAAGTCCAACTACTCATGTGCATAGAAACATAGCCAAGAAGCTTTTTCATTACTTACATCCGACTCCTGGTGTTGCATTTTCCATCAATGCGAATACCAGCCAGCTTTTCCTCGGGTTTTGATAGCTCTGCTAATGGAGGTAAAGCCCTCCGCTTGAGAAATAATATCTTATCCCTCTGTGGTGAGAATGACAAAGCGGGAAGTGGTGGAGCATCAACAATATCCCTGATCTCAGGAGGAGGCAGCCTATACCCACTTCCCAGTGCTTGGGTCCTGCCATCATACAGTATATGTATGCGTTACTGAAGAGAGAGAGAAACCAGCTCAGTCAATAATCATAAGTCCGCAACCAATTATGATATAAAACTGGACTCGATTCCGAGAATTCAATTCTGTTGAACATGAATGCATGCTCCTTACTGTAGTAATTCTTCTGGAATTAGTTAGAAATAGCCTAAGATCAAACATTCACTGAAACGGCTACAAGAAATGTCAAACGAAAACTCAATACTCGATCTGATTCAACTCAAACACTCAATTCCCTACTTCTTGATAAATAATCAAAATATACAAACTACTACAACTGCGCGGCGATTCAATTAACTAATTCGCCCCTCGTTTGATTGGCAATTCCTCAGCACTTTCCTGCTTATCGATGTAAAAGAATAAAAACTTCGATTTGTGCTCCAAAAGCGAGAAAAAGCACGGTCAAGAAGACTAACCAGACACCACTTCAGCTATTCAACTAGGTATAACGATATGCAATGACTAGTGAATCCAATACGTCCGATTAAAACCGAACCCCAAAGAATTGAAAAACAATAAACCTATGAACAGAGATGATAAACACTTTCTCCAGCGCACGCACCTTCGTCTTCATCAGTAGACGAAACAGAACCATTACCGCCAGCACCGGCGTCGCATTCGGCTGCAGCGGCAGCGGCGTTGAGAGGGACGAGATGATGAAACCTGGCGAGGGACATGGCGGCACGGGTGTTGGTGCCGCGGGCAGATGAAGCGGGTGTTCTCAGGCGGCCACGTGTACGGACGGATGTGAATCTGTGGAGGGATGCTGAGAGAAACTGAGGAGGAGAGATCGACGGGGGAAGGTGAAGAGAGAAGAGAGAAAGCCGGTTGTATACTTTGTTGATGTTCATGATTGATTCGTTGGTGATACTGATGTTGTATACTGTGTAACAGTACGTTTATCCATACAATACACCACACTGAATCACTCGCTTTTTCAAAATTAATATCTAGGCCCAAAAAGATTAAGCTCATACCGACTTCAATGTGAAACCGATAACCCGACCCATTTTCTATTATTAAATCATACTAAGAGCATCATTGATTATTATTATTTTTATTTGGAAATTATTATTATTTTAAAACCCTCGCCCTAATTTTATGTTTCTAAGGCGCTATATTTTTTTCTCAATTTTTATAAATTCTTTTAGGACAAGGCATAAAAAATTATTAATTAAATTTTAAATTTGTTATTTTAAAATTTTCTTTTATTGAATATATTTAATGAATTTATTTTATTATATGATTAAAATTCGATATCTTTTAAAGTCAAAATGTAACCGCTAGCTAATGAGGCCTCATTTATTTGTGCTAGGCATAAGGAAGAATTTTCATATGAGAATTGAATAGTATAACCTAAAGTGAATAAATATTAAAAAAATATAAATACTAAATTAATAAGAGTTTATACTTATATGATAATGGATGTGATGTGGGTCATGGGTGTGGATCATAACAAAAGGAATTGGTAAATATTATTATTTCAAATATATATATTTTAAAATAGTTTTATCAAACAATTTTAATTTTAATTTTAATTTAATGGGATGACCATGAACATAACCATATTACATATATAACCTTACCTCAAAAGAAGAATCCATTGAGTGTTGACAAGGCATTCAATTTTTTTTATTCTCTTTTGTCTTTAGCTACACGGCTCGTAATGAAAGGTGGAGGAGTCACCTAACGTGGAGGAGTCCCAGAAGATGGCGAAAAGCAGAAACAACCGATACCGTCCAAATTTGTGATGGTGCGTTCCACCACCCCCATTTCAGAATATCTTATTCTGAAAGGGATCGAATAACTCTGTATGCAGCGACAGAACCAGAAAACAAAAAAAGTTGAGGTTTCGAAAGATACTAACGAAAGAAAAAAATTATTATTATAAGAAAATTTATTTTTCATGTCTGGTGTTAAGGAAAAAAATTTGGTTGTGTTTTATTCTTAGAAAATGACAAGAAGAAAAATAAATTTTTTGGTGTTTGATTATCTACTAAAATTAAAAGAAAATCAAATATAAATAAAATTACTTAGAATTTTATGTATTTAAAATTATTTAATTTTATATTGATGAGTTTAAATAATAAAAATTGATTTGAGATAACAAATAAAAACATCATGTGAAATTTAATTATATTTTTATGTTCCTTTGTTTTTTTTCCTTCTATTTTTTTTCATTTGATTTTATCTTCAAACTTTTCAAGAATGCCATAAAGAAAATCAAATATAAATAAAATTACTTCAAAACTTACCATTTCTTAAATTATTAAATCTTTATATTAATGATTTAAAATAATAAATTTGGTTTGAATTAGTAAGTAAAAATAATATGTCAAATTTAACTACATTTTTTTCCCTTATATTTTTATTAACATTTTCTGGAAACAAAACATAGTCTAGATTATTTACAGGAGGTAAATCAAAGCACAAAATTACTTAAATGTTTAATAAGAATTAGATTTTACTTGAATTAAAACATATAACTTTAAACCATAAAATATTACATGCATGCGGTTTATCAACTCAATTAACCAACTACTTAACCTACATTTCATTTGCCGTGTAAGAAAAGGTAATAGAGATAATATAGAGAAAGAGGACATTGATGCGATAGAACTAACCATTCAATTGCTTAAAAAATAATTATTATGTGTGGAAGTAAGTAAGGAGAACGGATGGTATATTGGACATTTGTACAAAAAAAATCACGTTATTTTTATGTTTAAACAAATTAATAAAATGTTAAAAAAAAAAACAAGTTATATTAGGACTATCATTTCTATTAAAAGATAATGGACAAATAAAACTTAATAAATATTTTTTATCTTATCAAAAAACGTTCTCGTGTCCTTCAAGTATAAAAGAAATCGTGAATTATAAATTAAGAATTGGATAAGCAAATAGAATATTATAGAAGCTAGAAATTTATTAGCGAGAAAGGCGTGAGGTGCGAAAGAAGAATAATCTGACCTTGCAAATATAATCTGAGAAGATTTTGAAGAAGAAGAATATGAAGATATGTATTTAACATAATTGAGTAATATTAATAATAGTATAAATTACTTTATGATAAACGTAAAGAGAACAAATACAAAGCAATTATTAGGTTAGAAAACTATAAATTATAGGAAAATGTTTTAAAATGCAGGAGAAAATGATAAAGTCGAATGTATAGTAAAAATAAAGGGCAGAATTATAAAATAAAAGCTGTAAGATAAAGCAGCCCGAAAAGATAGATAATATTATAAGGCGCGTATTAATGATTTCACCCAAAGAAGCTATGGGTAATACGAATGTAGTTCTCATATGTCGTGACCTTCTTAGTAAATCGCGCGATGAGCAAAAGGAAAAGTAGGATGGTCGTTAAGCTACGAAAGATTCAAGCGATAATCTGGAAGATGATGGATATGATATGCAACAAAATAATATTTTATTAGGAAAATAAAAAATCGTCTTATGTTGTATTTGATTGTAAATCGAGTTTTGTGAGTTAAGATGCACACAGTTATTATACGTGGAACAACACTTTCACATCGGAGAAGGGGCATTTTGAATGAGCACATGTCTTTATTTGGTTTTAAAAACATATACTCTATATTTGAAAGAAAGATGGATAATATATTTAGAGATAATGACTCATTTGTAGCGGTGCATAGATGATATCTTAGTTTTTAGCAGTAAAAAACAATATAGGACATACCAGGATAGTATTAAAAAGTTTGAAGAACATGGTATTATAATTAGCAAAAGTAAAATACAATTATTTCAACAGATATTATAATTTTTAGGGGTAATAGCTAGGAGATGGTAAAATATTATTCTGTGCATGTTGAAAAAATTCTAACTTTTGAATAAAAATAGAAGAAGCAAAAGAATTACGCTAAATTTTTAGGATTATTAAACATATCGGACCTTTCATACAAATTTAAGTAGGATTGAGGTCCTTTATTGATAAAGTAGGAAGTAAATGACCTTATAAATATTTAAATCTGAGAAGATATTAAGCTGTTTGATAAAATGAAATAATTAAGTGCTGAAAAATAAGTGTTGAAAAATTAAGTGCTGAATTTTATAAATGAATCTGTCTTGTAAAAGCTGACGATAAATTCTGCCAATTGAATCTTGTTTAAATATATTGTTTGATAGCTGTAATCTTGCATGCGAAAATTATGTATTTATATATTACCCTTATTATCATTAAATTACATAATATCCAAAATAAATAAAGTTTCTATATGTATAATAGATCATTTTCACTAAAATTATTAATTATTGTAAATAACATGTTTAAAAAATATGTAAAAAATATTTATTCTAATAATATTATCCAAAAAAAAAACATAAATATGTTTAAAAAATAACCAATAGAATCTAAACTTTTTAAAACTATTCAAACTAACCAAGAGATATTTACAAGAATATTATGTATTTATAAGGGTTTTGGTTCAATTTATTTCATTTAAAAAATTTTGTTGGCCAGAAATGATACCATTCGTTAAGTAGGTCTTTGCATATATAATTTTAACCAGTTTTTCATTTAAAATTTTTAATTAAGAGCTTCCTAAAATTTTGTTATTAAACATATTGAAAAATTAAAACCATTGAAAATTTTTATTTTCAATAGTTTATCGAGCAAGTATAAGTTAGTAAAATATTCTTAAAGAAATGATTCTAGCTAATGAATTAGACTACCTTTAATAAATGATTATTTAATAATTAAACCTTGACGGATGTAGCCTAGGATGAAACGATAATATTAATAGCACGTAAATATTGACAAAAATCAGAAAAAATGCTATTAGGTATAGTAATTGGAAAATCTGAAAGAAAAGGTAATATAAGTAGCGTAGATGCGAAAGTATTGGCTATAACATATGCTATAGATGAAACTTTAGAATATTAATTATTTACCAGAAAAAAATTACTTGTCGAGCATCTTGTGAAAGCGATAGTGAAGTTTTACTCAAGACAAAAAATGAAAAAAGATCTTATGAGAAGGTGGTTAAAGCTTTTTCTGAAGAATAATTAATACATGAATAAAAATAGAAATTGAACATATTAAAGTAAGAAATTGATAATAGTCTGCTTGATTCATTAAGTAGACTAATAAATTAATTTTATGTCACAGATGAACAGGCAAATAACTGGGATCATACCAGCTTATTCCAGTAAAGATCAAGAAAATGTATTAACCTTTGGAAATAATTCTCTTAAGGTATACCCCATAAGTGACATAACCTTTAATTTATTACCTCGTATATGATTAGATGAATAACATAAATGTACTATAGATAACCTTTGGATTAGTTTCAGTCATATTTTTAATCACCAGACTAATAAGAATTTAGATAGAAAATATTTTATTACTTGTTTAAATTGTTTATCAGAATATTTTTCGTAAAAGAATAATAGTAATATTAATTTTACGATTCTTGTATCATTTAAGCAATAAAACATGTATTTTTAAAACATGGGAAGAAGTCCTTCCTTATATATCAAACCATCCCAGACCATTTTTCAAATGATTTTATAACATAACCCAGGCTTTAGATCAATGTAAAACAAACTTATAAAGTAATTATTTTATTAGCCCATTAGTAAAACAAAATTTAAATCATCATGGCCAACGCTGTTTACCAAAACCGGTAGAACCATGTGTGCTTGGACAACAACCTTAGATTTATAGCATTATTTTCTTCCTTGAATCAAGATCACTTACTTAGAGAAAAGTATAAATTCTAAGGAAAAATCGATAAATACGAGCAGATTATATAATTATTAGAAATTATATGAAAATGAAAATAGAAAAATGAAATAGATATAAAATTAAAAAATACGACTTTAGAGAAAAAATTAAAACTCACAAATAAATTTGAACACATCAATAAATTTTCGGCTTTAGAAAATCAAGCACCGAAGACATTAAGGCGAGAACCCGTTCGCAGAGCGATTAATAAATTTATTGGGCTGGTTCATTAAGTATAAACGTAATGAGCACGATCGCGCAGTACGAAGCGGTGATTTGGTAAAGACACATCAAATTTGTTCATGGGTGAAGCTTTCCCAAAAAGCACTGATAGTCCGACTAACGCAGCCAATTATTAAGATCTCAAATGATATATATAAAAGCGAAAACTGGAATCGGCGAAAATGTGAAAGGGCCAAGTAAAGAAGAAAAGTATGCATGACATGATGTGTGTGGAACGTGAAAATATGTAAGAGTATAAGATGAAAAGCATGAATAAGTGGAAGACATAGAAGAAGATGATAAAGAAGCATTAGTTGAAGATAGCGTAGATAGTGGAAGACAAGGAAGAAGATGATAAAATGAAGAAAAATTAAGTTTAACTACGACGAGATTTGACAAGAAGAAAAGGCAGTAGGAAAAGAAGAAAGAGCGAGGGTAAGGCAAAGGCCAGTATTTGTAAAGCTCTTTTAGATTAACGGTATTATTTTCTTTTGAAGCTGGCACTACAATAAGATTTCGCTAGAGGAACCAAATACGTCATTAAGTAATGTCGTAATCTTGTCAAAAAAGCCCTGCATATCAAATCGCTCTTGTGTATTCACTTGTAAAATGAAAAGTTTGAAGATTTTGATTTGTGATGGGGCCTAATGAGCACAGGAATCAGATTCTTTAAACCCTAACCTTATCCACTTTCCTCTTGTTTTCTCATCGTAGAACTTCTTTATGTAATTAGGCCACAATTTCTCCCTCTTTCATACTTTACCACGAGCTCTCTCTCTGCTCTCCACCTCAACTCATTTTGTGACATAATTAAGCTTTCGGCGTAAGCTTTCATCAAGCACCGACTCAGAAGCTTTCTCAGCTATATAAAGGTGTGTTTTTAACACCCGATGAAATATTTGATATTTAATCTATTGTCATTTATTTATATGTTTAAATCTAATCTGTTTTAGAACCTTAGGGACATCCGAAGGGGTTTCTCGAGAAATCTTCTGACACTCAAAAATATTCTCATAAATTTTATGAACTTTATTTTCCTTTTGATTAATGAACTTTCCTTATATGTATGATCGTAATTATTGTATCTTTTGATATATTGCTTTTTGTCCATTTGTCTAAATTGACTGTTTAGGACTATTTCTAAGCATTAAAGGAATGCATGATTATACTTACAGGATGTTTAATTAATCAAAAGACTTTGTAAAAAAAAAAATTGGTCATAAGAAAGTAAGGAAAATCCTGATTAGGACTTATAAAAATCTTTAATTCTCACTCTTTCACCCTTTCAATCTTCAATCCTCACCTCAACTCAAACTGAAATTCTTTAGCCCTCTTAATTTACAATCTTTTATTTTTCCTAATAAATATTATTTTGTTGGTATATCATATCCATCATCTTCTGTATTATCGTTTAATCTTTTGTAGTTAATCACCATCCTACTTTTTCCTCTTTTTTGTTCACTGTGTTATTTACTAAAAATTTGTGACATGAGGTGAATTTGATCTTCGTATTACTCCTAGTTTTAGTAAATCATTAATATGTGTCTTTATAATCTTCCTACATGTTTTTAGGTTACTTCTATCTTAACGATTTTATTTTATAATCTGGGTTCTTTATTTTTTAATATACATTCGACTTTATCTTTTTCCCGAGTATTTTAAAACATTTTCTCCTGGTATAGTTTTATAACCTATCAATTAAGCTTTGTATTTGTTATTCTTTTATGTTTATCAAATAATTTATACTATTATTAATATAGACTAGTGCATTTAAATACCATGTATCTTCATATTCTTCTTCCAATCTTAGTATTATATTTGTAAAATTGCATTGTCCTTCTTTTTCGCACTCACGATCTTTCTTGCTAATAAGGCAGTTTTACAGAATATTCATTTGTTTATCTAATTCTTCGGGACTTATAATTCCTGATTTATTTTGTAATAGGCTTATCATGCAATGTCTTGATAAGGTAAAAAAATATTTATTAAAAGCTATTTGTTCATTATCTTTTAATAGAAATGATAGTCTAATATAGCTTGATGTCTTGTTTAAGGTTTTATCTAGGGTTTTCTTTTAATGGTAAGGAGTAAATGTTTAGAGTAACTTGAGTTTGTAAAAATAAAAAGGATATTTTAGGTATGTACTTAGGTGATTAGTATACCTAATAAAACTTCATAATTACACTTGTTGCTATCATGGTTTTACGCTAAAGTTATAATCTTTTTGTATTATTTTCATCTATAATTATAGACCACAACATATCTAATAATGCATATGATTTTATTAAAATCTTCTATCCCTAGTGTACGAGTATATTTGGGATGCTTTTATTTCTCTAATTTATTACATATTTCTATAGAATTGGATTATTACATTAAGAGTTTTTCATCCATAATTATTACTGGGATTTCTCTATTTTTATTTTCTATATATTTTTCAAATTTTGTTACTAAATTATTATATCCTTCTTTTATTGATATTATTTATTGTCTATTCTTTCTATATTTTCATCTATAGAAGTATTTATAATTTCTTGATTATTATTTTGACATTCATTTCTTTCGGTACTTAGCTTAATTATTCAGTATTCTCCTGCATGTGTCGTCATAGTAACAACTTGGCATTTTGCTCCGTGTAATTTATCACGGAAGCTATTTGTTTAAAGCATCTATCTTATCGAAGGTTCTCTATTCTTTTTCCATTGATGTTCATATTTATATCCATAAATTATGTATTTGGAAATTATAATTAACTAAATCTGTTATTAGATCTTACGTTTTCAACATACAGTTTGTTTTATATGTGATACTAACTATATATATATTGTTTCGGTATCAGATATTTCTTCGTAATTTCTCTTAATTTTTTCGTTTATTTTTAAGCATCCTTTAGTATTATAGGTTTTTAACTACTTAGAGACAAATTTATGTTAATGATCTGAAAATTATAATGCATATGTTAGTTTCTTTACATATATTATTTTTGGGATGTATTTTCTAACATGTCTGCTATGATCTAATAAGGTTTTCTTCTAGTAGATCTTTTAAGAAATATCTTTTATTGTATTTTTATATGGTTTTATATTTATTTTCTTTTTCTATTTTCTTCCATTTCATATATTTGTGGTATAAATATATTTAAAATCCATCTTGATTTTCTTAAGTTGTCTTTGGGTTTGTATTTCGTTATGATTTCTTTTAATATTTCATTATATGGTTTATCTATGTCCTATCTCTAAAGGTTCTTGAGTTTTAATAAGTCTCGTCTTGTTGGACTCATTTAATTCCCTCAATGAGGCTTCAATTTCTCTTCCTAAGGTTCCTGGAAGTTTCTAAATAATTTTTCTCCTAACTCTTGGTTGAATCCATTTCCTGAAATAGCACAAAAATGGTAGTATAATTGACAAATTCTTATATATTTCGATGTTTTATGCATTTGTTAGATGTAATAATCTTTATTATTGAATGGTAGATATGCAGGTTGGGATCTTCCTCTGTAATAAGACTCTTAATTTGGTTTACAAAATTATAAGTTAACTCTAATTTGAGCATACCATTGTAATTTTCTCTAAAATTTGTCTTATAAGATTCCCATAATGCCTAGTACTTTCTCTTAAAAGGTTTCTAAATATTTATATGGTTTCAGGATCTGTTTCTTGGGGTATATTTTTCTAGACTTCTACTACTACTAGATACTTCCATCTATTGCTTTATTATGGTGTGGATCAATAAGTCTTATGTTCAATATTTAATCCTGAAGCTTGTCCTTGGAACTTATAGGGTTTCACAGTGGGTAAGGTCTTGGCACTGGGTGCGTATGGATTCATCATGGGATCGACTGGCTTAGGTTTGTTCTCATAATATGCTTGTGGTCTAGGTAAATTTCCTCCTCTATCTTGCCTTATTCCCATAGGTTGGGTTATGGTAAATGGTGTAGGAGAAGTTGTAGTGCTTACTTCATCATTCATCATTTCTAGATCATTATCTGATTCTCTGCTAATTCTATGACCACAATGTTTCCTAGATTATCATAGATTAATCTTTCTTCTTCTTCTATTTCTCCTTTTCTTAAGGCTAATGTTTCTATTTTATCATCTTAACTATCTTTATTACTCCATCTAACTTCCATAAAGTATTCTTTTGATTGGATAATCTTTCTAAAAATCTTACTTATTTATTTGTTAACTTAAAGTGATCATGATATTATTAGTCATGTGACTAACACTTCCATGTGTTATGTAATAACCCTATCTACTCTTATATTTATGAGAATAGATTCATCAATTTAATAATTAAGATAATTTTAAATTAATTTTATTAAATCGTTTTAATATTTAAATATTCTCTTCCCTGGAAAACCTAATTTATTTCGTTATTTATTTTCATTATATTAAAAATGAGGGATGGTTTTTTCTCATCCCATTGTTTCGTTTACTCAGATCTTAACTTTTTCCCTCAATAAAGTAGTTTATTTCACAAAATCTGACTTTTTATTTGATTTTTCTTTATTTTCTTATGTTTTTATTATTGACTTATTGTAACATGTGGTTGTTCGTTGGTTTTTTTACGGGTGATTCGGACAACGGTCTTCTTTGATCAACAGAAGTCGCGTAGAATCGCTGATAAATTCATCGGACCTGAGATCTTGTATATTCTAGGCATATTATGATTATCTCTTATATAAGCCTTTAATCGTTTCTTCTTATTATTAACTTGTATGTTGCATCTTCATCAAATGTTTTTAATGTTTGATTAAATGTCTTAATGTGAATCAATCAAATCTCGATTTTCATTGTAAAAAAAAAAAAAGTTCAATTAAGATAATTCATTTTGTATTGTAAGCTAGCAGCAGCAGATGGAAACTGCAGTGCTGCACAAGCTTCGCAAAATTGATGAACTTAACTAAATTACATTTCCATTACCTTTCCAATAAAATATTTCTAAGTTAAAGCTAATACATTCGGTTCCACCTTCTATGTAAATAGTAAATACACATTGGTATTGTCCCAAACTAATACAAATTAAAAAAATTAAAAAGCAAACTAATGGCAGCATTTAAAAAATATATATATATATATATATATATATATATATATATATGCTCTTTGCATATATATATATATATTTGTATTGGATTTGGTAACAATGACATTAACTTAAAAAAAAAAATATTGTAGTCTAAGTGATTGTGCCATCAACTTAAAATATTTCAATGCCGACGTGGTTGGAAAGTATTTGTTTGGACTTTATTTTGGTTTTAACCTAAATTTGTAATTTTTTTATAAAAAAAAAAAAAAAAAAACCTAGATGGTTGCAAGCTAAGGAACAGTAGAAGCAGAAGAAGACATTTGAAAATTTGAACCTTACGTCATCACTTTTAAAATGCCCGGGAGGTTGAATGATTTTAAAAAGAAATAAAATAAACTGAAAATATTATTAATTCACAGAACCAAAATCCATATTCTTCTCGTATCGATAGGTGGATGACTGTTTATTTAATGATATTTTCTTCTAAATCAAGCACCAAGCCCTGAGGGCATCCCAGCTAGAAATGTCAAACTTTTATACATAAAACTGAGAACCAAAAGAAATTCAACAGAGCAACACACCAAAAGAGGCTTAACCAACATAGAATCCATTCAAAAGCTAAAAACAAAGATCCCTACATCAAACGAAACGAAAGGATAACAAAGAGAATTCTGACGCCATGAGATCATTCAGCACTGAAACATGTTTGGAGGCATTATCGGTACAGGACAGGAGTTGCCATGGTTCCAGCAGAGCATCCGATTATTTCAGGGATGTCGACGGCCAGCCGCTCACTTCCTCCACTATGTGAAGAACCGAGTTCAGTGAATGCAATCTGGCTCAATTCCACGATTTGAGCTCTCAAAACACTGTTGTCAGACGCAACTTTTATATACATCTCTGTAGTCTTGTCGATCCTCTCCATGATCTCTCTGTTCTCATGCTGCACCTGCGCTACTTTTGCTCCGGCAGAACCGTCCAAATGCTGCTGCTTTTTCATCCGTGATCGCTTGGCCGATTCGCGATTCGACTGCATCCTCTTCCTCTTCCTGTCATCCATCATCGCAATGTTCGGATTCGGATCACCCCAATTCGGGGCAGAACCCAAATTCTGTTGCATCGCCGACATTTCCCCCAATTTTTTTCCCAGGATAATTTGTAAGGTTTCTTTGTTTTACCGAACCAAACAGTGTTTTTTCAAATTGGCAAAGAATTCCCTAAGTTATGAACTTATGTGAGTGTTAAGGATGAACAAATGAGGTTCAAAGAGGGATCCAGTTCATGAGAAGACATAGAACCAGTACAGAAACACAACAGAGAACGAGTGGAGAATTCGGATACGACGACGGATGAGGATTGCGTAGCTCATAGATGCTGTAGTCTAAACCCTAAAATCATTTGCCCCAACACTAGATCTATACCAAACGAACAAATCTAGAAATGAAAAGAAAAGAAAATAGGAAAAATACTTAGCTGATCAGAAGAAATCGATCTGGATAAGCAACCGACGCGAGAAAGAAGGTTTGCTCTGATATCGAGTGGGGCTTTTATAGACGAAATCGCGGGGATTTCCTAGAAACCTCAAGGTGAGGAAGTAAACGCCGTGAATTAAACGGAGAGAAGAAAAAAACGATATGTTTGAATTCTGAAGTTTAGATAGAGAGATAGAGAGAGACAGATAGAAAGAAACAGGAGAAATAAAGCATCAGTAGGTTGAAGCGGAAAAGTGACAGCTGGGTTTTGACGGCGTCAAGAAAGGTTTCTCTTTAATAAGGTGTGCTGCCAGCCTGTTTGCTGACGTGTGTGATGACGTCAGCAACAGTTCAAAGCATATTCCTATGGGCGTGACTGCTTGCTCATACGTCATACCCCGGGCGGTTGGTGGACAGCCAATCCAGTGTGCTCTCCTTAAAATTAAAAATTCTAAGTGGTATTCAATAAACAGCAGTTACGGCGGTTTTTATTTTAAAATTTTATTCATTTTTATATATTAGGTTGTATTATTCTATTTTGTATTCTACTCTTGACCACTTTGAGTTTTTTTTGAAAACCTTGCCAAAACGATTTGAAATATTTATAAATTTAGTTTTTTTATTGAAAACACAACCACTTTTTATATTAAAAATGGTATTTTAGTTTTATTCTCTTTGAAACCATATATAAGGAAAATTATCTAAATATCTTTTTAGTTTTATTTTTAATTGTAATTATTTGTTTCGTGAACTTCATAAATTTATATAAAAAATAATTAAAATACAATATTAAAAAAATGAAAAGTAAAACATAAAAACAATTTGATTTTTTGAATAAACAAGTGAATACCATGTTTTAATAAAAAGTTGAAGATTAAAACCAAAATCAAATTCTCTAAAAACTTTAAATAATGAAACAACATTAAGTTAATAACATATATCATATCAAAGCTATACGCATTTTAAATTACATGATAAGCTGTAATCACTATGATTGATTTTATAACATGTGTGATAACTTTTTGATTTATTAATATATTTTATCATTTGAATCGTTCATATATAATTAATCGTCACAATAAAACGATAAAAAATATATTTATGTAAAGTAACCATTTTATCGAGTAAACAGATATGATAAATATAAACTATTATCAAACTAGACAAGTTCATTGAATCCACTAACTATTTAAATGCGAGTGGCAAAAATCTTTAATATGATGTTAGCCAAAAACCAATTTTCAACAAATTCCATTGTTTTAGTCAAATTTCAATTAATTTCGTGTCTTCCATATTCAATTCAATGTAATCCAAAATTATCCAAGCTCATCTCAACAACATTGTACATGGACATTCTCTTTAGCCAGCTTTTTTGTTAAGTAGTCAAAGCAGCCCGTGTGCTACTTTTATTTGACTATCAAGGGTAGGGACTTAATATACAAGTATATCGTTAAAGGAAGCTATATAATATCACGAGTTTCTCTCTCTACTTCCCATGGAATCCACAAGGTTTCTCTGTTGGTGGCTGCCATGTTGGAATTCAGATGATTATTTTGTTAAGTGTCGTAAATCGATTAAATTAGAAAAATCGAATCAATCGAATCGGCCCCAATTTTGAAATATTTTAAAATATATTATCTTTTAAAATTTTATTTGATTTTAGGTTTAAGCACTTTGGAACTCTAATATAATTAATTTATTTAATTTTACAATTGGATCATTTTAAAGAATTTTTGACTATTTGAAGAAATAAATTGATTTGGATGATTTGTTCAAAAAATAATTTGATTTTGATAAATTTTAGGAAGTGTTTTAAGTCTTTTGTAATTGATGATGCTTTTTTTAATGGGTAAATTTGGAGCGTGTGGGGGTCGTTAGGCGGGCCGGGTGTTGTGGGCGGGGATGCGGGCGTGGATCGTACGGGCCAGTATATTCTTCATGTCTGCGATCTACTGGCAGCAATTAAATGTATTTCCTGCGAACAAAGAAGAAGGGTCGGCGAAATTTATCTTGGAGTGGCCATTTCAGATGCTAAGTCCGGGTTCTTTCTACGAGAGAAAGAGGGAAGCTGCAGAGGCGATGTGTTGCATATGAGTATCTGCGTCTAAGAGTGCGTGCGGCTTCGCCATTGGGGTGTACTGTGTTATAGTGCCTTATTCGATTTGGGGGTAGTAAGGATTCTTTTTTCGTTGGATGGGATATTTGTTGCGCTTTATCAGTTTTGGAAGAATGTTGAAGGAATAGTTTATTAGAATTATCACTCCTTCGGCTTTTTTAGTGAGATTTGATTGGATTTGCGGGATAATATATTATTGAGAATTATCTTTGTTTAAGTATTGAGTGAGTTCCATATTGGTGAGATTTAGTACGATTTGCGGGATGTGAGCGCCGATTATCCACTGTCGGCCTTTGGGGTGAGTGGGTGGGCTTTTCGTTTTGGGCGTATTTAGAGCAGGTGTTTTATAGGGCTTGTCTCTCGCTGGGCTGCGAGTGAAACACTTGTTGCTGACCTGTCCCGGTAATATTATATTTTAATAATTTGGTTGTAATTCTGGACAATATGTCGCTCTTTAACTTTTTTTTAAAAAATATTTATTTTAATATATTGATAGCTTTATAAATTTACATACTCTTTTACAAAACTTTATATTTTTAAGTTTTTTTTTATAAATATTATGAATGACATAACATCCAAGTTCATAGTAAGAATAAATGGTTCAATACCTACACAATTAGTAATCCTAAGATGCCTAGAATACCTAAGATTTCATATCTAATTAAGGTTCTTTAGAGTTAGAATTGTTTTTTTAAAATTAATTATAGCTTATTTTTTCATTATTTTGTTATTATTTTTATATTATATTTTATAGTTTTTATTAATAAAGTTGTGAAAAATTATTAAATTTTTATAACGTGAATATATTAGTTTATTTTATATTAAAATTTTAATTTGTTATTCGATTGAAACCCAGAATAAGATAAACGATGCACAAACCTAGTTACAACTTTCTTTTGAAAGCTAATCAATTTTATTACAATGTAGTAAATTGTCCTAATTACGACTCAATCCCCTCTGGAACGCCCTAGTTACAACTTAAAAATAATTTAGATAGTTAAAGATAATTCATACTTTTTGTTTGAAATGAAAGAATAATTCATACTTATATATCATAAATTAAAAAAAAAAAAAAAAACTTTTAGTCTACGTTTAATATGGAGTTGTTTGCACTTGAATTGGGGAATTTTGGTTTGATCCGGTAATGAGTTAGGCACAGCTTCGATATCGCCAAATAAAAGTCCAGAAACGGGCCGAAATCCATTTGTATAGAATCTATTGAGAAGGTTTGGGTAATTATGAAATTTGTATAATTTTTTGAAGTTAAACGAAGCTTTTATCAAATTTCAAAAGTGAGGCAGTTATGTGTTGATGTGGAATATTCGTGAAGAACAAGTCTCCTTAATGGAGACGTGGAATAATTCTTGAAGATCAAACCTCTAGAATGGATTCATGGGTGAGTTCTTGATGAACAAGCTTTCTTAATGAAAAATATGGACAATTACTTTAGAAAGTGGAGAGGGTGAAGAAATAGATACTTTGGCGACAAATAAATGCCTTTGATAAGTGACAGTCAAATTAATCAGCAACCAATCACATCGTCAATCAGCTTGACCTATCGATCAATATTTCCAACAATCAGTGGCTTCGATGTCAAATCTACTTCAATAAATCCTAACTTTTTAATAAGCTTTCAGAAATTTCAGCATTCTAATTCCTAGTGTTAGCCAAGTTTATAGCAAATTTTCAATAGTGTTATTTCATTAATTCGTAGTGAAATCCAATATTTCTCATGATTACGACGTTTTGATTGCAATTTCTATTCGAATTTGTATTAATTTTCAGTATGATATTGTTTCGCGTGAAATCAAATGTTTAAGCACAACAATTAAAGCATCACAGTTCTTAGTCATATACAAGGTATTCAACTTTCAGCACCGTGTAATTTAATTCCTTTATAAAGAAATATAACATTTTTCTTTAGCAATTAATTATTGCAATATTTCCATTTGTACGTTTTCCATTTTGATTATGTGGAACTGTTAAGGAAACCAAGGAGATTATATAGCTCGATTAGAAGTTTGATCTTACGAGTCATTCCAATTTGAAAACACTTTAATTTCCTAGCAAGCTAATATTTTGTATGTTTTGTGTGAGATTAAAAAATCACCACAATAGGAATATTTTTAAGAATCGTAATTTATACTAAATTAGTGCTTGATTTACATGTTTAAAAATTTTATTCGCCATTATGCCACTTAATGGTTTCATAATCTCTTTCCATTTCTTCGGTAAAATGTCCTTCATAAACAACATAACTTGGCATTTGCTCAGTAGCATCCTTGAGGGTGTTGATATGCAGTTTCTTAAACACCTCCATAAATTTTGTGATCTGCTTATCAAGCTTACTCTTCCTCAATCTTACGGGATGAGTGGGGTCGGATCCTTTGATACTGGCTTGTCCACTTTCTTTACCTGCGTTGTTTCCGGTAGGTGTTTATTTGGGGTTGATCCTAAATCTTTTTGTGTTGTATCAATCCTGCTTGGCGTCGGCTGTTTTGGTTCTTTAACAATCAACGGTGGGATGCGATGTAACTACTTCCCTTCTACTTCTCAGAGTTATTGCTTTACAGTGTTCTTTTCCCTCTCTCCTAGGATTCACCTCTGAAGTGCTTGGTAATGAACCTTGGTGCCTTTCAGTTAACATTGTGGCCATCTGCCCTATTTGTACTTCTAGGTTTCTGAGTTGGGCTCCTTGATTCTATAATTGGGTTGATTGGTTTTGCAACTGTTGAGCTTGGTTTTGGATATTAGCCTTAGTCTCGTTCGTAATCTGATATGAGGCAGCGTCGTCATATGAGCTAAGGCTTTCTCAGTCTTCACTTCTTATCCTTTAGCTGAGTAGTGCTTTGCATTGGTTGCCCCCAAGTTTTAGTATTCTTAGAGGAAAGAAGTTATGATTATTGCCGACCTTGACCACGAAAATTGTTGCTTTGCATACGGTTGCTGCTGGCACATTGATTATTACTAGACAGTGTACTAGGCCTATTCCGGTGTCATATGTCGCAGTTGGCATTCCATTGTGCGGTGCGGTCCATTGCAAATTTCACGACCACCTTAAGCCTTAGTCGGATGGCATGGGTTGAGAGCTTGCTAATTTTGTAAGCGCAGTGAGCAATGAAAATGTGGCCTTAGTGGCGCCTTTGTGTTAGGAAAGGGTGTCCACTTGGCTTCCTGGAACTTTTAAACTTGATTAAGCGATGGTTTCAACATTCTTAAAATATAATCCTTATAATTTAACATATATTACAAAACCATACTATCGTACCCCATTATTTGAGGCATTCAAAATATCACTTACATATTATTTACAAATCATTTTCATTACCAAAAAGTTTATATACAACATATTGCTCTAGTATGTGGTCGCTAGAAACACTGCATGTGAGCACCTATCGTTGAGTTGGCCCTTGATGTTGATGTGGAATGTCCTGTTCTCTAATCACCTCCTCGGTACCTACACGGATAAACACCCATGCTAAGTATAAAGCTTAGTGAGGATCCTTACGCATGGATGACCATTAACCATGTTCATCACATTCTAATACTCATACAACTTGCTATGCATATATATATATATATATAATCTTATAAACTTGTAAGTTACAATAATCCATGAACTTACCATAATTAGATAATTTAATTCATTATGTTAATCTCATGTGCTTTGCTAACTTCATGTGCTTTGTCTATCAAATTCCATATCATTTTAGTCATAGTATTAATGACTATTCATGTATTTATATTTCCATTATATATTACAAATTACTTCCTATGTTTATGATTCATGTCTCATTTATCCATATCTCTTCATCTCTTTTTACATGTGTCATGTCTGCATTTTCCAAAGAAGTGGATATGGGAAAGTGATCTCTATCTGTACTGTATTGTATAACCCAAACGAGGTTGTGGTAATGACCAGCAAACCAATATATCGATGTATTTTAACAAGGCATATCGTAATAGACATACCCATCTATCCATCTACCTAGTCATAAGCAGACAATAAGTTTTATTACGTTTTCAGTACATATCTCACATACATGAATAACTATTGTTATCATGTATGCATATGAGATATTCACTATCCATTATTCTCATATTTATAAAGAACACTTTCACATATCTCTTATCATCATAGGAATGTATTTTATGCTACTTTATATACCTACTATACATGTATTCTCTTTTCTTCACATGGCTAGAATTGTATCCTTTATTAATTCCTTTCATTTATTCCATACTATTTAGCATTAAATCATATAACTTTTAAATTAATTTCTTTATCTCATAGCTAAGTTGTGCGACTTATTTTTCACACAAATCATCTCCAGTAATACTTTAGAGTATATAAGAGACATTTAGATGTCTCAAATCCTATAGGAGAGGATGAAAATCCTTTCCCAAAACGAGTTAGATTTCCCTTAATTTCTGGGTACAATGAGTTCGAAATCTCAACATGTTTCCTTCATACACTGTTCCTCTATGAATCTATTTTATTCAAAAATTGGAATCACTCCATTTGAATCATCCAAACTCAAGTTATGGCATTTAATGCCAAACAAAATATCTTGCGGTTTACTGCCCCAGTACCGTGTGAGACTCAATTTTAGAGATCTTAACTCCATAATTTGACATTGGTTCCTTCTACTTATTTGAAGCTACGGTGCTAAGGTTTCTTCTCCAATTAGAATCATCAAATTTGGAGTACCAGAACTCCAATATGTCTAAATATAGCAGGCACTCTATTTTCAAGCTTATAACGATAACCGGTCTTTAGACCCAAATTCGAGGGTCTTAAAGTCATCTTAATACTTTAGGCTCTTCTTGGAAAATGTAGTCACGGGTCTTAGGTTTCCTCTCCAACTGTAATTTCCTAAATCGGAGCACTCTAGACATAGTTATGGCCAAATAATTCACTTAGGGTTTTTGAGAAATTTTGACATCATTTCCCCTAAAACCTCAACATTTCATTTATACTAAAATTCATCAATTGAGGATCACAACCAAATAACAATCAAAACCAAAAACACAGAAACCAAAAACTCAAACCAACAAAACAACAAAATAAAGAGGGAGAAATTAGGGTAGTTTCCTAACCTTAATTTTTTTTTAAACCTTCTATTCTTCTCTTCTCTCTTTCTCTCTTTAGCAAGTAGAACCCAAGACAAAGGAGAAGAGCAAGCCACAATTTCTAGTTCTTCTCCCACCGTAAGCTCTAGCTCTCATTTGCCAAAAATGAGAAAAATCTTCCTTTATTTCTTACGTACAAAGATAGCCAAGAAATGGAGCAAAATCACCAAGGATGGCTTCCTCTTCTTCAAACCGTTTTCTCCAAAGCCAAAATGAAGAACTCCCCTCAATCAATAGACCAAATTTGGTATTATCCCTCTTTTCTTTACAAGGCCATGTTTGGCTTAAACATTTCAGCATATTCTCTCTTTTAGTAAAGAGACATGTGTCTCTCTCTTATTTGTTCACTTTATTTTATTATTTGGTCCTTGGGCTGACCGTCACTTACTACCTCTAACATTCACCATCACTCTTCTAAAAGAATCCCATCCGAGTCCTCACTTAGCCAATTACTATATTATTATTTTTTCTTTAATAATTCCAATTATGCCATTTTTCACACTTAACTCGGAAATTTCCGAAAAATACAATTTGATTTCCATTTTAATTTAAACATGCCATAGCGTAAGATGATAATTTGAGATTATTCTGAAACATGCGCTAAATTGAAAAGGCGTGGTACTTGCTCCACCGTTCCGTTCCTTTTTACCAAATTTCTTTCTTGTGACCATTGATAGCGTTTCCTTCATCCCATCCAATAAGTCGGCTTTTGTTGTGTACGTGTTTTGAAGAAAATACCTCCAGCTAAGGTATCAATCATCTATCTTGTATGGGCATTTAGGCCAGTATAAAAATTGTAGATCTGCATCCACCTGGTCAACCCATGATGGGGACACTTCCTCAATAATTCCTTGTATGTCATCTCACGTTTGATTCAGCTTTCTACATCCTTTTTAGACAGGGTGTTTGATCTTTATCCTCAGTTAAGCGAAATAGCCTCCTCTGTGCCACATTATATTTCACGTTGTCGCATACTTCTAAAGCTTGTCAAGTGAGTATTAGGGATTCTTGGTGACCCATGGCCCGGATACCACAGGTAGTTGTAGTGTCCGACCTTTAATTCAAATTATTCGCCTTGAATCGGTTTTGTTGCAATTTGTATGGCGTAGGTGTGTCTGAATTCCTCGATAGCATATACGGGTCATCATGTTAAACCACTTTGGCCCGACCAGACATTGTCCTCCTCTATTTAGCCTAGTAGTTCATTATCTTCCCTCATGATCGAGATGCAGTGTAGATTCTCTGCCATGTTAGCAAGATAACGGTTATGCGTGTCTTACACTCTTCTATCTCTCCGAAGTCTATTGATTGTTCACTCGATTTCAAGGTCAAAGGGCGCTAATTCCCCTCTGCCTTTTATGTGCATACAAGTGACCAATACTCCCTGAAACACTACAAAGTCCACCAGTAGAATTCTTTATTAGATAAAATGAATAAAATAAATAAAATAAATAAAAAAATCAACTAAAGTAATATTTAAGTAAACTATTGTCTGTGAAACCCCGAGAAAATCCTAATTTTATGAAAAAATGGTAAAATGGTAATTTCGGTCAAAATCCGGAATTTTTCTATATCTCGGATGATGAAGCGAACTGTGGATTGGAACTCGTGCGCGTCGCTATCACGTCTAATTTAAAGTGGTCAAAAGCAGTTTGAATTTTCACGTTTTTGAGGCAACGGGGGTAGTGCGGGACACTTGACACATTTTGAGTGGCTCAAGAGGTGCCACGTGTCATGTGTAGAATTTAGTCAAACATGAGCTCAAGTGTAGGCCATGGGTGGACACATGGCATCATCTTGGGTGGGGGAAATGCAGTAGGTGGATAAGAGGATAAGAGTGTAATCCTCTCTCGGCTTGATAGAAGGGTGACATGTGGCATGAGAGGACAAGTCACTCTTGACCCAGCTCTCAATGGTTGGATGGGAAAAGGGAGGGAAAAATTGAAGAGAGAAAGGAAGGAGAGAAAGTAAGAATTTTAGAGAGAGCTCCCGGCTTATCTCTAGAATTTCTGACGATCGGATGGGTTGGTTTTCGGCCAGTAAAGAAGCAAGATTGCTCCCCACGCGAAGACTACCGTGGGTATCGGTTTTATAATGGAGTTTGACAACTCAGAGAGGTAGGAGTCTTCTCTACTCGGTTTATTTTGAGTTTAAGGAAGCCTTGATTCATGGTTTAGGTGGTGTGGCTAGTAGTGGCCGTTTAGTCGATCCCGAAGCGGGACCGAAATCTTGAAATTTGGAATTTGTTTTAGGCGATCCGAGACAAATTCTGAGGCTATTTATTGAGTCCGTATCTGTTGTTTGTGTGTAAATTATGGTTTTTTGGTGTTGTTGGGCGGAAATGGCCATGGATTTGGTTCAAAGAAATTAGAGCAGGAGTTGAGGAGAGTATCTGAATGATCCTGCTTGTTTTTGGGGCTATTAAAAGCAGTCCGATTTACTAATTGGACTAAAACGTCCATGTGTTATTTGCATAAATTTAGCAAAATAGACCATGGCTTGGTGTGTGAAAATAATATGTTAATGCATGGAATTAAAGGTGTTATTTTATGATGTTTGAATTATATGAAATATAATTGTGTGAGCCATTAGATTGAATTGTTAATTAGCCCGTAGGCTAATTTTGATATTGTGCCATGAATAAATAACATGTGATTTATGTATGTGAATTTTGTCGATATATGCATGATATTATTATATTGGCATGTAATATGAAAATGGCATAATGCATTTCATATGCACGAGCTGACCTAGATCAATAGGTGTGAGTGCATGACATGAAAGAAAAATGAAAATGGTTGTGAAGGAATTTGAGGAAGATTTTACGGAGAATTGGGTTGGAGATTGTCCGGTGATTCACTTCGGAAGGGCCCATGGTGTTTCGGAGAGTTATCCGACAAATTCATACCTCGGAGGGTTGTCGATATATTTCACAGGAAACTCGGTAGTATGTTTTCGAGAACAAAAATCTTTTGTTTTGAAAACGATGTTTTCTCACTCTTGGCTTAGGCATGCGTGAGGGAGTCAGTGAGGGCTCGAAAATTGGGAAAGGGTGAGTCACATTCTCATCCATTTCATGTAGACATTCAAGTAGGATCATGTATTTGCTTGAGTGTGTTTGGTTACCATTACATGTGCACTTAGGTGGGGAGTAACCCATGTAGGAGATTATCACTACTGGGCATTGCTCACAACAAGAAGAGTATTTTAGGTACGAGGGGAGTGTTCGAGAAAGGCTTGATGCTCTCTAGAGCTATTTTGAGAAAACCGACATGTGGCTTTGATAGATATATTTCCAAAAAACATGTATTTAGATTCTTAATTTTGAAGCATGTTGTATTAAGAGTGATGTATAACTCTTGAAAACTATGGTAATATATGAGTTTGATGTACTTTGGTGAGTATGATGTGTGGCCAGATATGGCCATTTTATCATGTAATAGGTCTCATGATATGAGACAATTGATAAATCAGGTTGGCCGGTAGTCAACTAGGACACCCAGTTTGGGGCCTCACATTGTCAATATTGACACTTGTGTCAGCTCCCGAACTTGGCCTTGAAAACTTGTGGCGCTAAAAGCTTGCCTATAAGGTTGGCTTAGAAGTGTCTTGTTCAACGAGTGCGTCGTGGAATGGCGTTATAAGGGTGAGTCAAGGTAGTCCTGAGGAGTTTGGGTGCCAAATATTGAACGCTAGGTCACCTAATATTATCTAGGCTATGGATATTGTGTATTGTCATCGAAACTAAGTAAAATGTCTCGATGGAAGTGCATTCTGGTGAAGCAGGGTTTATGGTTTTACCTAACTACATTCCATGGTAAACTGGTAAAAGGTATTTAGCTATAATTTATGCAAATGTTGATGGTAAGGCGGTCTTCGTTATGCACCAACCTCTCTCGAGCATTGGGCACCTGCTATCTCGAGCGAGGTTTTGTGCATCTCTGCCTCCCCAACCTTAAACTACGAGATGCTTTCGGCTTTAATCCTCATTCACCACTTACAAAACCATGATATCTCTATCCTATGATTGATTGTATGATACCTTATTCAATTCCCTAGGGTTTCGTCTTCGACCTCAGCCTTTGCTTTAATCCCATACGAAATAGTGGCGAGAGTATCAACATGTAATCAAATCGAGAAATAAGGTAACAACTGATTGTAAATTAAGCTAAATAAATAGAAAGATTAGAATTCATCCATGGTGTGTAGTTAAGGTTACATCATAAACCCTAGCTTAGATGTTTAGAACATTATGAAATAAAGGAAATACAGATTAGAGTTCACAATCATAAAGGTAGAAGAAGAAGAAGAGTGAGATGAGATACCCTGAATCTGATCCTCTCGAGTTTGCACTCGATAAGCGTTTCCTCCTCTCTTTGCCTTCAAGCCCCCTCGTTTGAATCCGAAGTTCCTTTTATACCCTTACGTCACCTCTCCTAGGAGATGGGAACAATTTGAGGCCGTGTTGGCGTTCACCTGATGGCGATGCGGGTGTAATTGCTTAGGCTGTAGTTGCTCAATGATGCTCTGCAGTGCGTTGTGTGTGCGGGCTTGGGCGCGGTGCGTCAGATTTACTGTTATAGCGTGGGAATGCTGTGCATGTTAGGCTGCCAATTTTTGCATCTCGGGTGCGCCGTAAGCTTAGGGTTAGCGCCATTTGCATGGCCCACTCTTTGCTCAAACACATCTTGAGTCTCAACTTTGTGCGATCATACTATCTTTCTCGTTCGGACTCCGATTCGCATATTTCTTGAACTCTATGAAAAGATCTTTGAGTCTAGAATCTGACCATATAAAGATTGCTGCCATTTGAGCTCATCTTGTATCCTAAAATGTCAAAATACAGTAGTTGTTGCTGCATGTTGTAGCAATGTTTGTTGATTTTCCACTTTTCGTTTTGTCTTCGCTCCAAATTAGCATAATTCCACCAAATAGATTACCTAATCATAAATATTAACATTTAGAGAATTAGGGCTCTTATTTGCTTTTATAAAAACATTACTAAAAACTAAGTAAAACATAGGGCTCTGATAGGTATTTTATACTTTCATCCCTTTGACTTAATTTCTTGTTGTCCCAACGAGAAGCGACTTAAAACAAAACAAAAATTAGAAAATTACATGAATTAACAAACAATTATATAAGTATGATAACATATTAATCGAATGGAAGAATCCTTTATAGACATAATTTAGCAATCTTAGCATTTTCAGCAAAATTTAGGATCCTTAAACTTTTAAACTCTCTAAAGAACATGGCAAAGCAAGCATATGGTGAATGAAGATCAACCCCTAAGTCCTCAATGACTTTCTTAAGGAATCTAAGTGTAGAGTAACGACATGATCCTGGAGTGTATATAGCGGTCTAGCACCCCCGAACTTAAGTTCAACTCACCTATTTGGAAGAAACTAACTAAGAAATGATAAGACACATACTTTATTCATACCAAAATATCTAAAAATTCCTTAAATACCTAAAAATAAAGAGAATCGTCTTAAGTTTTAGGTGAGGTGTTCTATAGCGAGGGGATTCATTGGTGACTCCGCGGTTAGTTTTAAGGGCACCATTCATTAAATTCCCTTCAAACTTCACCCTGAACACTCAACCAAACTCAAAGGCCCTAGGTTATGGGAAGGATCCATCTTCTGTCTCATGTAGCGGGTAGTGAAGTCGATGACTCCCGACCAGTTGGCTTACGACATTAGGCTTTGAAAGGCACCCCAGACTATGTCTGGGATTCCGATTGGATGGATCCCACTTATTCTAATTCACAAACCTCTTTTTGACATATTTTTTCTTTTCTTTTGCTTTTATTTTTTTATTTTTTCACTTTTTCTTTTGTTTTTGTATTTTTCTGCTTTTTAGTTGAGAATCGTGGCAATCCTCTGGGTGGTGTCTCATCACTTAAGTGGCTAGAATCCCCAGATTAGTTGAATTCAAGGCAAAGGGGCCAGGGGCAGAGGTATACAAAGGGAGACGAAAGTGTGTGTGTGATAGATTCCTTGAAATAGTTTCTTGAAGCCCAAGGGAGGTGACTAAGCTAAGTCACCCATACCAAGCAAGCACATAATTCCAGATCATTTGAAAACCTAAGGGTCAAATTCACTTTACACTTGGATTTTTTGAACAGTTGTGTTCAAAATGAACCTCTACTAGCTAGTAAGGCATCAAACTCACTCATGAGACATAAAACGAGCAAAGAAAAGAAAAGCACATGCAAATTACAGCGAACAACTAAAGAAAGAACCAGCAATTGGGAGATACAAAATTTGATTTTTTTTTAAGTAAGAACAACTAAATAGGAGAACATGCATGATAAACACTAACTAGGAAAACGCACATGCTAAAATAAACACCCCCAAACTTAGGACATCAGTGTCCTCAATGATGTGTGGAAAATGTTAAAGTAATGTATAGGGTGTGGGAACACTTACAGTAATCATGGTGGTGAGTGATGGGGGTCCTTCCATGAGAGGCGGAGTCTTGAGGCTAGTACACCTCTTGAAGCATCGGTGGTGACATGACTGTGTAACACCCCAGGTATACCATGACAGTTATATAACATGTTTAGGATATAATAAAAGTAAAAGTATATTTTGAGGAATAAAATAAGGCTAAAAATAAAATAAGCAAAAACCCGGAATTTATACAAAAACTAAGGTTAAATTGGTAAAATGGAAATTAAGGACCCAAATTACATAAGAATAGAAGATTGTAGGCTCAAGTAGGATTTTGATAAGTTGAATTGAGAATAAAAATGAAATTGAGGACCAAAGAGTAATAAAAGAAAGATTTAAAAATCAAATGGATAAGGCCAAAATTTGTCTCTCATTTTGGTCTAGGAAGGGGAGAGCAAACCGGATAAGAAGAGAAGAGAAGGAGAAGAAGAAGAAGAAGAAGAGAAGAGAAGAAGGATCGAAGCGAAGGTATGGAGAAAGTATGGTTTTGTATGGAAAAATCAAACCGTAAACTCCCCTTTTTTTATGAATTTGGTCTAAAGAACCCTATTTGGTATATTGGTGGTGATTGGCGGTTTTAGACTAGATTTGGAGTTGTTTTGGTTTGGTTTTGTGTGGTTGATTTGGGGTTGTATGGAGAGCAGTATGGATTCCCTAAATTTTTTAGACTTAGGAAACTCTCCTAACCCATTAATTGTGTAGGATGGGGTTAGCAAACCATAAGTCTTCCCCTATATGTGTTTTGGGAATTGTTTGGTTGTGTTTTGGACTTGGGTTAGTTGATTGTAATCCTCAATTGAGGAATATTTGTATTAAGGAAATATTGAAGTTTTAGGGGAGATGCTATCAAAATTTCTCCAAAACTCATGTATTTGTCTTGGTCATAATTTCTTCATCCGAACTCCGTTACGGATGTTATTGGACTCTATGGAAATCCCTTTGAGTCTAGAATCCATCCATATATAGCTTGATGAAATTGGAACTATATTAGGTCGGAAATCGCTGAAGCGGTAGATCCTGGCTGGTTTTACTCGTAATCAACATTCATAGGAAGCCTTCAACGGACGGTGCCATTTCTTCGATAGAACCGTTTCAGATGTTCTGGACTCACATGGAAAGCCCTTTGAGTCTAGAATCCATCCATATATATCTTGATGAAAT
>JAEQBH010007681.1:0-110986 GCA_016808115.1 Tetrastigma voinierianum
TTAGCTAGACTAATGAAATACTTAAGAGGTACCATGAACTATGGTACCCTATATAGTGGATTTCCTGCTGTGTTGGAAAGATACAGCAATGCTAACTGGATCTTTGATTTAGATGAGATAAAATCCACAAGTGGTCATGTCTTTACTTTGGGAGGTCGTATTGTTGCTTGGAAATCATCTAAACAAACTCTCATCACTATTTCTACCATGGAGTCATAATTTATAGCTCTTGAATTTATGAGTAAAGAAGTTGAGTGGTTAAGGAACTTCCTGTCATAAATTCCTTTGGGAATGGAACCGACACCTTCGATGTCTATGCAATGTGATTCTCTATTAGATTAAGTATGGGTTCTAGGAATACAGTAATTAACTTTAATCAATTAAAAATTGTATTAGGCTTTCACCTAAGACTTTAAGGATACTTGTAAAAGAGATAATTGTTCATTAACGATAGATGAATGATGATTCTATAACTATCAGACGTACCTATTGGGATTATCAAATTCCAAGCAACTTAAACAACCTAAGGATGAAAAACTCTTTTTAAGGTTTGGCTAAAAGGGTCCTCACAGGGTAATCGCGGATACCCGGGCTTACCCTAGTGCATTATAAAGTGCATCCTAACACAAAAACAAAGATTAAAGTACATACCTTTGAGATTTAGCCCAATTTTACCTTTGTTACCCTTGGAGATGAAACCTAACTCTACATCGCCCCGAAGCAGTACTCACATGCGAGAATGGAACTGACATGTGAAGAGATCCAAAACATCAAAGAAGAAGAAAGAAATAAATAAAATAACTACTCTTTACTGAAAGTTTCAAAAGAAAAGAAAAATCTACAACTAATACATGAACCATAAGTAAAATCCAAGCATTATTCATTTGATCTACTATATAGTTATTTAAAGGAGTTAAAATACAACTTCTAAGCAAGTTTGTCCTCTCTCAGGGCTTACATACCCTTTACAAATTAGAGAATAAGTTCCAAAATGGAAAGAAATCGTAAAAAATCCTTTTTGGGTAAATTGGGCAATTTTGCACTACAAGGGAGGCAGAGCAAAATTTTCCTCTACTCCCCAACAGTAGGCTATTTTGGGGGGGATTTTGCTTTGGCTTTCTTGGAAAAGCGAAGTTTGCACTACTCTTGAGGAGTAGTGGAAAAATGTCAATGAATGGGCTCTGACTTCTATTTGCATCGGCCTCTCAAGTCCGTAATCGTCTAGATTGACCTCCAAACTTGTCTAAATCGTGCTAGTGTCTCGGGAATGATTTGTTGCTCATCTCCATGCTCTCCAAAAGTCTGCAAATACACCTAAAATACTTTTAAAACATCATAACTTAAAGAAAATATTAGTTTTGAGGTTGGGAACTAACAATGCACTAAAGGGTTTTAGTGCTTCATCCACTCAGAAAAGGGTTATGATAGGCCTTGAAATAATTACTTTTTGAGTGTTTATCAGCAAGTTCCAAAAAGAAATAATTTTTTGAAAAACAAGGGGCTATCAAATCCTTGTCTCCCACAACTACGAGATCCTCGAATCCAAGATCAAGCAAATATAAAGGTATCCCAACTCAACTACTGATTTTAAGCTCAATACCATTGCATCTCAAATAAAATTAGGCAACAACTAACTTAAGACACACAATCATGCAAAGAAAAAAAAAAAGAAAAACACTCAACAATCATGCAAATAATGCAAGGAAATATTTAAAATTTGGGTCCAAAAGTTTCTTTCACGAAGTGGTTCCTCTCCCCCCACCCCCATCTTACCCAAGTTACATTATCCCCAACATGTTCAGCATAAATAAAATATAAATAGGACAAGGTGTACCTCAACCAAGAAGGGTGCTCTCATTTGATTTGCTCCAAAGCACCATCTACAAAATTAGCATAAATGCTGATGACCAAGCGCCATGTGGATTGTGCTTTAAGAGAAGAAGTTTTGAAAAAGCAAAACACTAAGAAACAACGTTTCCCAGATTAATAACAAAATGAAAATAAAGTACAACTAAATTGCTTAAACTAAAACACTAAAAATTAAAACTTTTGGGTTGGTGGCCTCAAGGGAGACTAAATTAAATTGGTCGAACTACTCATGCTGACAGGTTAAAATGGTGAGTCTCATAATCGAAGTCAAAGGGGGCAACTCTCTCCAGCATCTTTCACTTCCACTTCATGATCCCCTCTCACTATGACATCAAGCAGTATTGCCTCCTAGGTCATCATCCTCATAAGATATGCTCTATTGGCACAAATAGTTGATCCGCCAAGGTTAAAAGTATTCCATTTCTATAGCCCTCTTTGACTAGCTAACAGAATATCTAAATATCTTGCTCATATAAGGGAGGAAGGGATAAACATTGGCTATGTCTCTCATCATCTCTAGGAATGTATACCTTAGCTCACTTGAGCACCAAGGTTGGCTTGGAACCATAAGCTTCTTTAAGGGTGGATCATCATCATTCCACAGTGTTGAACATTCCTCATATGAAGGCATGCAAATGATTCTTTGTGCAAGGTGCACCATCATGACTATCGTGAATATCATCACTGGTGGCTCATGAGTGTATCTTGTACAACCTTAATATGCTTCTCTAGGTTTTTCAATTATACTCCACTTTGCTCGGGCCATTTATCTTCAAGTATCAATGGCTCCTTTTCTAATTCCATGGGGATTTATACATAGCCTCCTCATTACAATTTGTCCCCTCTTCATTTTTCTCAAAATTTTCAACATCTTCTTTCTTATTCGATGGAAGGGGATTGGGCTAGTTGGTTTGCTCATCATTCTCTAGTGTCATCACGGATTTCTCATCAAGCATTTTAGATGAGTTCTCATCTTATACCTCTACTTCTTGTATGGATTCTGGATTTTGTTGAGGTTGAGATGGAAATCCGCTTCTTGCATTAAGTTCCCATGGATCTTCTCCCTATAGTCCAACCCTTGGTTTTGTTTCTTATTGTGAACTCTTACTTCATTCATGAAGTCTTTATCATATCTTTTTGTCTCTTATGTCTTGGTCAAGGAGGAACTTCGGTGGTGGAGCTTGCACATTATAACAGTGCCATCATTATTACAGTGGGAGGGTTTAGGATGATTCTCCCAACTAGTGAAGGTGTCCCCATATGTGGTGTTGTCCTTAGACTTGAGTTGACTTGCATGGTGAGGTTGGCTTATGTGCTAATACACCAACTTAGGACATACTTTATACGCATTCGTGGATGTCATACTTAGCTCGCACATAATAAATAACCTAGTACATATTTATACCATAAACTTCCCCAATTTAAAAATATGAAAAATATAATTGATGTAATTTTTTTCTCTTATTTTCTTCACCACAACAATGGAACATGCCTATATTAATTTTTTATAAGGAAAAATATAGATTTTTTGTAGTGTAAAAGGTGATTACACTAACCATACAAGTCAAATGCATTAATTGTACAATGGGTGTACAAACTTTCATTTCTCATAGGATTTTTATTTTTTTATTTTTTAAAAATATTTTTCCTAAGTCATTAATACACCATCATTGACGTACTTTATAAACCTTTTTTTTAAAATATTAATAAAATATATTATCCACATGATTTATTCTTTCAATAAATAATAATAATTTTGAAAAAAAATAAATATTCCAATTTGTTAATTTATTTATTGCTATGGGTAGATGTATTTATATATTAGAACTTGATTTGTTTTACTTCATTTATTAAACAAAACCAAAATATAATAAAGAAAATAAAAATTGATGAATAAATAAAATCTTAAAAATAAAAGTTTTCTTGTAATGAAGTACATTTAAAAATAATGAAAATAAGATGTTAACTTATAAAATTAATTAAATATTATAAAATTTAATTTATTTAAATTTTGTTAAATTAGGTGTTTTTCTATATAAAAAAAAAAAAAAAAAAAAAAAAATTTGAAGATTGATTGCAAAAAAAAAAAAAAAAAAGGAGGCTAGGGGCATGTGGCGGATTTGGAGCCCAATGGAAAGAGTGGAGCGGGGATAAGAGAGAACATGCGCCCAAAATACCTTAGTATTTTTTTTTATATATATATAATATTTTTTTATTATATGTTTAGGGCATAAAATAAAATTAGTGAAATTTTAGAGATTTAAATGCTCATAACGAAAAAGATATGTAACTTTGAAAATTTTACATAAACCCCTGATTAAAATTTGGTAAAAATGTCAAATTGGGACCCAAGGGTGCTAAATGAGAAGTATAAGTGCAAAAGTGTAAATGAAATGAAATAAAATTGAAATGAAAGTGAAATGAAGTGTTAAAATGGTAAAAATGAGAAAATGGGATTTAGTGTGAAAGTGAAATAGGACCTTGTGAATAGGAGACATAAAGACTATATTTTGGCCTTTGAAAGACATTCCTCTCATTAAGGCATTTTCGTTTTTGAGAAAAAATGAGAGAACTAGGGTTTTTGAATGGGGAGATTTGTGAATTGCTCCATGAAAATCAAAGGCTAAAGTGATCAAAAACGAGGAACCTTGGTATTGAAGTTTAAAAGAGATTTGAGGTAAGACTCAAACCCTAAACATCTTTTATTTGTGTTTGAGTTGGGGAAAACCCCAAATGTGGATAAAAAGAGTTTTGTTTTGGTTGTAAATGAGTTTTGGGGTTGTGTTGGATTGAGTTTTTAAGAGTATTCTTGGTTGGTATTGGTTTGAATTGGTTTGGAGGAGTGGTTGTAAGAAGAGAAATGTTTGGTTTTCAAAGGAAATGCTGTCAAAATTTTATCAAAACCCCTGTTCTTGTTATGGCTATAGATTAAGTTATAATCATCCAAATGAAGTGATTCCAATCGGTAAAGAACCATAAGAGATAAAGCTACAAATGTAGAAGGACTAGAAAATTGCCACTAAGGCTCCCGAATATGGGCTTAAAGGGGGGCTCGGGTAGCTCATGGGTATGCCCTATTTTGGGTGTAGTTGTGGTGTTTTGGCCATAAAATGAGTTTCACTCATCCAATTTGAGTGATTAAAAATTATATTTAAACTAGACTTCTAGGGGAATAATTTACTTGAATTAAGTGTATGCAAATTGTAATCCCAAAGTGCCTAGAAATCTGTCAAAGTGGAGCTATGTGTAGATTCTATTTTGTAAATTAGGGTAGTCTAAATGTAAAATGCAATAACTTAAGTTTTGGTAATCCAAATTGGGTGATTCAATTGGAGAAGGCAAACCTAGCTTCAAATGAGTAAAGGAACCGTTACCAATTTATGGAGTTAAGACCCCAAAAATTGAGAATAACAGTAGGTGATCCAGTGAGCTAACCAATTTAGCATTAAAATGTCATAACTTGAGTTTGGGACTATTTTGGCTAAGTATGTTTTGGAATTTATGAAAATAGATTGTTGGGATGATTAAAGGTCTTGGGAAGGAATATATGGTCTTGGAAATATTAAATTTTCTTGGACAAATTTATTTGATTTTTAGAAGTCATTTTGTTACAAGGCATCAAGTGGACAAGTTAGGGTTTTGGGATATTAAAGTTAAAAACTGGACCAATTGGTTTATAATATGATTTTGGTTGCTTAGGGGTTGGTTATACCTTGGTCTAAGCTAATCAAATCAATTTTTGAAGTTAATTTTGGACAACATTAGGATTGGTTTTGTGAGACGTTTTAAAGGTACTGTTGTTTGAAAAAAAAGCGACATGTTTGCCTTTGTTTGTGTTATGTGGTTGAGGCCTTGAGATAATTAAGTGAAATTTTTAAGAGATATCATTGGATATATAAAGGACTAAACTGGAGGTTTCATAATTTTTAATACCGTTTGAATAATTTTGGGTAATAAAGTCAGTACAAAAGCTGGAAAATAACGGTCTTTGCGTATGGTATTAGTAATACATTTAGGGTTTGACTTAATCTTCTTTTGAGGATGGTTTAATTGATCAAGAGTACTGTTGGAAAATGATTAAAAGGCAGGGAAAAATTTTAGTATTTTGGTTATGTGATGGATTAAATTTGGGAAACTAACAACCATACCGGGTTTGTATCTTACCCTTATTTGCTAATGAGATTAAGAATGTGTAAACTGCGAAAATCAACCTAACCAAAATCAGTGCGCACAAATATTATTGTTCTTTAATTGTATTGGAATAGGGGCTGTGAGGAGAAAAGCCCGAGAGATCAAGATTAGAGTTGGAATCCAAAGTGCAAAGCTTTTTAGTTTGTTCTACACCTTTCTCTTATTTATTCGAACTCTATCTCAAAATGTTTGAATTGCATATTGAATTGTTTAAATTGATTTGATGCAAATAAAGTGTAAATGAATTGCAAGTTGATTTAAGTTAGAAATTTGAGAAATTGAATTGATTCTGTGAAATGAATGACATGAAAATTGCATGAGTATTAAAATGATTTGTTTGTATAAAAATACATACTATATTGTATTTTCCTATAAATGATTTGAATGCTCTTAATAGAATGTTAACCATTAAATTCGAGTTAAGGATAGATTGGTATACCAATAAGAGTCGAATAAACATACTATTGTGGCATCTGCGATTCGTAACCAATGGGGCAATTATCAATAATGTACACACAAACCGAGTACATATTTTTATAAAGCCGGTGTTTACACCGGCCTTTTACCTTGAGGGGCCGTCTTGGTGATTTGTTATCTGATATGCAAGAAGCATGGATTAAATTCGATAAGGGCTAAAATGCAAATGCTAATGAGAATAAAAAACTGCATGATTGATGATATGAATGATTTGTTACACATGAAAATGCATAGTTTAAGATGACCAATGAATTATAATTGATTAAATGGAAATATATCTTTATGTATGAATTGTACTGCATTGGTCATTTAAGAAAGTACGAAAGCATTGTCTTATGAAATTGCATGATTTGATTTAAATGAGAAATAAAAGAAGATAGAGTATGAACCACTAAGCATGAAAATGCTTAAGCGTGAATTTTATCTATGTGTAGTCAGAGTGAAACGAGATGAGGACAAGATCGAGGAGCACAGAGTCATCAAGAAAGCTGTGGAGTAAAAGTATATACTCCGTCATATGCACCCATTCTACTTTTGAACAATTGATGTTTTGTGATCAAAAGAGTTAAACTCTTAAACAATTTTGTATATTATTTTGAATGGCCAAGGAATGTCTTCATTATAAATGCATTTTGTTAAATGTAAATGTTTATGGGCCTATCAAATTGAAATAAACTTCGCATATTTGAGGGTGTTTCGAGATAGATCGTCAAATCATAATGATCTATTGAAAATAGTGATGTTTGAATGGGATCGGTGATAGTCTACGGTGATTCGAACAATTGGATGCACCTCTGGATTTGGTGGTGATGATGCCGTTAAAATCATCTCGATCTGGTCAAAACTAAGTGATTATCGAATTCAGTTTAATCGATTTGCATTTAGTGTTGGGACTGAGAATCTGACCGCTTGGATCATGCCTCATGAGACATGTGTAGGTAGCAAATGTCATATCTTTCAGGGATGCAGTTGGGTGGGTGAATAAATACCTCACCTGTGATGATGGATCTTCATAAGAACACTTGGTCTTGAGTTGACCAAGTGTCGAACAAGTTGTGTTAGTTATTACTCCACCAGGTGACTCCAACTTTGGAGTTGGAGGAGATTCCAAACAGTCGTAGAGAAGAGGAGAAGAAAGAAAGAGAGAAAGAAAGAAGAAAGAAAGAAAGAAAGGAAGAAAAGGAGGAGGAAGCTTTTCCCCCATTGTTTTCAGATTTGGGTGGATCGAGGCTGGTCAACACACTTGAAGGTGAGGATCTTCCTCTTTGGTTATTTCCTTGTTTGGGGCCATGGAAATGGCATTTGGTTGAGTTTTCTATATGATTGTTTTAATGAATAACATGCTGAATTTGTGATGTTGTACTTGTTGAATTTTCTGGGTTTGAAGACTGAATTTGTGATGTTGTACATGCTGTTTTTTGGTTTAGGGTGGCTTGATTGGTGTATTATTGTATGAATGAAAAACACGCGGGAATTTTAAGGCTTTCATGCATGACTAGCATGTAGAATCTTTTTGGGTTTTTAGATCAAAGAAAACTTAGTTTGATGTATTGTGTATGCATGAAAAACATGCAGAATTTTAAGGCTTCCATGCATGACTAACATACGAGAATGTTTTGGGTTTTTAAGATCAGAAAACTCAGTTTGGTGTATTATTGTATGCATGACTAACATGCAGAATGTGCAGGTTTAAATTTGAAGAAATTCGGTTTAGTGTATTGTGTATGCATGAAAAACATCTGCGAGAATTTTATGGGCTTTCATGCATGACTAACATGCAGAATTTTCTGGGTTCTTAGGCGAAAAAAATAGGTTTGGTGTATCATTGCTTGCATGGTTAACATGCAGAATTTTCACAGGTTCTTAGACCGAAAGAAAATCGGTTTGGGTGTATCATGCTTGCATGGTTAACATGCGAGGATTTTTAGGTTTAGCCACGGTTGTTTAGGCCATACTTTTCCGTCCGAACTCCGATTTGGGTGTTCACTTGGACTCTATGGAAAGTTCATGAGTCCAAATCTAGCCATAAGCCATTCGGTTGAAATAGGTGCTCACATCTGTCTTAGAAAAAGCGAGTAATTGTTATCAATATGGGTGTTTCAAAAACATTGGGTTGTAATGTGTTTATTGAACATGGCCGCTTCTTGGCATGTAGCGGGCTATATGATTGACATATGTCTCGGCAGGAATATGAGTTATGGCATTGCCTAAGTAATGGTGGGAATTATGTTAATACATGCTTGAAGATGTGTTGATGAATGAAGCGAATGATAGAAAGATGTAGTGCATGCTTATGTGATGTCTTGATTTGAATGTGTGGAATATTAACATGGCGCATGTTTGTTGATGTTGAAGCTGAATATGAAATGTTGTATGCATTAGACATATGAGTGTTCATAGCACACACACATAGTGTGTACGATTAACAAGAATGTTCATGTAGAGGTCTTCGCCATTGGTCATGGGTTTGGTGCGGTGACACAAATTGCATTGCATTGGTGTGCGGTAACACCACATTACATGAGAGTCATTACATGGTGCGATTTGGCCTTTAACGTTTGGTGTTGAATCGTGTGGGCTTGGGAATGGGGCGAAGTCGATTGAGTTCACGACGTGCGAAAATGAAAAAATGAAATGTGTCGGTGTAGAAAGTAGGGGATAGATACCCCCTCGGGTGAAAAACGCTGGCTTGGATTAAGGCGGCGTATCACCGTGTAGCCGAAAAAATGTCGGAGGTGTAAGAGACTGCGGTGAGACCCAGAAAGGATGCATTGCCCCGAAGAAAGAACGCGAAGCGATTAAATAAATATCACATAGACTACGGGTTGTGAGATGGGAGTCGAGCCCACGACTCGATCGCGATTTCCCATTGGCACTTGCATTGGGTGGTGGGTCGGAGGGTTGACTCGATTACTTGGGGCATGTTGAGTGTCGTCTCATACATGCATGTGGTTCACTCCATGATAGGATAACATGTATGCACGGATTGGTTGTTGGTTTGACTATGAAATGATCATTTGCATGTGCACCTAGGTGGGAAATAGCCCTTATAGGATTTATCCCTATTGGGCGTTAGCTCACCCCGTCGTGGGACCCCCTTTTGAGTGCGGGACAGGTGGTGACTGACTCTCCTTAGAGGCGGGATTATAGGCCCAGACTGACGTGGCCTTGATTCTTTGTTTTGTGTATATATTAGAGCGACCCTAGTTTTAATATATGTTTTGTATTAGGAGTGATGTAATAACTCTCTTAGATCTATGGAAATGTATAGTCTTGTAACCGTATGGGCTGAGTATGATGATGGGCCCCAGTAAGGTCATTTTACTCATGTATTTCATGATATAAGACACACAGGTTTCGCGGAGTTGTGTTATCCAATGGGACCCTCGGGTTTTGGGGTGTCACAGTATATGTTTTGGTAAATGAACTCGGCTAGAAACCTGGACACGGTTCGGATCCGCCAATCGGGTTGAACCAAGAAAGGGTGCTATAGAACAGGGCGTGGGCGTTATGGAGGGTTGTAGTGGAAGTATGAGGGTAGTGTTGGTATTTTGGATTTATTATAGCTTTATTGTTAATTTTGTTTGTTGTTATGGGTTATGGGCTGCATTGTGATACTTTGATGGACTCTTTATAAAATATTGGGTCCATCTAATACCTAAAGCATAATTTATAGAGTTGGATGACAATGTTGTAAATACGTAGATAAGACATGGCCTACATGGAGCAAAAATTTGAAGTAGTTCTTCTTTTCCACTGCTTGGAATTTTCAGATTAAACATAGCAAACATAACAAAGGAGAAAAAAAAAGGGAAACAAGGGAGGGTTCTCATCCCAAAAAGACGAGGTGGAATATCACTGTGAGGTGTGTTTATACTGTTTTATGGGGATGTAGTTTTGTTTTCATTTCTGAATATGTATAAAAAAAAAAACTCAAGGAAGCGACTGGCTTTCGCTGCATCTTTTTTTGGTATTTGTTTCATTTGAATTTATTATTCGATGGACTGAGATGGAAGGTAAAATAGGAAATGTGGATCCTTCCTAGGCTCTCAATGGGGCTCTCTAGGGTTTGGCTCCTTTCTCCTCCATTTCAGTTCATTTGCTAGCATTTTTTGTCATGCTTGGTTTCTTTGATTTGGTTCTATTTCATCCAAAATTCCATGTTTCTAAGGTTTGTCGTACTTTTCATCAAGTAAAATATTTTCACTATTTTGGATGTTTAGCGCTGAAATTTGAATGGGTATTCTGATAATGTCAGAAATATAAACAAAATTTGAAGTTGCAACTTTAAGTGTAGAGTGAACACTATTTTTTTTTTTACATTTTGGTCCTTGTGGTTTTATTTGGTATACCTGTTTCTCCAGTCATATGAATATTTGAACGCAACTGATATTTTTCTTGATTGTAATCAAATTATAAAGATTTGTTTTCAAACTTGAGTAGAATCTTGTAAAATTTTAGGACATTCTGTATTAGTTTCCTATATATGTTAATGTTAACTTATTTTGCTTATCAGTTTGCAAAATCGTACGAGCACTGAAATTTGTTGTATTGTAACCTGTGTCATTGTAAATTGTTTATTTTTTCTTATAATGAAGTTTGTGACGGCTAATGTCTAGTTTTGCATGTAGTCTTAAGCTGGTAGTATTGAAAACAAAAGGTTTATTTTCACTATGTAGATGTGGATATTCAAATTTCTTGACCTCCTTGTGCAATTTTGAATGTTGTATTTTTTTTTTTTGGATAGAGTGTTTTTTTCCTGGGTCACATTGGGATTTTCAATTATGCATAATGAGAAATTCATTTTATTGAGTATATATGGCAAAATTGTTCGACCCAATGCTATATTTCTATTCTAGTTGATCCTGATTTGACATTAGAAATGTATTGATTTTTCCCCAATAACTGAATACTGGAATAATCCACATGTCTTGAACTTTTGCTTTTTAGGGAGAGGTATTCTTCAAATCAGATGCCCTGTTATAATTTTAAACAATTTTTTTAAAGGTGAAAGTGTTACCTGAGGCACTTTCATGTGTGTGAGGCAACACGTAACCTTTGAAAAGTTGAGGCGAAAGCTTTTTGTGACTACAAATATTATAAAACCCAGGAAAAATTCAATTTTTCTAAAAAATGGTAAAACGATAATTTCGATTAGAAATCGGAAATTTTATAGATCCCGGATGAAGAAACGGACTTCGTCATTGAATTCATATCCCGGGATCTAGTTACCCCATCGAATTTCATCAGATTCTGAGACAGTCGGAATTTTATGTTTTTCAAGACACGGGTATCGAGTAACACATGGCATGAGCATGTGGATGTCACATGGAACCCTAGGAGAGTAACACATGGCATGAGCCATGTGGTACACTTGTGTGAATGGCTCATATTGAGCTATGTGTCAAACGAGGAAATTATAGGAAAAGAAAAATCATGAAAATAAAGAAAAAATGTTAGAGTGACAAGTGGCAAGGGGGAAAGTGGGGGGAAGTTTTCCCCACTTATGGATAAGTTCAGTTGAGGTGAATCAAAATGAGGAAAAGCCAAAAGAGAAAAATAAATAAAAGAGAAAATAAGAGAAAAATGAGAAATGAGAAAATGAGAAAATGGAAAATGAAAAGGAAATGAGAGATGGCGACATGCTGCAAAAAAGAAAAAAAAGAAAAGAAAAGAAACTTTAAAAGAAAGGGTCGATTGGATGAAGGGGAGAAGGAAAGAAAAAAAAAAGGACAAGGGAGAGGAAGAGGGGGGAGAAAAGAAAATGAGATTTTTCCCGGCATTCCGACTGTCAAAGCTCGACGGTCCGAGAAGAAAAGTTGATCTACGCATCGAGAGCTGCACTTGGGTATCAAAATCTGGAAGTTTCGTCAAACTCCAAGAGGTAAGGAATTTTCCTACTTTGATTATTTCTAACCCAAACTTCATTTAATGGCATAAGTTTTCTTCGGGCCGTAACTAGCCGTGTGATTTAGTCCCAAGATTTTGGAACTGAATATTAGAAAGTTTTGGACAAGTCCAAACATATTTTGGAATTTGTTTTGAATGATCCGGGACTAGAAAATTTTGGGACTTTTTCATATAGTCCGGATTTAATGTTCGAACAGTCCGGGCATAATTTTTTGGACTATTTTTGAACAGTCTTTGGCGAATTTTTCAATTTGTTTTGAACAACCAGGCTGAATTTTGAATTTGTTTTAGGCGGTTCGGATAGGATTTACAGGGACTATTTTCGAGACGGTTCGAGATTGAAATTCCGGACTCTGTGTCTGTTTTCTTTATGTTATTGCGAAATTTTGAATAACATGTTGGTTGTGTGAAAATCATGTTGAAATGCATGCTTATGGATAACGCTGACATGGAATTTATGATGGATGTAAATTATATGTATAAAATATAATTATCCATGTGTTGAATATGTAGCATGTAGTTCTCATTTTGCATGTAACATGTTGTAGTATGAAATGGCATAATTGCATTTCATATGCACGGGGACATCGCGTCAAGTCGGGTGTGTGTGCATGGTATTGGTTATTCACCATTCTTAGTGAATGTGTAGTGAGCTCAAAAATGGGACTACGTCCAAAAATTGAGATTCACGGGTGCATAAAATAATAATAATAAATTTCTTGTGTTGGGTGAAGCAAGATGGGGTAGATCAGGACTCGGGTTACGGGCATGAGGAGTCTCATCTCATGCATGACATGAAATATTCCATATAGGATTGCGTTTTCTGTATGGAATGTTATTTGATGTATGTATGTCATTGCATGTGCATTTAGGTGGGGGAGTAGCCAGCAGCCAGGAGAATTTTTCTGCGGGCATTTGCTCCGCCGTTATGGGACCACAGTTCGGTGCCGCGAGGGGCGGGGCGCTTGACGGCGTGATTTGCGAAGGGGTGACATGTGGCCTTGAGTAACATTTTTGTAAAAGTGTTTTGTATATTAGTTTTTATAGTGCTTTTGGACTATCGTATAAATAGTCGGGTATGTAATTATGGTAAGAGGGTCGTGATCGGACCCCTACGGATTGTAATTATTCATTTTCTTTTCATATTTTAGATTTAAATATGAATGAATTGGTCCTAGTGAAGGGACGTATAGAAGTGGTGCCAAGTAACTCGGTGTCCATAGGTAGTTGGTACCGGTCCGGTACCAAGACTTAGGTCTGAGACGACCTCTGAGAAATTTCGAGGTTGACGGGTTCATCGACGGGCCCGTGGGTGTCACGACTTTGTATCAGCTTAGGTATCTGAATGCTGGACTCTGATAGGCCCCACGGGTTTAGATCATGCATTGTTGTGTGTTACGTGTCTTGTGCTTAACATGCTGCGTTATTATGTGTTATAAATTACATGAATTATATACATGGAAGAATGTATATAGAAAAAGACGAACACTAGGGTTAGAAAACATAACCTTAAGAGTTCGAAGAACAAAATGAACGTGATAGTTCAGGAGGTTGAGGTTTATTAGTAGTAGCATATACACTACAACGAGCCATATGGGACTTGAGCAGACGCAGTTTATTCCTCCTTACCCCAGCATGGGCCAGGGGAACCGATATTAGTCCCAAGGTGCTGCATAAGCACCTACTATTTCTCAAACGGGCCATATGGGCCGGAGCATGGATCGTGGTCGAGGCCAAGACTTCCAGGCCGGTACTTCAGGGACCCGGGGCATGTCCACGCGGTGGTATCGCAGACTAAGCTTGCAGATCAGTCTGATGTACAAGGTACGTTTCGGCTCTCGCACTTCTAGACTCTGCGACTGTGCATTGATTATCAACGGTTGAACAAGGTTATGATCAAGAATCAGTATCCATTACCGAGGATTGATGATTTTGATCAATTGAGAGGACGCGAGTCTACTCCCTAGATAGACCTTTGCATCGGTTACCGTAGTTAAGGTTGGGGCGCTAATATCCTAAAGACTGACATTTAGGGGCCCAGCGGTATGGGCATTTCGAGTTTAATGATGCCGCGGGTTGGCAGTCGTGCGATCGCAGTCATGGATCTATGCGTAGGGTGTTTCGATTTTTGTTGGATCGGGTTGTTGTGGTCTTTGTTGACGACATCTTGATCTACTCCCGGTTTGAGGAGGAGCTTGAGGATCATTTGCGAATTGTTCTCCAGGCACTCAAGGACCATCAGTTGTATGCCAAGTTCAATAAGTGTGAGTTTTGGCTTACTGAGGTGAAATTCTTAGGACACATAGTGTCAGCTTCAGGTGTGTCAATAGACCCTGAGAAAGTTGAGGCTGTTATGAGTTGGGAGAGGCCGAAGTTAGTCTTGAGACCATCACGAGTTTCTTGGGATTGGCGAGGTACTATAGGAGGTTCATTGAGGATTTCTCCCGGCTAGCAGCACCTATGACTAGATTGATTCGGAAGGGGGTCAAGTTTGAGTGGGATGACTTTGTGTGAGAGGCATTCGAGTGGTGAAGCGACTTATCACGGCTCTGTCGATAGTCTCGGAACAAGGACAGGGTACCGCGGTGTATTGTGATGCCTTAAGGACCAGGACTAGGATGTGTCTTGATGCGGTTCGGGGAAGGTTGGCGAAACTATGGTTCCCAAGCGACTAATGAATCATAGCGAGAATTACCCTACATGACTTGGAGTTGGAGACGTTGTATTTACCTTAAGATTTGGCGCCATATTTGTATGGTGAGCGGTTCGATGTTTTTAGACCCTGAAGTTTGAAGTATATTTTCACACGGTGGGACCACAACGTGAGGCAACGAGATGGATGGAGTATGCGGAGGATTATGACTTCACTTTGCATTACCATCACAGTAAGGCAAATGTTAATTAACTAATGCACTGGTGGAAGTCACTGAAGTGCGCGGTGTTAGCTTCAGAAATTGGCAAATACTTGAGAATGTGGGACAGTTTAGGCTGCAATATAATGATCAGGCTCAAGGAGAATTAGGGAGTTTGGTAGCTACGCCGTCCCTATTGAGCAAGGTGATTGAGTCCCAGGGGCAAGATCAGATGTAATCCGTCGGGGAATGGGATACAATCGGTACACACGTGTGAAGGCTAGGCCGTCCACGAGATGGTAGTCATCGATATAGGGGCGAGGTTGTGGTTCTGGCGAGCCGATGCGGGGATAGGAGATCCTCAGTTCCATACTCCCAGTTGTTGTGCATCAAGTGGCACGAGATGTGCCAGAATCTTGATCGAGTATTACTGAAGCGAATGGTATTTAGGCGTTGGAGATTTTGTTCGACTGTGTCTCACGTGTCAGCAGGTCAAGGTTGAGCATCAGAAGCCAACAAGGCTACTTCAGCCATTAGAGGTAGCGGAGTGGAAGTGGGAGCACGTCACGATGGACTTTGTGACCCACTTACCATGGACACCGTGGAGGCATGATGCGATATGGGTAATAGTGGACCGGTTCACTAAGCCAGCACATTTTCTGGCAGTGCAGATGACCTTCACACTACAGGAATTCTATTAGTTGTATATTCGAGAGATTGTCCGGCTACATGGCATATGTGACACCTAAATTCTCGAGGGTCTTTTTGTGAACAGTGTCCATGAACAATTGCTCAAACAATACATAGCCTGATTATGCCTTGTGCACATTGGTATTAGACTGAGAATCTGTCGCGATGGGAGTCCTTATCACACATTTGTGCGCGTAATCGTGTGCACATCCACGCACTGCTCCCGCGCCTTTTATGTCTTTCTGTCGCAGCAGCGTTGTGCGCCGATCGGCTATCCACCGCAGCCCAGCGCAGTCATTTGATACGTGGGTCGCGACGGAAGCTCTGCAGTAAATAGCGTACCCTTCTGAATTTATCGCGACATAAAATCTTCTATCGTGATAAGAATATCCCAGCCTTGGGAAAACTCTGTTGTGACATAAGGGGACCCTTGTCATGACCCAAACACCCTGTACCAGCCCCAAACCTTATCACGACACAAAGTTTACGTTTGCGACCACGAGGCGAAAATCAGCATGTAGCGCTGAGGCACTCTGTCACATGCGCCTGTGGAGTACGCGTCGCGATATGGAAATCCCATATTTTAAGATTCTCTGTCGCGACAGAGAATTCTCTATCATGACAAAATACCTTGAGAAGTCTGTCACGATAGAGAATCTCTGTCACAACAAAAAACTTTAGGAAGTCTATCTCGACAGAGAATTTTCTGTCGTAACATAATTCATATGTCGTGCTGACCTTTCAGTTGTGTGTGCACGGGGGCGCTGATGCACAAAGGCTGGCTTGTCGAGGCGTGCCAGAACGATGTTGAAGTGCGCGCGGTGCCTTGTCGTGCACACGGCACTATCGCGACATGCCATGCCCAGTCGCGACAAAAATGTCCTGCCTTATACCAAACCCTATCGTGACACTACACCCGATTAATATACGACATAGGTTAAAATCTCACAGCCTTGACGACCAGCTTTAAATGAGATAGCACACTACTATTTCACACTTCCAATTTCACGATTTCGGTAATCTTAAATCTACACTACCTACGTACTCATTTTTCAGCAGGTTAAAATGGGAAGTATACTAATTTCATATACATTATTATCTGATAGTCTAAAATAATTTATAAAAATCCTTTTATACAAAAAACACTTTTTAAAAAAGTTACTCAAGGCCACATGTCGACTCCTTCACAATCACGGCCTCGTCGGAGCATGTCGTCTCCTGTGCACTCCCTATATATACGAAAAGGGGTCCACGGCCGAGGTGATATCGATGAATGGGAATTCTCCCTACAAGGGCTACTCCCCACCTAAAATGCACATGCAATGGCACACACACATCATCCCACATTCCATACAAAATGCAATCCTATATGGAATATTTCATTTCATGCATGAGATGAGACTCCCTCATGCCCATAACCCGAGTCCCGACCGACTCCTTCACACATGCTTGAGTGTGAAAAGCTGATCCGTGGTGTTTTACCCAGTGACAACTCGATAAACCAGGCCTCCCATGTTCATTTGAATTTTATTAAATTTCGTGTGTTTATTTGGGTAACGAATTTGCGGGATCTCACCATAGGCTTCGCACGCCTTTCGACACTTTCGCGAACTTTCATCGTCGGATGCATATGTTTAACCAAGAATAAAATTTGGGTCTTTCACCTTAAAGGGGGATCTGCCCCATCTTGCTACACCTAACACACGTGATTTATTATTATAGTTGTTTTTCCCAACTGTGAATCTCGATTTTGGACGTTTTCCCATTTCCGAGCTCACCACACATTCACCAAGAATGGTAAATCAACCATTACTATACACCCACACCCGACTCAATGTATTCTGCTTGCATATAGGATCTGAATGCAGCCACGCATGTGTTTCATGCATTATTTCCAATTCATGGCATGAAATTCTCATTCATCATGTCAATATATCAGCGAGCATACATCAACATAAAATTTTTTACACACTGCATGTTATTCAATTATCAAGCTATAACACGCGAATCACTGGGTAAGGATCTCGGTTCGACGAGCATCATCGAGCCTCGACATTGCAACAAAACAACAAAACAAATAAAAATTTTATTTTTATTTTACTTTTCGAGTGTGTCTCACCACAACAATAGAGGTCCCTACATCGCGACATAGGAATTCATCGCGACGGCCGGCGTAGTGCGGGACGCTGATCGTGCGCGCGAGTCTCCCGGTTGTGCTGGTAGTGGCAGGTGTTGCGTCCCGCGCGATCGGCGTTTAGCGCCATTGTCGCGTCGCGGCGGCGTGTCATCTGGCGGAGTCGACCTAGTGGTGGGTTGTGACTCACCGATGCAGAACCACGTAAATTTTGCATTTTCTATCACGGGTTTTGGACGTCCATTAGATCCCCGAACATTTCCACCTTCAATCCGGAAAATCTTGGGGGGCGAACATCGAGGCACTCACGACTGGGGAGACAAAACCATGCCATAGTGGTGGCTTTTAAGCTAGAAATAATACCGAGTAAGAAAATCCCCTACCTCTTGGAGTTTGTCGAAACTCCACGATTTCGGTACCCACACGTAGCTCTCGTTGTGGGGATCGACTTTGTCTCTTGCTCCGACGAACGTCGATGATCGGATCTCCGGGAAATCTAGAGATAAGGTGGAGCTTCTCTCTCCTCCTTCTTCTCTCTCTTTTCCCTCTCTTTCTTCTTTCTCCTTTTCTTTCTCCTTCCTTCCACCGGATTGTTTTGTCCAACAAGTCAAGTGGGAGACCTCATCATGCCACATGTCACCTCTCCATTGGCTCTCTTAGATTTCCCCTTTTCCTCTTATCCAATTCTTTGGATTTCCATCCTCTCAAGTTGTGACACATGTCCCACATGGCCCCACTTAGACTTTTGTTTGACTTGTTCTCCATTTGACATATAGTTAATGAAGTAATTCCAGCGTGTCTTGAGAGTATTAAACCGATCTTATCAAAAAATGTGAAATTAGATGGTCTCGGAATTCGACAGAGAATGATGGAAATTATAGATTTCGTGAGACGATTCCAACGATGAAGTTCGTTTCGTCATCTAAGATTTAGAAAATTTCCAGATTTCCACTGAAATTATTGTTTTACCCTTTCTCAGAAAAATTGAATTTTTCTCGGGTTTTATCGCGTACTAGTGTCCATAGTAATTAACAGGGATCACAGGCTTACGACACACTTTTGGAAGAGTTTCCAAAAGGGTATGGGGACACAATTGACGAATAGCACTGCGTTTCATCCGCAAACAGATGGTCAGTTGGAGAGGACCATACAGATTTTAGAGGACATGCTGCGAGCATGCTTCCTGGATCTTAAGGGTAGCTAAGAGGAGAATTTATCCTTAGTGAAATTCGCCTATAACAACAATTATCAAGCAAGTATACAGATGGCACCCTATGAGGCTTTGTATGGGAGGCCATGCCGATCCCCGATTTATTGGACAAAGGTGGGAGAGAGTTCCATCATTGATCCGGATTTTATTAGAGACACCTCTGAGAAGGTGAATTTGATTTGAAAGCGCGTCCATACGGCTCAAAGTAGATAGAAGAGCTACGCCGACAGACGGCATCAACCTCTAGAGTTTGAAGTGGGTGATCACGTCTTCTTGAAGGTGATGCCTAAGAGATGAGTGGTCAGATTTTGCAAGCGAGGGAAGCTAGCGCCGAGGTATATTAGGCCCTTCGAGATACTCGAGAGGATGGGCATAATTGCGTATCAGTTGGCATTACCACCGAGTTTATCAGGTGTCCAAGAGGTGTTCCACGTCTCCATGCTCCGGAAGTATACTCTAGATCCAGCTCATGTGGTGGATTGGGGAGAGATTATTGTTGATACTGATGGGACCTTCGAGGAGGGACCAGTGTGTATCTTGGATAGTCGGGATCAGATTTTGTGACGCAAGACCATGCGACTAGTGAAAGTGTTGTGCGGCGCCGAGGGAGTGAAGAGCAGCAGGAGCAGCGGAGGACACGATGCGGGCCACCTATCCATTCCTATTTGAAGATAAAGGTGCGTGGTCTAATATTTGGCACTAGAATATTACTGCATATGCATGTGTTTGTGTGTGCTAGTATGTGTGAATTTCAAGGACAAATTTCTATTAAGGGGGGAAGAATGTAAACCCGGGAAAAATTCAATTTTTCTGAAAAATGGTAAAACGGTAATTTTGGTTGGAAACCAGAAATTTTCTAGATCTCGGATGACGAAACAAACTTCGCCATTGAATTTGTCTCACGAAATCTAGTTACCTCGTCGAATTTCTTTAGATCCCGAGACAGTCGGAATTTCATGTTTTTCAAGACACCAGGTGTTGGGTGACACGTGGCATAAGCATGTGGATGTCACATGGCACCCTAAGGGAGTGACACATGGCATGAGCCATGTGGTGCACTTGTGTGAATGGCTCACATTGAGTCATGTGTCAAATGAGAAAATTATAGGAAAAGAAAAATCATGAAAATAAGGAAAAAATGTGAGACTGACAAGTGGCAAGGGAAGTGGGGGGAAGTTTCCCCCACTTATGGATAAGCTCGATTGAGGTGAATCAAAATGAGGAAAAACCAAAAGAGAAAAAGAAATAAATGAGAAAATAAAAGAAATAAGATAAAAATGAGAAATGAGAAAATGAGAAAATGGAAAATGAAAAGGAAATGTAGGAGAGGAGCAAACAAAAAGAAAGGGGGATTTAGTGGATAAGAAGGGGGAGAGAAGGAAAGAAAAAAAAAAGAGAAAGAAAAACGGACAAAGGGAGAGAGGAAGAAAGGGGGAAAAAAGAAAATGAGATTTTTCTCGACGTTCCGACTGTCGAAGCTCGATGGTTTGAGAAGAAAAGTCGATCCACGCATCAAGAACTACGCGTGGGTACCAAAATCTAGGAGTTTCATTAAACTCCAAGAGGTAGGGAATTTTCCTACTTTGATTATTTCTAGCCTAAACGCCATTTAATGGTATAGGTTTTCTTCGGGCCTTGTGATTTAGTCCAAAGGAATTTTATGGCCCGAATATTGGAAAGAGTTTAAACAGTCGAGCATAATTTTGAGCTGTTTTAGAAACAGTCGGACTGAATTTTAGAGGATTATTTTGAGACAGTCGAACTTAATTTTAAGGACTGTTTTTGGGCCAGTCCGGTTAATTTCAAGGCGTTGGCAGAGATAGTTTGCAGGCATAATTTTGAGTTATTTTCGGACAGTCCGGACTTAATTTTCGGGATTGTTTTCGAACAGTTTGAGCTGAATTTCAGGACTATTTTCGAACAGTCTGGATAGGATTTTCAGGACTATTTTCTGGCAATCCGAGACTGATTTTTTAACTGTGTGTGCTGCTTTTTTTATGTGTTATTGCAAAATTTTGAATAATATGTTGGTTGTATGAAAATCATGTTAATGCATGTTTATGGATGTATTAACATGGAATTTATGATGGATGTAAATTATATGTAGAAAATATAATTATCCATGTGTTGAATATGTTGTATGTAGTTCTCATTTTGCATGAAATGGCATAATTGCATTTCATATGCACGGGGACATCGCGTCAAGTTAGATTGTGTGTGCATGGTGGTGGTTGCATACGCCGTTCTTGGTGGGTGTGTAGTGAAGCTCATAAATGAGACTAATGCAAGGTGAGACTCACGGGTGCATAAAATAATAATAATAATAAATTTCATGTATTTAGGTGAAGCAAGATGAGGTAGATCCCCCCCCGGGTGAAAGACCTAAATTCTATTCTGGGTTAGACATATAGATCTAACGATGAAAGTTCGCGAAAGTGTCGGAATGCGTGCGAAGCCTTCGATGAGACCCCGGAAATTTGCTACCCATAAAAACACATGGGATTTGATAAATTAAAATAAATATCGGAGGGTTGTCCAATGAGTTAAGTCATTGGGTGAAACATCAATGACTGGTTTTCACACTTGACAGTCGCAGGTGTGAGGGAGTCGATCAAGACTGGATTCTTGTGTGAAGAATCTCATCTGTGCGTGAGCGTGAAATATTCCATATGGGATTGCATTTACGTATGGAATGTGGTTTGATGTAATGTATGTCGTGCATGTGCATTTAGGTGGGAGTAGCCCTTGTAGGAGGAATTTTTACTTGGCATTGCTCACCTGGGTTGTGGGACCCTTTAGGTACGGGGAGTGTACGGGGAGGCAAGCCGCTCAGGCAGGTCGTGATTTCTGAAAAGGAGACATGTGGCCTTGAGTAACATTTTTGTAAAAGTGTTTTGTATAAAATGATTTTTATAAAATTCTTTTGGACTATTGTATAAATAATCGGATATGTAATTATGGTAAGAGGGTCGTGACCGGACCCTTACGGACTATAATTATTCATTTTATTTTCATATTTTAGATTTAAATATGAATGAATTGGTCCCGGTGAAGGGACGTATGGAGAATGGTGGCTTGAAGTAACTCGGTGTCCATGTGGATGGTTGGTGCTAGGTCGGTACCAAGACTTGGAAGTGCTGAAGATGACTGGAGACGAGGGAGTAAAGTGGGTTGTGGGTTTCAACGGGACCCCGAAAAATTAGGGTGTCTAAATATAATTAATAAATATTTTATAATATATTAAATATAAAATAATTTAATAAATATTTTATAATATATTAAATTTTAATAAATTTAAAATAATTTTATCTTCCCCAACATTTTATATTAATTACTTTAATGGGTGTACAAACTTTTATTTCTCATATGATTTTTATTTTATTTTATTTTAAATATTTTCCTAAGTCATTAATACACCATCATAAAACGTACTTTATAAACCTATTTTTATTTAAATATTAATAAAAGATATTATGCATAGTTTTATTGTTATAAATAAATAATAATAATTTTGAAAAATAAATAAATAAATGTTTTCAATTTGTTAATTTACATTTATTGATATAGATGAATGTATTTATATATTAAAAATTGATTTTTTTTTTTTACTTCATTTAAACAAAACCAAAATATAATAAAGAAAATAAAAATTGATGAATAAATAAAATTTTAAAAATAAAAGTTTTTCTTAATGAAGTACATTTTAAAAATAATGAAAATATGATTTTAACTTATAAAATTAATTAAATATTATAAAATTTAATTTATTTAAATTTTGGTAAATGAGATGGTCTCTATAAAAAAACATGAAAAAAATTGAAGATTGATTGCAAAAAAAAAAAAAAAAAGGAAAAGAAAAGGAGGCTAGGGGCGTGTGGCTGTTGGTGGGACTGTGGAAAGAGTGGGGGCTAGGGGTAAAAGGAGAGGACAGGGCATGGGTGTTAGGGAGGGTTGTAGTAGAAGCATGAGGGTAATGTTGGTATTTTGGATTTATTATAGCTTTACTGTTAACTTTGTTTGTTGTTATGGGTTATGGGCTGCATTGTGATACTTTGTCAGACTCTTTATAAAATATAGGGTCCATCTAATACCTAAAGCATAATTTATAGAGTTGGATGACAATGTTGTAAATACGTAGATAAGACATGGCCTACATGGAGCAAAAAAAATTTGAAACGGTTCCTTTCTTTTTTCCTCTTGGAATTTTTCGGAAATCAAACATAGCAAACACAACAAAGGAGAAAAAAAAAAGGGAAACAAGGGAGGGTTCTCATCTCAAAAAGACGAGGTGAAATATCACTGTGAGGTGTGTTTATACTGTTTTATGGGGATATAGTTTTGTTTTCGTTTCTGAAAATGTATAAAAAAAACCTCAAGGAAGCGACTAGCTTTCGCTGCATCTTTTTTTGGTATTTGTTTCATTTGAATTTATTATTCGATGGACTGGGATGGAAGGTCATATAGGAAATGTGGATCCTTCATAGGCTCTCAACGAGGCTCTCTAGGGTTTGGCCCCTTTCTCCTCCATTTCAGTTCGTTTGCTAGCATTTTTTGTCATGCTTGGTTTCTTTGATTTTGTTCTATTTCATCCAAAATTCCCTATTTCTAGGGTTTGTCGTACTTTTCATCAAGTAAAATATTTTCATTATTTTGGATGTTTAGCTCTGAAATTTGAATGGGTATTCTGATAATGTCATAAATATAAAAATGAAAATTTTGAGATTGCAACTTTAGGGTGTAAGTGAACACCGTTTTTTTTCTACATTTAGTCCTTGTGGTTTTATTTTGTGTACCAGTTTCTCCGGTCACGAATATTTGAACGCAGTTGATATTTTTCTCAGTTACAATCAAATGCATAATTTGTTTTCAAACTTGGGTAGAATCTTGTAAAAGTTTGGGACATTCTCCTTATTGGTTCCTATATATGTTAATGTTAACTTATTTTGCTTATCAGTTGCAAAATATTGCGAGCACTTGAAATTTGTTTGTGTATAACTTAAATGTCATTATAATTCTTCTTTTCTTATAATGAAGTTTGTGACGGTTAATGTCTAGTTTTGCATATAGTCTTAAGCTGGTAGTTTTGGAAACAAAAGGTTAATTTTCACTATGTAGATGTGGATATTCAAATTTCTTGACCTCCTTGTGCAATTTTGAATGTTGTATTTTGTTTTTTTGGATAGAGTTTTCCTAGGTCACGTGGGATTTTCAATTATCTTTATTGAGTTGCCTTGGCAAATGTTCGACCCAATGCTATATTTCTATTCTAGTTGATCCTAATTTGACATTAGAAATGTATTGATTTTTTCCCAATAACTGAATATTGGAACAATCCACATGTCTTGAACTTTTGCTTTTTAGGGAGAGGTATTCTTCAAATTTGATGCCCTATTATAATTTTAAACAATTTTATTAAAGGTGAAAGCATTACCTGAGGCACTTTCATGTGTGTGAGACGACATGTAAGCTTTGAAGCGTTGAGGTGTAAGTTTTTTGTGACTACAAATATAATTAATAATTATTTTATAATATATTAAATGTAAATAATTTAATAAATATTACATAATATATTAAATTTTAATAAATTTTAAATAATTTTATCTTTAACATTTTATATTAATTGTATAATGGGTGTACAAACTTTCATTTCTCATAGGATTTTTATTTTTTATTTTTTTAAAAACATTTTTCCTAAGTCATTAATACACCATCTTAGAGCATTACTTTATAAACCTTTTTTTAAGTATTAATAAAATATTATCACATAGTTTTATTATTATTTATATAAATAATAATAATACTTTTTTGAAAAATAAGTAAATAAATATTTTAGATTTGTTAATTTATTTATTGCTATTGGTGAATGTATTTATATATTAGAACATGATTTTTTTTACTTCATTTATTAAACAAAACCAAAATATAATAAAGAAAATAAAAATTGATGAATAAATAAAATTTTAAAAATAAAAGGTTTTCTTAATGAAGTACATTTAAAAAAAATGAAAATATGATGTGTAACTTATAAAATTAATTAAATATTATAAAATTTAATTTATTTAAATTTGGGTAAATGCGGTTCTTTCTATAACACAAAAAAAAAAATTGAACATTGATTCCAAAAAAAAAAAAAAAAGGAGGCTAGGGGCATGTAGTGTTGGTGGAACTCACCGAAGGAAGAGTGGAGCCAGATTAAGAGGAGAGAGGGCTAAAGGCGTGGCGTTAGGGAGGGTTATAGTAGAAAGCTTGAGGGTAATGTGTGGTATTTGGATTTATTATGGCATTGTTAATTTTTGTTTGTTGTTATGGGTTATGGGTTGCATTATGATACTTTGATGGACTCTTTATAAAATATATAGGATCGTCTAATCACTAGAAAACATGGTATAGTGTGACACCTCTCAAATCAGGAAGTCCGTGCAATGGCCATCATTCGCCTTGAAGGTCGTGGATGTCGAATGTGAATGTGCGTATGGGTCAATCCCCTTTTCCGGGACCCGAGTTTAACAAATCGGGTAGAGTCTCCTTTGTGGGAGCTACACCCAAAATCTAACACAAATAACGATTACATGGCGACACTGGCATCCCAGTGTTATACAACGACCACCTTAGGGTCCACATCTGAGTAAAATAGCGTAAGTCGTTTATGCATACTAAAGCATATAGCGTATTTATAGAGTAGTGTAGAGTTTAAATATATCACCACTCTTATACAAAACATATATAAAATTAAGAATTCTATTACATGTTTTACGAAATATACATCCAATCTGATCAGGCTTTCTTTTCATTATCGGCCTCGAGTGAGGCGTCATCTACTGCACACATCTCTATACCGAAAGGAGATTACACGGCGGGTGACGATGCTCGATGAAGTGAAATGAAGTACTCAGCTAGTCTTGTGTCTGATGGTAATGCCACAAACACATTCCAATCACGATTATGTCAATCCTAGAATGGAATCTACATGACATGAATGAGATGCTATTCCTCATGATCCTTGTACCAAGTCCTCACTAACTTCTCTCAACATGCAATATGTCATGTATGAAAAACTGTTTTTAACAGATATTTGTTTTTATTTGTGTGGGCAAATACTCAGATGAAGCTTTAGTGAACATGCTTCGAATGTGAATGAGGTATCATGGACACCTCAGATATATAATTAGTGGACATACTCAGATGTGACATGTGGACAGCCCTCCCGATAAAACACGCTTTGTTCAAAAGCCATGTTGAGCAACCTCGAATCATTCATGCGACCTTTGGAGCTTTGTCCTCGCGAAACCAACATGACCTTACTAAACACAATCTTGATTTCCCATGCACTCACACCCATTTCATGTATGATGTACTTGCGCTCAACTATTTGTTGTGTCATTGCACCTCTAAATCATGCCCAATGTATAAGAAGACCTCTACATGGACACCTTATATACATTTTCACCGTGTACCAAGGACCTCTGTGTTGGCTAAAGGTCATACATTCATTAAACGTTAATATACATGCGGTCATACTAACATTTATCACATTCATGTCAACACATCAAACAGTACATCAACATCATTCCAACTACTACTTGAACAAGTAATGTCATACTCAAATCTGACTACATCATGGCCATAGCCATAAACTAGCCTACAACATGCTATGCAACCAGCCATACAAAACACATCACAAACTCAATATGTTAGGAACACACATACTGACATCTAAGTATGACACACCTCTTAACTAAGAAATGTCATTTCAATCAATCACACAAACACATGTTAACATTTCATCAAGTCACTACCACAGGCAAGTAATGACACACCCTCATTTCTAGGCTAATTCGTGACATATCATGCACCTAAGATAGCCCTCTGACCTCTTTATGTAATGACCGCCCGGCACACTCTCCTCACATCCACACAACCAACAATTAACACACTTGTTGTAACAATCAATTTTTTTCAATAAGTATGTGAGTACCAATTGCCATTGAAAAGCATGTGGTCAGATTCTAGACTCCAAGATCTTTCCATAGAGTCCAAGAACACCCAAAACAGAGCTCGAACAAGAAAGTTATGGCCGTCCGAAGTTGGAGGCCTGTGTAACGATGGCGATGCACGGAACGGCGGGGGCCTGTTTTTTAATGTTCGAACCAGTATGAGTTCAAATTTTATCAGTATATATTGTTTTAGACTGAAAATTTCAATAGAGTCAGAACGCTACAAAAAAAACGGAGATCGGACGATGCAGGGTCGTCGTCACGAAGTTGGAGGCCTTACCGCAAGCCAGTGCAGCTATGCAGCGCGCCAAACCGCAAATTGCATTCAGGGCTCTTAAAGCTCCGTACATGCTATTTTCCCTACCAAACCCACCACAGAGTAACTCTTTTTGACAACAAACGTCCAATTGGGACCACAAATTAGCCATAAACATGGCCTGAGCTTCGATCATTTCGGTCGAAATCAACTTCAAAGCTCTGCAAAAAAGCTGGACATCATAGCTCAAAACCAAAAAAAAAAATCAGTTTTGGTGTCCGGGAACACAACCAAACAGCCTGGAGACTCAGCGAGAACCAAAATAGCATTTAGATGAAATATAAACCTAGTAGGAAGATTCTACCTCTTGAAGCGAAGGCGAAACTTTTTTGAAGTCAGGAGCCGAGACCCACGGACATCCGAACTTCGGCAGATCTTCGGCGAAAATTGCTTGATTTTGGTGTCGCGCGTTCTTGCGAACGCACTCGGAGCTTTAAGTCTTGGCGAAGGAAGCGGCGTCGATCGCCGTAAATCTTAAGAGAGAAGGTGGAAGCCTCTCGGCTAGTTTTCTTCTCCAAGCCGAAATCTTAGGTGGCTGTTGTCACGATGCACGCAACGTAGGCTCGTCCAGTAGATGAATTTTTAAAATCTTGGCTCGGCCCGGATTAGGTACAATCTCAGTGATCGTAGAGAGAATGAGGAGTTCCTATAAACTTTCTCTGCAACTTCAGCCCTTCACTCATTGTCTCTTGGTTCAATGCACGAAAATGAGGCTTTCATATCTTTTCCTTTTGTCATTTAAGCATAAGTTGGACGTGGGGGCCCACTTTGCGCCACGCTTCCACGACCCGTCCGGGTTCGTTTCTGTCCTGAAACAATTTATTTCGTCTCAGTTCAATTTATTTTAAATGAGCTCAAGCTTTCAGTCGTTCTGCTTCTCGAGATTTTTAAGAAAATGCGTCGCAGTTCTTAGATCTTAGCTTGAATTCTTAAAATTCCCACTACCTAGGAATTCGACCCAGGCACCACGAGTTCTTTCGTTTTTAAGTGAGAACCCCATTTCAGCAATGTGATCCGTTTGATCGTAGTATAAGGGAATTTTAGGCTTCTACGAATGAACAATGATTATTATTTAATTTTATACTTTTAGAAAATTTTAAATTTTCTGGGGTTCTACATATAGAGTTGGATGACAATGTTGCAAATACATAGATAAGACATGGCCACATGGGGCAAAAAAAATTTGAAACTGTTCCTTTCTTTTTTCCTCTTGGAATTTGTCGGAAATCAAACATAACAAAGGAGAAAAAAAAAGGGAAAACAAGGGAGGGTTCTCATCCCAAAAAGACGAGGTGGAATATCACTGTGAGGTGTGTTTATACTGTTTTATGGGGATGCAGTTTTGTTTTCGTTTCTGAAAATGTATAAAAAAACCTCAAGGAAGCGACTGGCTTTTGCTGCATCTTTTTTTGGTATTTGTTTCATTTGAATTTATTATTCGATGGACTGAGATGGAAGGTAAAATAGGAAATGTGGATCCTTCCTAGGCTCAATGGGGCTCTCTGGGGTTTGGCCCCTTTCTCCTCCATTTCAGTTCGTTTGCTATTTTTTTTCATGCTTGGTTTCTTTGATTTGGTTCTATTTCATCTAAAATTCCATGTTTATAGGGTTTGTCGTACTTTTCATCAAGTAAAATATTTTCATTATTTTGGATGTTTAGCGTTGAAATTTGAATGGGTGTTCTGATAATGTCAGAAATATAAAAACGAAAAATTTGAAGTTGCAACTTTAGGTGTAGAGTGAACACCGTTTTTTTTTACATTGGTCATTGTGGTTTTATTTGGTGTACCTATTTCTCCGAGTCACGAATATTTGAACAATTGGTATTTTTCTCCTTATAATCAAGTGCACAATTTGTTTCAAACTTGAGTAGAATCTTTTAAATTTTTGGGACATTCTCACCTGATTGGTTCCCTATATATGTGTCGTATTAACTTATTTTTGCTTATCGGTTGCAAAATCTTTAGAAACACTTGAAATTTGTATGTATTGTAACGTGTCATTGTAGATTGTTTATTTTCTTATAATAAGTTTGTGACGGTTAATGTCAAGTTTTACATGTAGTCTTAAGCTGGTAGTATTGGAAACAAAAGGTTTATTTTCACTCTGTAGATGTGGATATTCAAATTTCTTGACCTCCTTGTCCAATTTTGAATATTGTAATTTGTTTTTTTGGATAGAGTATTTTTTTTCATGGGTCACATTGGGATTTTCAATTATGCATAATGAGAAATTCATTTTATTGAGTTTATGGCAAAAATGTTCAACCCAATGCCATATTTCTGTTCTAGTTGATCCTGATTTAACATTATAAATGTATTGATTTTTCCCCGTTAACTAAATACTGGAACAATCTACATGTCTTGAACTTTTGCTTGTTAGGGAGTGGTATTCTTCAAATCCGATGCCCTGTTATAATTTTAAACAATTTTTTTTTAAAGATGAAAGCTTTACATTAGGCACTTTCATGTGTGTGAGGTGATATGTAAGCTTTGGAGCATTAAGGTGTAAGCTTTATGTAACTACAAATATAATTAATAAATACTTTATAATATATTAAATATAAAATAAAATAGTATAAAATAATTTAATAAATATTTTATAATATATTAAATTTTAATAATTTTAAAATAATTTTATCTTAATCATTTTATTTTATTATTTCACTATTAATGTAATTATTTTAAAAATAATTATCAAAGACAATATGAAAATAATTAAATTTATTTTCTCTAAATATATATATATATATATATATATATTTTTAAAGTGAAACTATTGCCAAATGTATTTGTTTTAGAAAATAAAAATTTATTGCAAAAAATATTTATGATGTAGTGCCATTTTTTTTTAAAAGGTGTAGTGTTATGCATTTTTTCAAAACAAGTGCCATTTGTTTTAATTGTACAAGTGCCATATTTTTAAAACCTTTAAATATATATATATATATATATATATATATATATATATATATATATATATATATATATATATATATATATATATATCAAGGCTAAGAAAGCGACTCACGATAGATTCTTTATCAATGTCGTCATGCTTAAATTTAAATATTAGCATCGGAAAAAATTAAGAACCGATGGAGGTGACATCGAGGTGTGAATCTTGTCAGGGGTTTGGGGGTGTGTTGCGGCTTTTGAAGAACCAGGGGTTGCGAAATAGCGGTTGGTGTGGCAGTTCATACCAGCGGTATATTAGTCCCTATGTTGGTAAGTTTAATTATATTTTTAATAAAAAATATTGAATTATTAAAATAACATTTGTTTGTAGCTGTCGTTACAATAACGATGTCATGAAATGCTGCATTGTTCGAGTTATAAAATGGCATTTGACATCCCTTTTGGCAACTCCCATTGGAGTTGTTCTAAGGAGGGTTGAACCTCTTTTTTGTGCCCCTTTCTTTTTTCTTTTTTCTTTTTGTTTTTTTCTCCCCCTTTCTCTTTCCTCGACACCGCCTTCTTCTTCCCTTTCTTCCACAGTCCCGACGCCCACTCTTTTTTTTCTCTCTCTTTTCCCCTCTTTTCTTCTTCTTGCTCCCTTTTTCCACCGTAGCACAATCGTTCAAAGCCAGCCTTCGGATTCATATTTCTGCGGCAGCACCCAGGTCCCATCCTCCAGGTTCACGCCATTCTCTTTTTTCCCCCTCCATTTTCAACAATATTTCTCCAGAAATTTCGGTGATATCTCACCGATTTCGTGTCTCTGTCACCGATTTAGGGTTTTTATTTGTATTTTTTTAATCCTTGTCACCTTCCCGTGAGGCGTATGCCTCTTCCGGTGAGGCAAAAAAGGCGTACGTCTTTGCGCCTTTGAGAAGCCTCACCGAAGAAAGCGCACCTTGATGTCAGTGCATTTTTTTAACGCCTTGAGGCTTTTTTAGAGCGCCTCGCGTTGAGGTGTGCCTGAAAAACACCTTTTAAAACACAAGTTATGACTACTTGTTTTCTAAAGATTCTAGTTGACATCAGATGAAAGTCCCTCTAAATTGATTATTTACCTTGGGCATGATAAAATTTATCCTGAGTGGATTCTAGGCTGCTGATCTAGGTACTCCTTTTCAGTATTTTTCAGAATATGGATGTCCTTTCATAGCCATAATTCTTAAAGTTGTCATTTTACTATTTATAAAACCGTTTTATATTTATTTGCCAGAAAACCATTTCTTTGTTGATCTGCTATAACCTTTGAGAGTTTTTCTTAGTTGCATTTTGTCTTTTGATCTTGTGGAAGAACGTCAGGTTTGCCTTTCGGCTTTTTTAATAAGCTTGCTTTCTTCCTAAAAGAAAAGAAAAAAAAAACAAATTTTGCGGAAGAACCTTAGTCATAAGTTATCTTGAGAGACTGGAGAGGGAGCAGATTTTTCTGTTTTAGGATTTTAGTGAAATCTGATGATGTTTCAGGTCCCCAAAAATTACATCTAGCGGTAACAAAGAAAGTTAGGTGGAATACTTCAGATAGGCTGAAAAATTTCTTCATCACCTCTCTCACTTCTTGGGCTGGCCTTATTTATGAGGGGAAGTACTCTATTGTAAACTTGCTAATGTGCATTTTGTAGTACTCTTAGACTCTATGTTTTTTTTAAGGTGGTTGGTATTTGCTCCTCTGCCTTTTTTGTTCTCTTTTCTTTGTATACATTCTGTATGCTTTGGGGCTTGGCCCTGTTTTGTAGATATATTGTTCAGTTTACTTATCAAAAAATAATAATTTGATTGATAAAATGGAGCTTGTTAACATATTGGGAGGTAATTTCACTTGGAATGGAGGCTTACAAAATCAAACCTTAGCCTGTTTGGATAGATTCCTAATCTCTCAAGGCTAGCATGATCATCATGGCAAAGTGGAGCAATTGAAACTTCCTAGGCCTACTGGGGTGGGAGAAGAAGGCCGACCCCCTTTCGCTTTGAGAATATGTGGTTGAAAGTGGAGGGCTTCTTGGACCTGTTGAAAGGTTGGTGGCAGGGAGTCTCCGCCCGAGGAACAAGAAGTTACATTCTCTCTTTGAAAATTAAAGAGATCAAATTGCTGCTTAAGACTTGGAACAAGACTGTTTTGGGAGGCTGGAGGTCAACAAAATGTTGTTTCTCTACCAAGTGGAGGCTTAGGACCGTGTGGAAGAAGAGAGGGTTCTGACCTTGGAGGAAATTGAGGCCAAAGATGGAGGCAAAGGATTCCTTTAAAAGTGGGTTACCCAAAAGAAATTCACTAGAGATAAAAATCTAGAGAGGTTTGGTTAAGGGAGGGAGACATAAATACAAAATTTTTCCATTGTATGGCTAATTCTCACTTCAGGAAAATATGCTTGCAAAATTAAAATTAACGATTATTGGCTTTCTGATCAGTTTAAGCTAAGAGGAAGGTTTCAATGCTTTCTGGCAGTTACTGCTGACATAGCATAGAGTGGAGGCTGAGTTAAGATGGAGTTGCCCATACCACTGAGTCTTGAATGTCAGAAACTTGGGTTACCTTTTAGGGAGGAAGAAGTTTTTGTTAGCACAGATGAAGTGGATGAAGATAAGGCCTCGGGGCTTGACAGCTTCACGTTAGCTTTTTGGCATGATTCTTGGCATTTTGTCAAAGGAAATTATGGAGATGTTTAGAGAATTCTTTGTGAATGAGACCTTCACTAAAAGCCTCAACACTACCTTTCTGGTTCTGATCTAAAAGAGGGGAGGAGCTGAGGATTTAAGGGATTTAAGACCCATAAGCTTATTAGATAGTCTTTACAAGCTCCTAGCTAAGGTGTTGGCCAACCTCTTGAAAAGGGTAGCGGGGAAAGTTGTTTCAAAGGCTCAGTGCCTTCATGGAGGGGTGGTAGATTTTGAATTCTTCTTTAATTGCAAACGAAAATATAAATTTCTAGTAAAAGAGAAGGGAGAAAGGGGTTGTTTTGCATGTTAGATATTGACAAAAGCTTTTGATAGTTTTCCTATGAAGCTCATGCAATGTATGGGTTTTGGCACCAAATGGATGAGGTGGATTTGGTGGTGTATCTCCACAACTAAGTTTTCTATCCTGGTTAGTGGGGTGCCGGTTGGTTTCTTCCAAAGCTCAAGAGGTCTGAGGCAGGGGGACCCACTTTCCCCTTATCTTTTTGTTATTGAAATGGAGCTTTTGAGCATTTTTCTTAGAAGGGTTGAAGCGGGGCGGGGGGGTGGTTGGTTTCATTTTCGGATGTACTTTTAGAGGAAGAAAGGGGGTTGATGTTAGCATCTCCCATCTTCTTTTCGTGGATGACACGATTATTTTCTGTAAAGCGACAGAGGACCAACTTCTCTACCTTAGTTGGGTGTTATTCTGGATTAAAGCCTCTTCAGGTCTGAAAATCAATTTGGATAAGAGTGAGATGTATCTGATAGGGGCGGTGCGCTTATTGAATTGGGCACTCCCTTCTACGTATCTAGGCTTACCCTTGGGGACCTCTCAAAAATCTGTGGTTGTTTGAGATATGGTGTAGAGGAAAGATTGAGCAAGAAGCTTGCTCTCTACAAGAGAATCTATATCTCCAAAGGGGGGCGGGTAACTCTAATCAAGAGTACCTTAGCAAGTCTCCCTCTTTATTAGATGTCTTTGATCATAATGCCGATAGTTATGGCTAAGAGGCTAGAAAAACTACGGAGGAACTTTCTTTGGGGAGGAGGGCCTTGAAAAGAAAGCCCACTTGATTAAATGGGAGGTAATTTGTTCTGAAAAAGGGCAAGGCGACCTCAGCCTAAGAAACCTGACGCTCTTGAACAGAGCCCTTCTAGGAAAATGGATTTGGAGATTTGCCTTGGAATCATACTACATTTGGAAAAGACTGATATATTCTAAGTTTGGGCATGATGATCTTGGCTAGTGGATCTAGGAAGCCTCGGGGACCTTTTGGTGTAGGCCTTTGGAAGGAAATTCTAAAAGAATCTATTTGGGTTATGGAAAACTGGAAATTCAGGATTGGGAACAGTACCATAGTTAAATTTTGGATGCATTATTGGTGCTGGCTTTCAACCCTTAGCCTTTGCTTCCCAACTCTCTTTGAGGTAGCTGTTCATAAATTCGAAACTGTAGCAGAGGACCACTCTGCTGGAAGCTCGATTTTGTTAGAGCCTTCAGTGATTGGAAAGTAGATTTAGTTGTGAATCTTCTTAATGTCTTGCAAAAGGAAAGGGTCACTATTGAGACTTATAAAGTCTCTTGGGAAGGGGCAGTTGATGCCAATTTCTCAGTGCGTAATGCTTATAAAGTGTTGACTCTAAGAACAAACTCTTTGTTTCCTATTAAGGGTGTTTGGGTGCCTAGTGTCCCAACTAAAGCAACTTTTTTTTTTGCGTGGGAAGTTGCTTGGGGTAAGGTTCTAACCCTGGACAAGGTATAAAGAAGGGGGTGACATCTTCCCAATAGATGTTCCTAGTGTGGCTGTGCTGAGGAATCAATCCACCATAGCGTCTTCTCTCTTTTAGGTGTCTCCTAGGTCAGCCCCTTATTGGAGATCATCTTCTCTCTTATAGGTGTTCCCTAGGTCTTCCCCAAGACGGTCAAGGAAGATTTACTCAGCTGGAAGGGTTCCTTTGCTTGTAAAAAAAAAGGAGAAGATAAGAATTCTGCCCCCCTTTGCATTTTTTTGACTGTTTGGAAGGATAGAAACCCTATAGCTTTTAGGGATGGGTCTTTAGCTGTATAGAGGTTAAAACATTCTTTTGTATCTAATTTGTGGAGTTGGAATAGTTTATACATAGATGAAGGTATCTCTTCACTTATAGGTTTCTTGGCATTGTTGGTCTCCAATTGAGGGGTTGGTGTGGTTTTTTTTTCTGATTGTCCCTAGCTTTTTGGCTGCCTGTATATTTCCTATATACTCTTATCTTTTTGCACTATTTATCTATAAAAAAATTGGAAATTTGATGAACTGAATTTGTATATGGAAATTATTTGGAATTTTAGAAAAACATTTAATACATTTTGAAGTGGCTATAGATTTTTGCTGGTATTTGCATGAAATTCAAATGTTCTGATAGCCTTTTTAAATTTAAGACCTAGAGTTTTTTATTCTCGTTTAGTTTTTAATAAAACTGTTGACAAAAAAGAACAAGAATGATGTGGAAAATGATAAGTATGTTTATTTGGAATATATTAGATTTTTGGAATGCTATACTTCTCATGTTAGTTAACTGCTAAGCTTAATACAGTTCAGGGAAACCTTTGAGTCTAAATATCCAACAAGATATCTGAATTCTTTTTCAAAATCTAAATGTGATTATAAAGTAATGAAAAAGAAAGTTGTAAAAGAAAATTATAAGAATGCCAATAGAAAGTGCTATGCATAAAGTGGGAAAAGAAGGAAATCCTGATCATGATCAGTGATTGGGGAATCAGGGACATCCATCCATTAGTATAAGTAGTTAAAAGAACACCACTAGAGAGAGAGAGAGAGCCATGGAAAATGACTGGGGATCAGGCTCATCCATCTTTCTTTAAATTAGTCATATTCTTGGGAAAAAAAGGGTAATTGGAAAAAGGCGAAGAGGTTCCCATTCCGATTTTTCTTCCTTCTTAACAATAATATTCATAGTCAAATAATATATTGACATCAATCTCTGGTTAGATTTTTAATCTGTGTGAGTGGGATTGTGTTTGGTTATTGATTAAATGAAACATTTATTTTTGTATTCCCCTCAGTTTCCTTAACTTTCTCAGAAGCTAAACAGAGCATTATTCATTTTTATTTTGTTAAAGTTTGATGATCAAGCCGGTAACAGTACTATATTGCCAGAATAGAAGGTTAGGGTTTCAGTGGGGAGATGAAGCCAGTGGTGGGGATGGTGGTGTCGAACAAAATGCAGAAATCAGTTGTGGTGGCAGTGGATCGTCTCTTCCACCACAAGCTCTTCAACCGCTATGTCAAGCGAACCAGCAAGTTCATGGCTCATGATGAACACAATCTCTGCAACATTGGTGACCGAGTCAGTTGCTAAATCAATGGTTTCCTGCCTTTTCCCACTTCTATTTTTCCATAATGGGTAATTAATTTGTGAAAAAATACACTGTCATTCCAGGTTAGGTTGGATCCTTCTAGGCCCTTGAGCAAGCGCAAGAATTGGGTTGTTGCTGAAATTCTTAAAAAAGCACGAATCTATGTTACACCTGAGTCTGCTACCAAGATTCAAGGTGCGCCACCTTCATCATCTTAAGGTTTGACTTCTGCTCATGTGACTCCTTTTTCTGGAATATAATATTACATGTGTAGAGTGTGTTTTATCACGATTTAATCATTCATTTCTCCTTGCTAAGGGTTTGGGTTTTCTAACTTTACATGACATAGGTGACTACAATTGATTTAAAACAAATCTAAAACTTTCTGTTGTTCACATGATTGTAACATTAATTGGTGATACATACCAAAAAACTTATTTACAAGCTGATACAGTGTTAACTGCTGTAATGCCAATTCATATTTCTTGTTTTTTATAAGTGCCAATTTATATTTCTTGTTGTTTTCTTTTATTTATTTTTGGTAGATGAAATGCAGAATAATTCAAATACTACCATACTTGTTAATATCATACCACACAGGAATAGGTGGGGAGAAGAAAAAGGGAAAGCATTTGACAGGGAGGGAGGACAAAAAGGTTCATTTTTTGTGGACCTATATCTTATATGAGCTTTAAAACCTAGATTAGGAAGAAGAAGACGAAAAATCGAAGACATGCATGATTTATGATCTATGAATTATGATGCTGGAGTTTTGGTGAGTGGATAAGTTATCAGATAAGTTGGGAAGGATGGAATGCATGAGTTCAGTGGTTGCCACCATGGTCACTAGGCTTGTTAAGTACAATGAGAATTTTATTTCCATGGGTCATGGCAGTGTGAATTCTTCAGAGAAGACATACTTCAATAGAAAGCTTTGACCAAAACTGAAAGTTCCTAGTGACAAGTAGAATCTGGTTTAGAGGCTGACGGGGCTGATGGGACAAAGAGTTAGTCTGAAGATCATTAGTTAGAATATCTAAGTATTAGACTCCAGAAAGAAGGTTTGTTAAGGATTTCCTTGATTATGGACATCTGGACATTGTAATGCTTTATGAAACAAAAAGGGAGATATGTGATAGGAGGTCTTGGGAAATGTGTGGTCATCTAGGAACAAGGAGTGGGCTTATCTTCTGCCGTGTGGACATTGGGAGGGATTCTGATTATTTAAGACTGAAATAAGTATAGTTGCACAGAGGTGGAAGTAGGATCCTTTTTAGTTATGGTCAAATTGCTTTAAGACAGTGTTGGGATTTTCTAGTTTTCCTTCCTTGGAAAGGACCTATGAATGGAGCTTTTAGATTTTGTATCTCAACCTTTACAAATTGTAGATTTTTACTGTTGTTTGAGGCTCTCTCTGGTATGCTTATAAACTTGGAAAAGAGCCTTATTATCCCTGTTGGTTATGTGGAGGACCCGGAATTATTGGCTCAGGAGCTGGGGTGCAATATTAACTCACTGCCAACATCTTATCTTGGTCTCCCTCTTGGTGCGAGGCATAAATCTTTGGCAGTATGGGACAGTGTGGAGGAAGATTTCCGTAAAAGGCTAGCTATATGAAAGAGACAGTACATTTCAAAAGGGGGAAGAATCACTCTTTTAAGTAGCATGCTGGTTAGTATGCCCTTGTATCTGATGTCTCTTTCTAGAATACCAAAGGCTATCAGCAAAAGACTAGAGAAAGTTCAAAGGGATTTCCTTTGGGGAGGAGCAACTTTGGAAAGGAGACCCCATACAGTTAAATGGGAAACAGTTTGTTTAAACAGAAATTTTTTTTTTTTTTTTTGATGGATAAAGAAAGCAATGGGTGATCGCAAAAAGCGACAAAGCTGCCCAAGAAATTACTGGGAGTATACAAAAGGGACAAAGCCGGAGAAGGACCAAAAACATGAAGAAAACCCCAAAACCGAAAACAATTACCTATACCCCATCCAGGTTAAAAATTCCAAAATACTTCTATCCCTAACCCCACTAGACCGTTATTTGAGACCGGAAATTACAAATGAAAGAATTCTTTAATCTATACATAGAGAAAGTCTATTATGAAGACGGCTATTCCTCATAACACCACTGCTTGCTGAGAGAGGCTGAGGCGCAGCTCTCCAAACTTTCTTGCGCTTCTTACCCACATTTGTTCCTTGCCAGGCTAGAAGGACTTGTCGCACTGAGAACGAGAAGACCCATCCAAACCCCACTATAGCCAAAATAAGTTCCCAAAGCATTCGAAGCCTTGACGATGAACTAGAAGATGGTTTGGATTTCCTCCTCCTCTTCCTAAGGTAGCATCTGTTGGCTAAGGATCTTCCTCTCTTTTGAGTTGGTCTGAGTCATCACCTTTCCCCAAGGCCTCCCAAGCCAAAAAACCCCTTGGCTAGGACCATATTGTTCCAAAGCGATAAAGGCGGGGAAAAGGTGTTGTCACCGGCCGGTCACGATTCAAAACCTCATACAAGAGCTTTACTGAATAAACATTGGGCGTACGAGGATTAGTGGTTCAAAGGCTCTCTAATCTGAATAGGGCCTTATTGGGTAAATGGATATGGAGGTTTGCAATTGAAACTGAAGCCCCTTGAAGAGCTTTTATTAGCCTGAAGTATGGGACCAAAGCTGGTGATTGGTTTACGAAGGGGGTACGAGGAAGTTATGGGGTTAGCATTTGGAAAGAAATTCTCAAGGAAGCCTCACAACTAAGGCTGAATAGCAGTTTTGTGGTTGGCAGGGAGGATAGAGTGAGATTTTGGGAGGATAGTTGGTGTAGTGAAGTCCCTCTGTGCGATTTGTTTCCCAGATTATATTCCCTGGCTGGGTCAAAAGAGGCAAAAGTGATGGAGGTATGGGAGAAATTCTGAGCAGGGAGGAGGGTGGAACCTTTGTTTTTGAGAGGCCTTTTAATGAATGGGAAATAGAAAATGTTGAGAATTTGATTGCGCTAATTAGGGGAAAAAAATCAACCCTGTAGAGAAGGATAAACTGATGTGGAATGCTACTAAAGATGGCTCCTATACTGTGAAGTCCAATGTGGATGTGCTTGAAGGGGGGATAGGGGCTCTCTCTTTCCCTAAAAGACTAGTTTGGAACCAGCCAGTTCCCACAAAAGTGGCTTTTTTGTGTGGGAAGCTTGGTGGCGCAAGGTAATGACTTTGGACCAGCTAAAGAGAAAGGGTTTCTCCCTTGCTAATAGATGCTTGTTTTGTGGGGAAGATGAGGAGAACATTGAGCACCTCCTTATCCATTGCCCCAAAATATGGACTTTGTGGTCTTCTTTGTTGGCAGCTTTGGGCATTGTGTGGGTGACCCCTCTTCTGGTTAAAGATCATTTGCTGGAACAAAATTCCTTTGAGGAAAGATGAAAGCAAGATCTCGAGGGCTGCACCACTTTGTTGTTTGCTTTGGGCAATCTGGAAGGAGAAACAAAGTTGTTTTTGAAGATGAAGATCTCTTGTTGAGTAGGCTGAAAAGACTTTTTGTTTATTCCTTGTGTTCTTGGGTTAGTTTGGTGCTTTGTTCTGATTCTTTGATAATTAGAAAGCTGGTGCCTTTGGCTAGGTCTTAGTTTTGGAGGTGTTTTTTGTTTCTTTTTTATTCTTTTCTATAGGCCTAAGGGCACCTGCTGTGCACGTCCTGTGTACTCTTTTCGGGTTGCTTGACCAGCCCTTTTCAATGAAGGTGCCATAGTTGAGTAATTTGGCTAATTTTTCTGGAAAACTTGAAAGAACGTGATACAATTGGCTGACAATAATCAGTTAGTCAATTGACTAAGACTTCTAAATCAAATTTTATATTCATTATGCCAAAGTTCCTTTAAGCTTCGTCTAGAATGGTATTTTTTTTCAATTTTTTATTTTTATTTTTTTCAAATCCATTTTTATCTGAAACTCTGTGAACAATGAGCTATAAGTTATAAATCCTCAGATCTTTTCTGGGGTGATTTTTTTTTTCTATGTTTTTGTTCTCAAAATTCTGTTTGGTTAGTTCTTTTCATTGGTAAGTTCAGTTTGTTCTTAAGAAGAAAAAATCTGATAAAAAATTTTAACCCCTGGAAAAGATGCTTGGTGCCTGTTTCAATTTTAACCAAGTCTTTTGTTTCATGGAAAATCTCTTATCAAAATATGGGCTCTGCTGATATGGATAAGCATCATTAGAGGTAAAATAGGAAAGGAACCTCATTGCATTCATCATTCATTTGGTTGCATCAACTCCTATTGTTGATTGGATGGCCACTGTAATCTTTAGCATTAATTAAGTGATTGAACAATGCAAAAAAGGAAAAAAAATGTCAAATATTTGAATTGGATGATGAAGTTTTGCCTTGAAATTTAGTTCCATGGCAAAATGTATTTAGCAATTGTTCTTGGGAATGAAACAGAAAGGAGGGTCTTACATTGCATATTGCATTTGGAATTCATTGTTGCAGATCTTCAACTGTTGCCATGTTTTTTTCTTGTATTTTCTCTTGTGCAATCGTAATATGACATGGATGCTTGGAAGTTATTTTGGAGATACAGTTTAGTGAGAGGTACAGCACAAAGGTGGTAAGTTTTGTAACTGCTGAAATTACAGCAATATTAATACAAGGTGCTTTAACCCTAAGCAGATAGTCACTTGCTTCTATCATCTGGAGACTAAATTATAATATCACTTTTCTTCTTTTGTTGGCCAGTTGAAGCATGACTTGGAGCACATGTGGAAAGAATGGGCCAAGGGAGCAAACTTCAGAGAACTGATGACAACATTGCCAAACCACAAGAGCCCTCCCTCCCTTTCTTTGTTTTGTTTGAATTGTTGTTAGCATCCAAAGAAGCAAATATTTTATAGATTTTAGCTGTTTGAAATAAGGGATTTGTTATTTATCAACCCTTATTGACCAGGTTTTAGGAAAGTTGTTTCAAATACTTTTGTCATCATTAGGACTAGAAGTAGGGTTTTTACATATTTGATGAGCCTGTGAGTTTTGTCTTCATCTTCAAAGGTTCAAGTAGGAGCCAAGTGCGACAATAGAACATATTAAAATTTAAAAGATAGAATGCTTCTGTCCGGATCAGATGACTCTTTATTTATATCATGGGGTTGGTATGACAGCCATACCATACCATATGTTATGTTAAGGGGGTGGGTGGGGGGGAAACAACACAGCATGCATTCAACTACTCAGAACCGAGCCGAAAATTGGCTATGTTTTTGCCGGACTTGTGTGAAACAAGAAGGATGATGATGATGATGATGTGAAAAGAGGGGCGGCGTCCCTCCTACTGAATGCTGCCCCCAATTCCTGTTGATTTATTTTTCTTCGTTGGACTGAACTCTCTGCCTAGAAAAGCACCTTTGATCATCTTCAGAGTATTTTCTTATTGAACTTGATTTAATTAACCCCCAGCCCCAGATGCAACGTGTATGTGATGAAAGATTGGCGCCCTGAGTTCTTCCAATGACAGGAAAACAGAAGGAAAAAAAAAAGGATCTCGTATCATTGTGTAACAGTGGAAGCAAATCAAGCAAGCATGATCGAAATCCATATGCAAATCACTTCACTTTCTTGGGTTTGGCGAACGACGGCTTGTTTGCTTTTGCTTCCAAAGTGGAGATAACCCCCATTTAGAGATGTAATAGCTACTCGCTATAATTCTTTCACTACAAGTGAGCTTTTAATCAAGGAAAGGAAAGCAAAGTGAAACTATATGATAAAAATGCAAAGAAAATGGGTTGCAACAAGTGTGACCATAAGGAACTTTAACTGTAAATTATGGCAGCAATTTTATTTTGGTCCTTAGGAAAGGTTTAATGGGAGCCTATGGATGAAGCTAATTCCCGGTTGTAACTATAAGAGATGATTATTGTTGTTACCTGGATGGTCTGACCTCTGGGGCATCAACGGCGTGATGTAAACCTGCAAAAAATGGGGGGTCCGACGATAGTGTGCCGATCGCCTCTTTGATGATTAAGTTTGCAAAATGATGGAGAAGAGAAAGAAGGGAGTTTATGTAGTTGGAATTACATACCTTTCCCTCGTGGGGAGTCTTTCTGTTTTATACTCAAATCTTTCATTGATTATAGGGAAGATAATCTCGTGATTTTGGTGATAAAATATCTTTTTTCCTTATCGGGCCCAATTATAAGCTATTAAGGATTTATGTTTTTGAGGCGTACCAGATTTGGATCTCTACGAGATCAGGTAGTTCTGGCTACACGTAATTTCCTCCTTAATATGTTTATCAGCAACAGAAACCGTATGTAGAGATGGTGGGTTGGGGGACTGAGATCCCACGAGAAGCAGGTTAGAGTTCTACCATCTGGTTAGTTCCCGCATGGTTTTAATATGGTAGGTGGTCTTGTGTCCCTTCATGATGCGGGCCAGGCTGTGGGCTCATATGGGCTAGCGCCTATTGAGTAGTGAGTCTAGGCCTAAAGGCCATAGTACTTTCACTGGCCAATTTGCCACTGATGAGAAGATTATGCCACTTACAGTCGGAAAATATATTCGGGGACCCTAAGTATGGAGAATTGGAGATTATTAATGCGAATATGTCCCAATGCGTCTGTGGCGTGTGACGTTTTGATGATGCTTTCAATGCGCTCTTTGAAGTTCCGCCCCTATATAAATGGGGGTGAATTTCCAAAGTCTATGAAGTTTCCAATGGATTCCTCTTTCGTTACACAAAACTTCTTTCCCTTATTGTGATTTCTTCCCTCACCCGCGTCTATAGGTCGACAAAGGTGAAGAAGTTATGGAGGGAGGCTTTTAGAAGTCTCTACAGCTATTTGTTGCCTATGGATATTGTGTGTTTGAACATGACATCCATGTGGACCTACCAGATGTCCTAGATGGGAAGCTTGATTTTTCCAATGCCTGCTTTTCGAGAGTTCTTCTCTAGAACTGCGTGGGCCGACCGGATGTCTGGATGGGAAGCTGATTGTGCGGTCCCTTAACTACAGAGTTCTTCGCTAGAAATTTAGGTGCCCCCGTCTGGCGCCCTCGTTCCCTTGTGGTCAGGTGTATAGGCGAGAGGAGGGAGTCTTCAAACATAATATTTTAGACTCTTCTTTTTCTTTGAATTTCTCTTGTTTTTGTTTTTGTTTTTTTTTTTTTGCAATATGGTTGCTTGGACGTATTTGTAATGGGTCTATCATGGTTGCTTAGACGTATTTGTTTTTGTTTTGTGTAACCATTGATGCCTATTGGCGCATTTTAATGAGATTTGGTTTTTGGCATACTTGTACACCAAACTTTCTATCTTTTACTCTTTCTGCGTATGCTGGCTAAGGGAGTAGCTAACCTGAAGCTGGCTTATGAGAATCCTCTATTGGTTTTGTAGATGGGTTTTTGGATTTCCGAGCTAGGATTACTCTCTAGGTTCCGCACGGCTAAAGGGCCTAGGCCGTTTCGAAAGAAAAATCGAGGGACCAACTGACCCCGGGTGGACCCTAAGCCAGCTAGAACTATGGGCTCGGTGGTTAAATAGATCCAAGAGCTGGGTGCCACAATGTCGGTCATCTCATGCATGTTTTAAATGCCTTGGAAGGTGGCATATTATGAATACTAAGCATGGGAAGCCGTCTCTGATACTATGGCTGATTTGTCGATTGCATTTAATGCTCACATCCGTGCTATATAGGGATAGGGATCCAGTGTTAATTTCTTCACAGATTACTCGAAACCTTTAAGCGAAAATTCTTTAAGCATCTACAACACTCCTGAAGATTTTGGCAAAGGAGCCTTTAAAGATTTATGACCATTTTCGATCGCCTGGTGGGTTTTTCCTTTGCTTCACTTCTGATCTTTCTTGTACGGATTGTTTTGTTTGTGGTGGTTTTATTCTAGTCTTGCCTGAATCGTGTTCTTGATCGGCGATAGGGTTAAATGACCGGAAGGCGTACGTAGGGTTTGGGATGCACTCGAGGCATGGGGTATCGATAGGTTTTGAAAAGCTCCTCGGAGTCTAGGGTTTTGGTCTGCTATCGTTTTGCGAGATTACTCGAGTTGATCCCTTTCTTTGTTTGCACATCTCGAATGGCCCGGAGTCGAAGGAGACTTCCACCCCGAGTCAAGTTGGGCACGGGAGGGCCAGGCGAAGTCGCCCACCAAGTAGCCTTCTTTGCTTCTATGTCCTTAGGAGGAGTTGGGTCCTTTGAACCCTAATGACATCAACTTAGGAATTGTTGGGCCGGACCAGCTTTGTCATTTGTAGGAGCGGATAATGTCGTCCGCTTCACACAGAACATTCATGATTGGACTTAAGCTTCCACAGTTTAAGTGGATTGGTGAATCAATTCCAGACATGTCTGTAACACCGAAATATACCTAGGTTTTTCGGACTTGTTTAGGGTATATTAAAAGCTAAATATGAATTTTCGGGAAATAAAACAAGAGACCCGGAATTAATAATAAAGCCAAGGGTAAAAGTGGAACTTATCCAAGTAGGATATATATGACATAAGAAGAATAGATTGGATGCAAAAATAGAAATTTCATAAGTTAAATTGAGAATAGAAGAGAATAGAAGGCTTAATTGCAAAAATGAGAAAAATGTTTAAAAATGTAAAGGCCAAACATGACCTTAACAAACCAGTGGATAAGACCAAAATTGGTCTCATTTGAAGAGAGAACCATAGAGAGGGAGAGAAGAAGGAGAAAGAAGAAGAGGAAGAGGGAAGAGAAGAAGAAAGAGGAGAAGAGAAGCCAAGATAAAAAAAATGTATGGAACTAACCTTGGGTATGGATCATATGGAATTCTAGAAAGAAAAGAGTTTATGAGTTCCAAACCTAGGATTTTGTTAGGGTCCTTTAACCAAGATGTAATGAAATTAAGGTTGGTAAAACTCTAAATGACACAAGAAAAGTATGGAATCCTCCCTTTGAGGATGGATTCATGGGTTAATTGAGAGTAATTGAGTTAGGGTTTAGAACAAACCCTAACTAATCATCATATTTGGTTTGGGTATGGGTTATAACCCATATTAGAATGGTTTTGGAAGAAATTCATGGAAGATTTTTGAAGAAAGATAAGTAATGAAAGATAATTTGAGTAGAAAAGAGATTACAAGATGCATAGTAAATGGTTTTGAGGTGTATATGGAGTATAGAGTTGATTTGGGTAGCAAAATATGGAAAAATGGAATAAAAATACACATTCTGGGCATTTTCGGGTGACATGTACACCTTGAACACAGTAGAGTGCAGTCAGCAGAAACCGAACACAATGCCGTGCAATTCGGACATCATCTTACGTGCACCTGCTTTCTATTTTGAGCAGTGTTCGTATTTTAGCCATAACTTGCTCATTTCTTATCCGATTTAAGTGATTCAAGTGGCTAATTAAAATAGACTTCAAGGATAACCAAACATCCAGAAATAGGCATCGTCAAATTCTGATTCTAAGTGGCCCAAAAATTCACTCAAAGTGGGGCCATGTTCAAGCCAAATTCTGGTTCCAGTTTTGAACATAGAGTAGTCCCGAGTGTCTAGGTCATATCTTGAGTTTCGATGCTCCGAATTGGGTGATTCCAGTTGGAGAAGAACCCTTAGCACCTTAGATTTAAAAGAGTACAAAGAGATAGTGTCAAATATGAAGTTAAGACCGTGGAAAAATGAGTAATACAAACTATCCCTAGTGTAATCGGTAAATTGACTAGTTTGGCATGAAAATGCCATAACTTTATTTTGGATGATCCGATTGGAATGATTCCAATTTCTAAGTAAAGTAGATTCATAGAGGAATAAGGAAATATGAATATGATATGAATATATGAATAAGTAAAAGCATACATGATAGAAATATAGGAAGTACATGAATACTTCATCCCGAGGATATGAAAGCATGAAGGACATGATAAACATGAGATAAAAGGATATGAATATATATAAAGATAGATATGAATATATAAATACAAGAGTGCATAGATGCATTCATGATATATGATAGACAAAACTAAATGATAGAAAAAGATATGAATATATGTATTATAGAGATATATGAGAGCGAAGTAATGAAGCTGAGATATGAGAACAAATACAAAGTAAAGTAATGATAGTATATATTTAGCTAGCGATTATGATGCCGATAGTTATTCATGCTTATGGGATATGTACGAGAAAATGTAATAAAGTTGATTATGCATAGAGCGCGGTAGAGGGATAGATGGGAACATGCCCATAGGGAAGATCTGATTCTTTGCGGCCCAGTCTGAACGGATATCGAGAAGCCCTAGTTTGAATTAGATGACATAGATCCGTTTGGATGAGTTGGCCTCGAAAAGGTCACTGATAAATGAATCAGCGTCTGTACGATCGATATTACCTTCAGTGCGGATATACGAGAGATCCTTTGTCTCGTACAGTGATAGTACCTTCGGGTACACCCAGTTATTTCCTAATTCGGCTTACAGGTATTTGCGAGGCGTGAATATAAAAAGAAAATGAAAAGTATCCACAAAGGAAATGTAAATGCAAAGCATATGATATGATATGAGAAGCATAGCCTTGCTATGCAATGAAAGTATAGACGATTACAAGAACAAGAAGTACAGTATAACTTGATATGAAAATAAGTATATAAACACAAGAAAAGTACAGAAAGTATACAAAAGCATAAAGTATATGAGAGATAGAATAAGAACATACAAATGTATATAAGTATACGATAAATCCTGATGTCGAAAATGAAGAATGAAAAGTATAACGAGGAAACAATATATGCGAAATGAGCGATTACATGAATATAGAAATATGAACATACAAATACAAAGTATATGACGAAATAGTCGAATAAGAAAATATATGATAAAACAATATGTAGGCTGAATAGTCTAGCATGGGCGTGTAGCCACTACATGGAAAGGAGATATAATATATAGAGTACGGGATAAGAAATGATATCGTAATAGTACACATAGAGAATGCAATAAATCATAGAACCGACAGATGAAAAGACATAGACTAAGGGCATGATATGTAACTTGAAAACGAAAAGGAACATTTAAAGACATATGACAAGTGAAAGATGAACACATGACAAAGGATAGGAATATGTGAAGTATAGAAATATAGGAATCTGAGGAAAAAGTATAGATAAAAGATATGCCAAAGACATAGAATATGTAACGAGGAAAGAGATTGAGATAGAAAAAGAGATGTGAATGATAAGTAATTAAAGTTATAAGAATATGTATAGATATATGAAATGCATATATATAAACTGTGACGATCGCCATTGAGTGGTTGTTCATGCCCATGTTCCCACTAAGCGTAAAGCAGCACGGGTGTTCAATCAGTGTAGGTAGGAAACCCAGTGCAGTCGATCCACGTATTGTAGAGGTCGACACATCAATAGGGGGTCCATTGGAAGATTTTTTGGTATAATGTATATGTCTTTTTTGTTTCTTTGCAAACCGTGAATGTTGAACAACTATTAAATATGGGACTTCGTATATGTATTTTTGTATCCTTTGTGTGAGAATATAAAACAAGTTTAATGATCACAAGTTAGTGGTTATAGTTAAGCGATCACGGAATGTGGGGGCGTGTAGTTGAGTGAGCAGCATCGGATCTGGTTCGGACTCGCCCAGTCGGGTCGAGATGGGAGGAAGGGTGTCCTATCGCCGGGCACCTCCTGCGCTTATTCATCTGAATGTTTTTCAGATTTTAATAGGTTGCAGTGTGCTTAATTTTCTCTACCAGCTGGATATTTCGCTGGTAGAGATTTGTTTCATCTATACATTGAAGTTAGGGATTGGGGATCCGTTATCTATGTCGACCCATAGTCCACGGCTACAATTTGTAACCGGGCTCCTTGATTCTCCTAAGACGAAAGCGAAGGGAGTTGTCTTAAGTTAGGGGCGGAGTGGTGCAAACGCCGACATGCGGGAGCTGCTTTGATGTGAATCGGTCCCTTGTGTTCTAGGTTTGTCTTGAATTTGGTTGCGACTCATGTTATGAGGTGGGCCAGGTATCTTGACATACCTCGGGTTTTCCTAATGTTATCTAGGTAAGCACATGCGAGGTTGTCTAAGTCAACTGGATTGCGAAGGCTATCCTGGAGAACATTAGACAATTGTTGGAGATAATGGAAGCAGAGCACAATCATGAGCTTTTATTAACAGCAAAGAACTTGCGAGAGTTGGGTGCCAGCACCTTCCTTTACATTATCCTCGTTGTTCCCCGTTCTTTGCTCGCGGAGCTTATTAAGGGAGAGCACTTCGTTCTTTCCGACCGTTTTAAGTTGAACCTGGGTAGCTCTTCTCAGGCGGTTTCTACTCAAGAAGATCAAGCGGAGGCCGCTAAAGGGACCTTAGTGAGGTCTGCTTGGGCCACCCATCCTCAAAGTCCACAGCTTACCCCTCGGTCGACAAAGAAGAAGAAAGAAAATAGGACGAGGTCTTAGCAAACAAAGGCAACCAATGCCAGGTTGGAAGACTTCGTGGACTGGACTAGACTGGCATAATTTCCAGTGAGCCTGCCGAGGAGGAGGAAATGTCTAACCTTGCCATCGGGTTTGCCGTACGGATGCGTAAGTGGGCTGTGGGCTTGAAGGGTGAGACTACCCCCGATATGGTGGGAAACGGTCGAGGCGGTCTTCTCTAGATAAAGAGGCTCAGAAGGACTGGGTAATAATTTCAGTGGACTCACCTGATCGAGCCCCTAATGATCAGCTGGCCTTGGAAGGTGCCCTTAACGAGGCAGTGCATCTCTAGAGGAGGGGATCCCAACTAAGGGGCCTCGAGTCGGCGAGTGGAGATAGGCCCATTAAAGGATAAATCTGCTGCTCCGATGCTCCGCCTAAACTTGTGAATCACAGAACTGTAAAATTTGCATGACCGGTTCTTCTTTGAGCATGTATGTTCCACCACCCAGGAGATGATCCATCCACACGAAAGGGCATGGTGGCCCGATCCAGAGGGGTGCTGCGGAAATCATCAGCATTGGAGCCTTCAACCGGGGCGGAATCTGCAGTTGCGCACATGTGCGACCTCTATCAATTATTTAGAATTGCCGTGGCGGCTCTCATGGAAGCGTATACCATCGTCTCCCCGATGCACATGGATAAGAAGGCCTTCTAGTCGGTGGCCGAAGATGGGATGCTCATCCATAACCATGACTTTCGCAATCGGTGGTGGTATGTGCTAATTTTTAGTATGATTTTTAGTTTTGCCCTCTTTGTGAAGGCCATTTGAAATATATTATAACACCCTAATGCTAGAATTTTATAATAAAGTATTATATATTCTGGTATAATTGAGCCAACTTGGGTATTTTAAGGAATTGTTGATGAATATTGATTAAATGATTATATGCTAAAATGAGAAATTTATTGATTCCGAAAATAAACTCAAGTGAAAAAGAGAAAATATGGAAATTGTAAAATGGGGACCTAAGGGTCAATTGTAAATAAGTTTATATGTCTAAGTTAAATTAGGATAAATAAATGAGCAAGGGGAAAATAATAGGAGACTTAAATGAGGAATAATAGAAATGGAGGGACCTAAATAAAAAAAAAGAAATAAAGAAAAAAGAAGAAAAAAATCAAGGAAAGGGCATGTGGCATGTAGGAAAGAGGGAGGAAGTTTCCTCCTTTTAAAATACGATTAAGGGTGATCCATAAGAAAAGGAAAAGGGAAAAGAAGAGAGAAGAGAAGGGAAGAAGAAGAAGAGAAGAGAAGAAAGGAAAGGAAAAGAAGATCCATAATTGTAAACTATGTGTGTATGGAACTTGTTACGTTCCGTATGGAAAAGTATCGATTTTTTTGTACAATAGTATGGGTTTGTCTAGTTTTGGTATAGAAAGAATAGATATATGGTTTGGAACCCTCTATCTTGTGTATGGTTTGGGTTTGGAAACTCCCAAACTCATTTCTTGTTAGGGTTGAGTTGAGAAGAGCTCTAAGGCTCCTAGATGTGTTTGGGGAAAGATGCAGTTTGCAATTTGAACCAAGAAAATTTCCCTATTTTTGATCCTACGCATTAGTCGGACCTTAGAACTGATTTTTGGGTAATAAATAAATGGAATTTGGTAGTAAGTCCTTCTGATAAATTGTAGCTACATCAATGAACTTGATGTTGAAGCACTAATTTCTGGTCGGACCTCTGTAACCTGATTATGGCCCTTTTTCCCGCAGGCGGTGCATCTCGACCAGTGCATCTCGACCAGTGCACCTCGGCTAGTGCACCTCGGCCAGTGCACCTCGGCCAATGCACCTCAGCAAGTGCACCTCGGCCAGTGACCACCTCGTCCAGGTCAGGTCAGCTCGGCTGGGTTTGACTACGTGTGACCTCCAACTTTGGAAGGTCATAACTTCTTCGTCGACCTCCGTTTAGAACGTTTCTTAGGTGCTCTATAGGCCCATTGAGTCAAAGCCGTCATATGCTGTAGAGGACAATAGGTGAGCTCATATGGGGTCAGCTGGGGAAATGGGGCTCAGGTTAGGTTAGCTCGGCGAGGTAGGTCATTTCGGTGGGGTTTGATTAAGTGTGACCTCCCGAATTCGGAGTCATAACTTCTTCGTCAGGCCACCCTTTAAATTTGTTCTTAGACTCTATCGACCCATTGAGTCAGAATCCATCTATATATAACTGTTGAAATTGGAACTCGTGTTAAACTCGAAAATAATCTAACAAAAACGGCTAGCCGCCTTACGAATAATATTGTGCTTTCAATGGTTTTGGAATAGGGGCTGATGAGGAGGAAAACCCAAACTGAGATTGAGACTCCGAGGATTGGAACCAAAGTGCAAGATTTTTGGTTTGTTCTACCGACTTCTATTCCTCGTTTCAAGTTTTTGCATGTTTGTTCTATCTTTTCTATTCTCGTTTGATATTTGAAATGTTTGTTAAATGCGTAAGAAAAGCATATTGAATTGTTTTAAATAGTTTGAAGAAATTGATTGTAAAATGGTGCATATGAAAGTGCATGACTATTGAAAGTGAACTATTTATACAAATGTACATATTGTACTGTACTTTGCTATAAAGGATTTGAACACCCTTAATAGAATGTTAACCGTTTAGTTCGTATTAAGGATAGATTGATATACCAATAGGGGTCAAAATAGCAGTACTGCGAACGATTGTATTGATGTGTCACTCCGATCAGTAGCCCAGCGGGACCGTATCGGTAGTGTTCACTAATTGAATTTTTTTATAACCAGTTAAGCAGCCTAGCAGAACCGTACTGTGTTATAAAACTATTTTTTTATATCTAGGCACACTGACTGACGGGGCGGGTAATGGGTGACTCACGATATCACAGTATGTGAGCGTAAGTTAAGTCGTTAAGGCGAACTGAATTAGTGCAGAAGGCTGAATCGAATTTGTGAGCATAATTGAATTGATTTGAGATTAATATGAAAGTGTATTTTTGGGATGATCAATGAACTATAATTGATTGTATATAAAACAAGTATATGTATTGTATTTACATTGATCATCCATAAAGATTTGAAAGTTTTGAAAGTTTTGAATTGTTAAATTGCATGATTTGATTTAAACTGAAACTAAAGAATGGATTTGTATAGAACCACTAAGCATGAAAATGCTTAGCGTATTGTTTTACCAATGCGCAGTCTGGGAAGTGATAGATAGTATTGATCGAAGCGGACCTAAGATCGGAGCGTCGAGTCATAAAGAAGGAAATTTCGGAGTATGCTCCGACATGTGCATTCATTCCATGTTTTCTTTTGAACTTTGATATTTTGCAAAAACATTTTGAACTCTGAATATCTATTTTGTAAATTAATTTGAAAAGGCATAGAATGCCTTCACTGTAAATGCATTTTGTTAAATGTAAATGTTTATAAAACTACTTGCAAATTGAAATCGACTTAAAGTAAAGATTTGATTTTGAGTGATTGAATGATAACAAGGCATCTTGGACTCGGTTCGAGATCACTTGAAGCGGATCGGGCCCAAGGGTTCCACATGGCTCATCGGCTAGGGAGTTCGATCATGACTAGATGACCGCAGAAGCTGCTGACTTCACGCCCGGTCGGTAGTTTCGACCATCGGGCCTTAGACATTTCTTTGACCAAGGCGAAATGTAAAATTGAAAGCATTAGAGACGAGGCAGAAAGGTGTGGAAAAGATTAAGCGGTGAAAGAAAGGAAGGAGGCGAGCGGGGAGGCTAAGGTGGCTCGTGCGAGTCCGGCGACGGGTGATGCCAAGGCAAGGGTAGAGGATGACCTGGCTAAAGTCCTAGATGCCTTGGCAGATGGGGAGGAAGACAGGCCCAGGTTAGAGGCTGAGATTACCCGCCTGGCTGTTGAGCGAACATTGTTTTTACAAGAGCTCGAGGCATCCAAAGATGAGGTGTCCTCCCTTCATTCCCAGGCAGGCAAGGAGAAGGAATCCATGGAGGAAGACTACCAGGAAGCCCTGGAGCTGATTTTTGCTTATGGTTACGGATGCTGTGTGTTCAAACATAGAATATGTGGAGACCAGCTAGAGATTCCAAATGGCATGCTTGACTTTGCCGACCTCCCTCGAGTTTTGTGAACCTAAAGTTGCCCCATTGGCAAACCGCTTGAGGGTCGGTACGCAATGTCGTCGAAGGCGAGGATCGGGAGGGTGTCGTTGCAAAGGAATAAGGCTAACTTCTTTTCTTATGTTAGTTTTGGTCATTTTAGGAAATTTTTGTAAGGGGCGCCATTTTGCCACCAGTATGCATATATTTTTTGTAATCCTTAGCGCTTTTTAGCTCATTTTAATGAAATATGAAGATGCTAATAGGACATGAGTCAAGTTTGATAAAATTCCAGCAGACAACCATTTATGGACTTTTTATTTTAAAAGTGCCAGCAGAATAACAACCATGTCTGGACTCTTTTAAAAATGCTAGCAGGACAACAACCATGTCTAGACTTTTAAAAATGCTAGTAGGACAACAACCATATCTGGGCTTTTAAAAAATGTCGATGGAGCCAGTGACCATATCGAGTTTTTTTATTTAAAAAGCCCCGACAAGATATGACCATATTTGGGCTTTTGAAAATGGTAGCATGACAACAACCATATCTGGGTTTTTTTTTTTTAAATGCTAGCAGGACAACAACCATGTCTGGACTTTTAAAAATGTCAGCAGGACAACAACCATATCTAGGCTTTTGAAGAAAAGCAATTATAGGCTTTCGGAGGAAATGTCTAAAAGATAATCTTTATTGATGATAGTATCCTAAAAAAAAACACTATTGATAATACTTCTTAAGGTGCATGGCGTTCCACATCTTGGGCACATCAATCCCGTCTAGCCTGCTTAACGCATAAGACCCGACTGTCCCTACTCAAACTACTGTGTATGATTCCTAATTGGGTTGGAACTTCCCGTCTGCTGGGTTGGCTATGTTTTCAAAGACCCTTCTTAAGACTAATTCTCCGGTTAGGAATGTACGCAGCTTTACATGTCGGTTGTGCAAGTTTGCCAGTCTTTGCTGGTATGACGTTATATGCACAACTGCCGCTTCCTGGAGTTCGTCAATCGTGTCTATGTCTTTGGCTACGACTTCGACATTTGCTTTCTCAGGAATTTCTATTCATACGATGGGCATCCCGATTTATGTGGGGATGATGGCTTCCATCCCATACATGAGATGACGATGATACGGTCGACTTTCGGATGATTTGTTCTGTAAGCTGCCAAAACCCACAGTAATTCATCTGCCCTTTCCTTTAGGCATTTGAATGGCGTTTTTCATAGTTGAAAGGAGGGTCTTATTAGATGCTTTTGCCTGGCCGTTGTTTTGTGAGATGCAGGTGAGAGGTCAGTACAAGTTTTTTATTTTCAGTCGCTCACAAAATTCTTGTATATTCGGTATTGGTTACAGCCCATTGTCGATTCTGATTGATTAGGGTATTCCCAGACACACTGATGTTCTTCCATACAAACTGAAAAACCTCTTTATCTTTGATGGATGCGAAGGCTTTGGCTTCTATCCATTTGCTGAAATAGTCGGTGGCAACCAGTCATAGCTTGTTTTAAGCTTGGGCGGTAGGTAGTGGCCCTACGATGTCCATTCCCCATTGAGCGAGGCTCATTATGGTCATTAGGTCTTGGGTCGACACCTTTGAAACGGGGGCCTGTCGCTGGCAGCAGTCACACTTCTTGACATAGGCGACTACATCTGCATGCATGGTTAGCTAATAGTAGCCTTGGGTATGGGCTCTATGGGCCAACGTCCTACCGCTTGGATGATTTCCTCATACCCCATCATGGAGTTCTACTAATACAAATTGTCCTTGCTGGTGAGTGAGGCACTTAAGGTAGGGCTTGTCTGGACCCGTTTATCTAGTGACCCCATTCACGAGGAGCGGGCGCTGGACCTGCCGATCTTGTGGAAGCCGACTCTGTTATCCACGTAGTTCTCTGGCTGAATAGCGGACTATTAGGGTCATCGAGGACAGCCGTCTTATTTCGTTTACAGGTTGGTAGTAATCGGCGAGCTGGCCCAGTAGTAGACGGGATAGAGCACCATTTCTTTTATTGGTAGGGATGCGGCCACAACTGCCAAAGAATCTGCCTTTTCGTTTGAATCTCTTGGGACATGCTCTAGTTGCCAAGCTATGAAGCTTCCTAGTCGTAGGTTGACCAGACTTACATACTTGGTCATGTACTTGGTCATGCACTGGTCTCTTGTTTCATATTCTCCATTTACCTGCCCTACCACCAATTGAGAGTCACTTCTTATGATGATTTTTTCTGAGGATACGGAGATTACGAGGTCAATCCTGACTATGATTGCTTTGTATTCGGTTCGTTATTGGAAGCGGGGAAATCTAAACATGGCCTACTACCATTATTTCCTCGGTTGGAGGAAACTTTTTAAGTTCAGCAGCCAGGCTCCTTTTTGTATAGCGCCATCCACATTCAAGGTCCACCATCGGTATCACGATTCGTTTCCTATTGAGAATTTACGCACAAAAGTTGACGGTATTTGCGCTAGCGTGTTGAGGTTTATATTGAATACCAAACTCACTTATCTGTCCTGGCCGCAGGAGCCATCAGCCACAGCGGATCGAGCTTATGTATAGTGTTTCTTAGAGGGAGGTTGGTTAGTACAATGATAGGGTGTGCCTGGAAGTAGGGACAAAGTTTTCTAGCAGCTACCCAGAGAGCAAATGCCTCTTGCTCGAGACGGGTATATCAGTTCACGCCTCGAGACGAGGACGCTACGAAGAATAGGTCCTTCCGGTTTTATCTTCTTTGAACATTGTTGCGCTCCGCAGGTATTTCTAAAGGCGCGAGTAAGCGACTTCAGGGCTAGCAAGAATTGGTGGTTTGATGAGATATTGTTTGATTGCTGTAAGTGCCTAGTCGCATTCTTGATTCCAGCCTGCGTACTGGGCTCCCTTTAGGGTAGCAAAGAACGACTTCAAACGATCTATGAAATGAGATATAAACCGCCTAAGGGCCGCCAGCCGACCAGTTAGTTATTGTACCCCTTTTCTGGAGGTGGGAGTCCGAGAGTCCATTATGGCCTTGAGCTAGATGGGATTAGCCTCTATCCACTGCATGTTACCATAAAGCCTAGAATTTTCTGGCGACGCCGACGTGCATGAGGTTAAAGTTTATCTTTGTCTTTGCAACAGCTCGAAGGTTTCTTGTAGATGCCTTGTGTGATTGGGGCGTTCTTTGGATTTGACGAGCATATCATCGATAGAAATCTCCATGGATTTACCTATCAGTGGTCGGAATATCTTGGTCACCATTCTTTGATAAGTTGCCCCTACATGTTTCAGGCCAAACGACATTACGTTGTAGCAGTACAATCCGTGTGGTGTAATAAAGGTTGTTTTCTCCAAGTCAGGCGGATGCATAGGAATTTGATGGTATCCAGAGAAGGCGTCCAGAAATGACAGAATACCATGCCCGGCTGGTGCATCCACAATTTGATCTATACGTGGCAAGGGGACGCTATCCTTGGGACATGCTTCATTGAGGTCAGTGTAGTCTACACATACACGCCACTTACCACCCTTCTTCAGTACCACCACCACATTAGCCAACCATTCGGGGTACTTTACCTCCCTTATAAAACCTGCTGCTAGAAGATTTCTACTTCCGTCTGAATGATCTGATGTCGATCCGGATGGAATCGCCTCACCTTTTACCTTATTGGCTTGGTAGTGAGGAGGACGTTCAGTTTGTGAGAAGCCACCATCGGATTTATCCCAACCATATAAGAGTGTCTTCAGGCGAATACATCTATGTTGCGCAGCAACGTGAGTCGTAACTGCTCCCTTTCTTCATTGGGCATGAGGGAGCTAACGTAGATGAACTTCTCTGGTCCATCCAATTCCACTTCTTCTAGTGGATCCATAATCGGCAAGTCCTTTTCTTCCGCCCTGATCTAGGCGGCATACTTTGATTGCTATGCGCGGGTCTGATCGTCCAGGGGATACTGTTCAAAATTGCACTTCCCTCTCTGCTCCTGCATGGATAGTTAATAACACTGCCATGCAGCCAGCTTGGTTACTTAAAAGGTCAACCTGCCCAACGTTTTTTAGATAGCTTACCATTTGGTGGTACGTTGAAGGCATAACCTTCATGGAGTGTAGCCAGGTCTAGCCCACTATCGCATTGTAAGGCCCTAAGCCCTTGATGACTGAGAACAAAACCCGTTGAGTGACTAGCCCGGCTTTTATAGGAAGTGTGACATCTCCTAGCATCGCTACACTTGCTCTGTTGAAACCAGAGAGGATTCGCCTAGCTGAATTTAGCATGTCAGAAGAAAGCTTCATCTATATGAAGGAATTTGGAAGTTACTGATAAATGTCGTACTAGGATCACCAACACCACATGCGCATCAAACCATTAATACGGAGGGTGAGTACTAGGGCATCATAGTGAGGGCCTGATGACCTACTCGGATCTTGGAAGGAGAGGATGTGGGTATCATCATTTCGACTACTAGGTAGCTGCAGTAATAGTCACCACTGGCCTTAATCGTAGCTACCTTGATGAGTTTCTTCTACTGAGGTTTTGATTGATACTGGTCATTAGTCGGGCTGCCCAGTATATAGTTTATGGCTAGTCTAGGTTTTGATGGGGCCGGGTAGAGTACGTAATTCTGCATGGGGCATGACTCCAAGCTTGAATCTGCTTCCACTGAGGTACCTTACACAGGGTGTCACCTTGATCAACTTTTCTACTAGGAACTTTAGACTTTGGCACTGGTCGGTTTCATGTCCATGGTCCCTATGATAATCGCACCACAAGGATTTGTTTCTCTGAGAAGGATCCGTTTAGATGGGTGCAGGCCATAGAAATCTGGTAGGTCGTGAATAAGGGGCCTTGACCTTCGTCACGCGAGATATTCGAGGGGGGGGAGAGGTGTGGGGCTCTCTGCGGCTTTTATGAGACTAGTCTCGAGGCCGCTTTCGGTCTCTACTCTAATCTTCCTTGGACGAGGATGGCTTCTTTCCCGCCAGCTTATTTTCTCAGCCGACTGGTTTGTGATCATGACTATTTAGGTTACTGCTCTATCCTCCAGTGTTGAGTATGCGTACGCCCACAGTATAACTCTTCCATTCTTTGTGTAGTCTAGAGATGTGAGTGGAAGAAAGGGAGTTGGCGTTTGGAACCTCTTGAAGTTCTGAAGGATTGCATCCATGCTGTAAAATTCTATTTGTTGGACCAGTTACTCGAACCTCATATGGAGTCAGTATGGACTCTTCTTACGTGTTCAAAATAGTTTGTAAAGGAACTAGTGTTCCTTTTACGACCTAGCAGGCATTGGTGATGTGAGATGAACGCTCCCCATAGTTCATTAAGCGTATTTATTGAGCTTAACGATCACGTGAAACATTCCTAGTGAAACTAAGTAGGAAAACTTTGCATAGTAGAAGGTCATTCTTAGGCGTCGAGAAGTCATCTCCTGATTGTAATGGAACATGTGATCCTAAGGGTCAATAGAGCCGTCAAACATGGTGAAAGTTGGTATGACAAACCCACGGGGCGGCTCGTAGTCTAGAATGTGTTGCCCTAGGGACGAGGAGTGCATGTCATCGGGACTTCGAATCGTTGATGCAGGCGGTATGTAGAGCATTGGTTTTGTACCGAAGGCGGGGTATACTGGCGGCATGGGCGGCATTATGCCCGTGGGTAATGTAGACGCATTCCCGGGCGCTTCGTATGGCTTGTTCAGCCCTCGGCCTGTTTCTCTTCTTGCCCAGAGGAATGTGTGCCATTATAGGCGTTCTTGAACGAGAGCGATGCAAGTGTCTCACGGTATAACACAGCCTTGCTACTTTTCTTTAGGGAAGATTTGATGAAACACTTTGAGAATGACTCGTCGTCTACTGGGGTATCTACATCGTCAAGGATAATGGGCTCCTTTCCTTTATCGCAAGTGGTCAGGTACCTTGCTTGACTGCTATCTTGCACGTCTCTTTCGCCAAGATCGAGCTTTTTTTCTACTGGGCCGCGGCCCAGATTCGTTTCCACTTGGCTGTAGATATTAAGCGCGATCTGCCAGTCCCAGTTGCCCAGCACTCCTCTTGTTTCTTCTCCATGTCTTGACACCAATGAAGGAATTGATCTTCAGGCAACTAGATCATTGGGTTGCTTGACATTCTGTTGTGTCGAGATGAATCCCGGATCTTGGAAGGGAAATCGTCGAAACTGCGGTGGTGAAGAGACTCTTTGGAAGCCAGTTGGGCCGAGCTCTTGCGGTCGTCGATGAGACTTTTTGTTGGATTCTGCGGACGGCGCCAATTTTGTTGCTTAGATCGTCGACCTCAGGGCATCGGTGGTGGCTCGTGTAAACTGCAAGAGGGGTTTGGCAATGGTTTACCGACCGCCTCTCCGATGAATAAGTCAGCGAAAGGATGGAGAAGAGGAAGAAGGGAGTTCACACAGTTGGAATTGCATACCTTTCCCTCGTCCCCGTCTTTCTGTTTTATACTCGAATCTCTCCTTGATTATAGGGAAGATAGTCTTGTTATTTTGGTGTCCATCTACATTCCTTATGAAGACTAATTCTCCGCATTAAAGATTATATTTTGAACATATGAGATTTGGATACTGGGAGATTCATGGATAAATATCCTAAGCGTAATTTCCTCTTTAATATATTTATCCATAACAAACTTTTCATATGCGGTAGGATGACCGATTGGGGGACTTGAGATCCCAGACGTGGTTTAGGACTCTGTACGGTTGGTTCATGATTTTAATAAGGTAAATAGTCTTTGGTAACCGTAATGTAAGATTGACATTTGGTACCATGCGTCTTTGAGTACGTGGTAGTAGTCCCAGGCCTAAAGGCCACGGTACTCACAATTATGGATAGAGCTATTTCTTGATCGCAACTATAAGAAATGACTTTGAGTGGGGTTTTTTTTTTTTGTTTTTTTTGAAAGGAAGAGTATTTTTTTGCCACTACTATAAGGGTAAATGATGTTTTTTTCTTGGCCGCTATCATAAGGGGATCTAAAATGGGGTTTTAATTGGCTACTACTATCAAGGAAGATATAAATGGGTTTATTTTCTTGACAGCTACTAAAAGAAAGGGCCATATGATAAGTAGTTCATCATGTATTAAAGGTTTTTTCATGGTACAAAGTAAGATGGGCTTCACTTCATATATTCGGACCTATCTTGTTATATTATTTTCCAGGTAAATGCTCTCTTAGATTCGTATTATTCGATGTAATACATAATTGTAATGGGATTCAATCTTATACACAAGATTATAATCCGCAAAATATAATTTCAATCACATTACATAAACAAATTGAAATCATATTTTCACCACTTATATAACTCACATCGTTGAATGAGACTTACTCAATTTTGAGTCGACAAAAAGATTCATTTTGTTGTAGAAAATGTTCAAAAAACATAGTGAATGGTAAAAAAGGGAGAGAGATTTTGTCACTTGTTAGTTCATCTTTTCTCACACCTTTTGAAAAAACAAATAAAAGAACCGTTTCTTTTATTTTAAATAAGAAATAAAAATAAAATGACGGGCACGTCAATTTGTCGTAAGGAGTCTCTCCATCCACATTTCAGAACTATGTTTCCACTATATTTTAATTAAAAAGGAAATGGTCAGGCCACATAATGTGTGCTAGACCTCACAAATAACCAACATACTGAATCGCTGTATGGGATGTTGGGATCATTGTAGAAATATCAAAGAAATTAAAAGGAAGAGGCTCTTAAAGAAGGGGAAATATTACTTGTACATGAAATTGTGTAGCCTTGAATCGATATGATTTTATGGGTTTAGATTTAATATAATTATGTTTGGGTCATATTCGTGTTAACCACCTAACAAGTTTAATAAATTGATCATATTCGTGTTGACTTGCCTAACTCGAATTTGATTCAAATTGACTCATTTGATTATTAGATTAATTAATTAACCTATTTAATAAGTTATTTATGTTAAATATGAATTATTACTTATGATTCCTCTTAATTTAAATAATAAAATTAATAAACATGTTAAATTTAATAAGTTATTTGAGTTAAACATGCATAGATGATTAATTATAATCTTATTATTTTAAATAATCAAATTAAATGGATCATATTCGTATTAACATGTCTAACACGAATAATAAATGTGTTGAGTTTGGGTTAGCGAATATTGATACGTTTATTATTCGTGTCGGGTTTGGGTTGGCGAATGTTATTGCGTCAAATGCGGTCGACACGAAGCGTGAACACGGCCGTGAGCGTGAATTGCCGCGCCCAGAAAATGCTATAACATCACATACACAGTAGCTGAAATTAATGTAAGGTTCAACCATCTCTACATAGAAGGTTGAATCTTTACATCCAAACTAATAATATGACATTTTCTTCAAACCAGGTAAAGGGAAACAAACCCTTGGGAATGATTTTTAAAACCAGGAAGGTTATGAAGCAAGAGCCTTGGAATGACTCTGGGGACAGTTCAAAAAGGGGTTGTAGTTGTTGCCTCTGCCGGAAACACTGGGGGGCCTTCTAGTTCATCTGTTCTAGATTCAGCACCATGGATGATGGATGGATGACGGCAATTGCGGCAAGCTCCATGTGTTGAATCTTCTCCACCATAATTAAGCTTGGTTGGACACGGTGAAATCTTTCGTGGGGCATCTTTTGTATTCTAGCAAGTCAACTCAGCAATCACTACTCGTTTATGGCAAAACTGCAGCCTGGCGCTGCATTGGATCCAATGGTTTCACACCAAAACAATAAGAACACCATTGATTTGCACCCCATTCTTGCTGAGAGCTTTCTGATCATCAGAATCGATTCTGCAGGCAAAATAAAAAATGAAACACAAACAAGACAATTAATGAATAACTGTGATTCAAATGTGACTCAAAGCATCTTAGAAAGAAAACAAGGAGACAGGAGGTGCACTTGGATATGGTTAGTCCAAAACCAATAGGGTTACCACCCTGTCCAGGTTGCATATGTTGGTCTTCAGGTGCTACTGTGAGAGAAGTCATCCCTTTCTGACCTTCTTCCTCTCATAAATCCCAGCATATAGAATAAATAATGCCAAGACAAAAGACCCTGCGACCCTAGTCCAAGATATGCCGCGGCAATCACTGTAACCCAGATTCTTGCTTAAAATGTCATCACCAGTGAACTCAGTTCAACATGGAGGCAAAAACGAAAAGTTGAAACAAGTGGCAATGAAGCAAAAAAAATCCCACCCTTTCACTGCAAAATAAATAATTGATATATATATATTAGGCAACATGAAAGAGTTCCAAGACTGGGATGAGAAAGGTAAAAATATAACTTTAAATTCAGTTTGATAGTTCTAAAAAATTACCAAAATGATGCCGTGCATCTTTGCCATGTTGGCATACACATCATCAAAGCCGAAATTAATGACTACAGCTTTGGAAATTTTTTTAAGTTAAAGCCGCAGTCACTAACTACAGCTTTGACTGTTTTTTAAAAATCCAAAGCCATAGTCAGTGATTATGGCTTTAACTTAAAATCCAAAGCTACAGTCACTGACTACGACTTTAACGTTTTTAAGAACCTATGGCTTTTTTTCCCTCCATTCTCCTCCACTCCTCTCCTCTGATCTTGTGAACCGTCTGTGGTGAATCGTCTTGTGGGGCTGGGCCAAGGATTCAGTCAATCTCTCCTTCATCTTCGTGTGTTGTAGGTAAGCTTCTATATTTGTTCATTGGTCTTACTGCTTTAACTGTCTCCTGCAAAATTTCCTAGGGCTTTTCTCCCTTGTTCTCTGTCTTTTCTTGGCCTGAAATCATATTTTAGTAGCAGTGGAGTTGTTTTCCCAACTGTTGAGTTGTTCTCTTGCATTAGCTCACCATTAATTTCTTGAGGCAAAAAGTCTCCATCCAGTTGTAATCAGATTTCACAAAAGTACAAACAATTTTCTTGGCAACCAAACAGAGTAGTATTTGCAATATTTGGGGGCATTTTATCCATTATGATACTGATGGGGAGGAGAGATATTATGTCGGAACACAACATTTTATCCTTCAATTCTTGAACCAGAGCCAGGCATTTGGGGGTAGAAAGCATATCTTAATCAAAGTGGTAAGAGACTAACCTAACATGTTATTGGCTCAGGTTCATGTCCCATAAATTCATGGTACGCTACAAGGTTTTTTGATAACTCCCAAAAATGCTCTTTCAATGACTGGTTCACAAACCAAAGTGTAGTTTTAATGATATGCTAAAGAACTTGCCAAGTAAAATAACATCCATTGCGAGGTGATTAATGAATTTGAACTCTCATTTTTGTGAAAATAGACTGACCTTGAATCCAGAATTCTTCCCAGAAGGAATGTTGTGAAACAGTCTACACCCATTATGCTCAATTTCACTGTGACAATCAAGAAAATGTTGTAAAATCAATAGGTAAGCAAATGAATCATGTCTAAGGAAAGGTAAATAGTGTGGCATTTGAGTCCAGGTTGCCTAAATTTAGCATTGTTCAAGCTCAAAGTAAACTCTATGCAAACTCGATATGACCTTGTTTTTAGTAGCTTTGACTCCACTCACAAGCCTATAATTTGACATACATTGCAGGCCCAACTCCTAAAAGCTTACACTTTTAAGAAAATTGGTTGTCTAGCATAGCATCAAAGTCTTCTTGACTTGAAAGCTATGTGTTCAGACCTTACCGCATGTTTATTGCCCACTTTATTAAGCCCAAGAAAAGTCCATTTGTGATTATTTGCCTATGTGTTTCTCCATGCATCGGATCAGGACCACTTGAGAGGAAAAGGGTCTTAGACGGCATGATATGCATTTTGGCCATATTATGCATTTTGGCCATATATATATATATATGTCATGTACTCTTAACACCGGCTCAATAGGTACTTTGTTGCAAGAAGGGAACAAGGTGCTAACAGATTGGCATCATATGAGCAATACACTCCATATGTTGATGCTAAGGATTAAGGCATATGTGGTTAAGGTTAGGTTATTTGAAATTGTTTTTTACGATCACATCGAAGGATGATTTCATGTGAAGGCAAAGAGTGGTCGAACACATTGCCTCAACTTACATGACCATAAATACACATATGGTACGACACTTATATATGAATTTCCATGCAGCCATATTATAGCAGCATGTTAGTTTTAGTCAGTTGATTTTCGAGCATTTGTTCAAGGCTACTACAGTACTCAAACATACTATGATACATGGGCGACCTTGTTCCATCTCATCTTCAATGACTATGAGTGATCTCATTATGATGGTCCAATCATTGTGCCTTATGAGTCAATGAAACACATTGCTGTTGGACGTCACAAAATCAACCCGTTTGCATAATGAAATGGACATTAGAGAGGGGAAGACTTCTATTACATGTGGTTTGTGCAAACAACCTGATCACAATCGTCGCTCTTGTAAAAATAGGAATCGAGTTGATTGAAACATGTGATGTAAACTTCTTTTTATGATTGAGATGTAAAAGACTAATGTAATTTCTTTAAGGCCAAGCGCCTATCATGTTATTGCGGTACTATCTTTATGATATTATTTATATGCAAGTATTTGTTCATTGTTATTGATTGCACATGTTGGTGTTGATTTGTATTGGATATGTCCATAATACAAGGGAAACTTTGTCACTATTTTCATTTTTAGAATAACACTTTGTATTCCTTATGAACCTGAAATTCAAAAAATTGTTATATGTTACAGATATGGCATTTGGAGGGCGTTTTGATGCAGATCCGTTCAATAGATTTGTCTTGGTTTTATAAGACAAACATAGGTCTCACTTTGTCGATGCTACTCGGGTATGGATTTTACTTGTGTATAAATTTTTTTGAATTATTCTGTATGCACATCATTTGTATTGATTTATTGATTTCTTTGTAATTTGTAGTTTGCTTCGATACTCAACTATCGACCACAGATGTCGAAGTTCATGCGGTAACAGCAGTTGGATCCTCGCATTCGCCCTAACGTGATAGAGTCGGCTTTTATGTCATGTATCGCATCGGACATGTGACACTCGATTGACATCTGATCACTAGTCTCATTGAGAGATGGCGTCCTGAGACACACACCTTCCATTTGCCGGTTGGGAAGTCATCCTGGGACTCTGTATCCATGGACCACCAGTCACTGGCACATGTGACTTGGATTGGTCATCACAGTGTCAGGAGTTGTTGGGTGTGATTCACGCCATTTGAGTTTAAAGGATCAAGCATTTTGACACGATGGTTGTCTCAACAGTTCTCGACTCCACCGATAAAGGAAGATGACGTGACCCTACTACGTTGTGCATGAGCTTGCATGCTAGCATTAGTAGGTTCTTTTTTGTTTTCAGACTAAAAGGGTATGCATGTCAGCTCTGTTTTCTCCCACTACTATGAGACTTGACAAGGACATCTAGATATAGTTAGGGTAGTGTTGCTCTAGCATCCTTATATCCAGGAGTTATGTCGAGCTAGCTTGGATCATGCTATTGAAATCTCATGATGTATGACATTGTTACAGGTATTGATAATTTATTTTTAAAACACACACATTCATCTAAAGGTCTATCATTAGTATGATAATATAGTATTGTTTTTTATGCAGCTATGGTCTTGGGAGTGACTCCATGTGTGGTGACCTGATTTTGGCCAACCACCAGCCACTCTAATAGTTGAGGGCGTACACCATGGATGGTAAAATTTGAGGCTAAGCTTTGAGCCCGACAGGCGAGTGTACTATGAATAGGCGAGCCTAAGCTGAGCGAGTGATCGGGTTGGGGTGTAGGTGGAGTATCTTTTATCATGGGTCCATAACCCATACGGTGTCTTGGTGTATATCAGGTGGAGTTAGATGCAAACTCATGATCGAATGGTGTAGATTAATCTATATTGTTTTTAGTCATAATCACATTAACATTATTGAGGGTAGAGTGGATATTTGTTGGTGTGCTGGGAGCCATACATTGGAGACTCGGTTGCCCATTTGCCAACTATATGTTTAGCTGATCGGGATTTGGTGAGCAGTGCTGCTCATATGCTTTGGAAATTGTTGGAGTGGCATTGATGGAGGCGGAGTCTTGTGCGGTTGGAGAAGCCCCGTCATGGGATACTTCCATCTTGCTCGATGAAGCGAGAACTACGATGATTTGATGGCGGGACTACCCAGTATGATTGGGAGACATATCATGCACATTACGTTGCATTATTGGCTCTGAATCACGAGAGATGATAGATCACATCTATCTATGTAAAGTATGGACTTCCATAATCCATATATGGAGTGGTATCAACGTATTACACAACATTTGATCACATCACCACTCCATAGGAATCAAATGAGGTATAATAATAAACCACAACATCCCGATTGTTGGTAAAAGCCTTTAAATTCTCAATTATTTTTCAAATTTTAATGAATAGATAATCATTGAAAAATGTTTGGTTTGTTTTTTTAGATCGCTAGGATGCTTGACATTGCTAGTAGATCTGGTGGGACTACTTCCGATTTGGTGTACGACATTCATCAAATTGCTACATAAGTTTTACGCCTTATTAGATAGGAGCATCGCATTTCTGCACACAATGAGGAGGCATCTACATCATATGAACCATCCATCAGACCTCTTATGTCATCCATTGCAGTTCAGATGCAGCCTATCCGAGGTCGAGGGAGAGGTGGTGGTCGAGCTAGTGGGCGAGCTGGTGGGCGAGCTGGTGGTCGAGCTGGTGGTCGATCTACACATGAGACGATGTTGCCACCATCTACATCATCTACCCCATTTGCACCCGAGACTTCCGCACCACCCTCATCACCTCTTCCACATGTCCTTATCATCCCACCATTATCACCTACATCTCCACCCTTAGAGGCCACATATTTACTATCTCTTGTGTCACCAGTCTTAGATGCCACCACATCAGATATCACCTTACCATCTACCACCTTACCATCACCTGCATTGCCACCCATTGATACCACCATCGTTGACCTTGTTCCAGAGTTGGGTGCATGACCACCTAGGCGACGTCGTGCTCCACGTACACGCTGAGTCTTTCCTCCATTAGCTCCATTTCATATTACACATGCCCTCCAAATCATATAACTGTGTATTCTAGGTGTCCTAAGAAAAGACAAAGCCTCCATCATGTAGCACTCATTCATATGTATTTATATTTGTATTACGATTTTTATTTTTTGTAATTAACAAGGGCAATCTTTTAGTTATATGACTTTTTTGTGCTATGACTTTTTTGTGCGATGACTTTGTTGGGTAATACAAGTGAGGGTTTGGATTTGAAATGATTTTGTTGTGTAATGCAGGTGGAAGGTGGAAATCTGTGACTTGGTTTATATTTGAAATCAAAATTTGTTGTGTAATGAATTGGTTGTAATTTGGATGAATTGATTGTAATTTGGATGCAAATGGATGTAATTTGTAATTTCAAATGAAATTTTTTTAAAAAGTCCAAAGTCGCAGTCACTAACTACGGCTTTGGATTTAAGTTAAAGTCGTAGTCACTGACTACGACTTTGGATTTTTAAAAAATAGTCAAAGTCGTGGTCAGTGACTGCGACTTTAACTTAAAACAATTTCAAAGCCGTATTCAAAGACTAAGGCTTTGATGATGTGTAAGCCAACGTGGCAAAGATGTGACTAGATTGGGCATTATTTTGGTTTTCAAACCATTTTGGTAATTTTTTAAAAATTGTATTAGTTTATGACAAAACTCGTAACAAACTGACCTTAACTTCAATGGTGGGTAGGTTCCATTCTGATATGCAAAATGTAAGAAAAGAGAGCCAAAGATCAGTAAGTTTCAAACAATACCACATTAAGGACAATAACACCACCAAGTTAGCAAGAGTTTGTTTAAGCATTGATGCATCAAGAAATATGTTCAAAATTGTTGTGTTTGAATTGGTACTAAACTGTCATGGGTAATCTCCAAGATGCATCGTGTCACCCTCATCATCTTTGTATGTTACATGCCACCTGTTATAGTATGTATCATACGTTAATATATTGGTTTGTATTTTATTAGGATACTTCTTATACGATTTGTAACCAGTAGGAAGAGTAGATCATCTTCTGTCTTATGCTTCAGCATGCTTGTATATATATGTTTGATGACTCAATGGAAAAGACAAGGGAATTCATTCCTCCAACTCTTCTTCTCTTAGTTTCTACATGGTATTAGAGCCTAAGGCTCGGATTTTAGGGAAATTGGGGAGGAATTTCAAGAAGAAGAAAGAGGGTCGTGGAGGTGTTCTTTTGAAACACCTATCTAAAGGGAGAGTGGGGTGTCATGCCCCCATAGGAGTGATTGCCCAGTCGCCGACAAGCAAAGCCATCAAGTCCGGTGGCGGAGAAGGGCGCATGGGCTGCGGCTCGGATATGAGGTGGCATGTTCCCACCAGCGTGACGGCGAGCTTCTTCCTTAGGCGTCGCTAGCCACCGACGACCCTCCTCAGCTATCTACCCTCCTTGTCCAAGGCCTACAATAGTACATTTTGACCATTTTTGTGTTTGATTGCCCTTTGTTCCTAGGGTTTCGTGATTTTTTCAGTGACTGTTTTGTGATTCAATGGCTTCAATGGGTGTTTTGAGGCTTGTAGGGCTAAATTCCATTCGGGTGTGGTGCTTTCCGTGGAATTGTGGTCATTTTCTGTGCAAGAATCCTATCTTTCTAGTATTTTCATTTTCTCAGAGACTTGTTTGAGTTAGATCTACCTTTTCGACTGACAAGAAATCCTCAGGTGAAGTTGTGTGTCATTATTGCCATAATCCAAGGCATGTACACTAAGATTGTAGGAAATTGCTTAATAGAAATCGAAGTTTTCCATATGTTCATGAATCATTGAAGGGTGTCTCTACTCCTAGCACTATGCTTGCCAGGTCAGGTAAACCTAACACATGTCTTATTTCATGCTTCATACAAATGGGTGGAATTTATTTCCCCAAGTAATAGATCGCATGAGGTAATTCAGGGTTGTTACTCGTTTGCGACCACACCCTTCTACCTCTAACGTTGCAGACCTTGCGGATGGGTCAGCGTCTCGTGTCAGCTGGATCAGGACAATTCATCTCTTTCTCTTATCGCTTTGACCTCTATTTTGGGTTTACCCTGATTCTCTTTTAATTTAATTTCTATGAGTAAACTCACTTTCGTACCTTAATTACGGTATCTCATTTCTTTCTTGATTATTGTTTGATTACGGATCTTTTGTGAAATGATTATTGGTAGAGGACCTTAGTAAAGGGTCTTTTACATTCTTGAAACAAGGTGTCATAAGATGCATTTAGCGTTACGGAGTTGTTAACCCATTTGAATTACATTGTTGCTTGGGTCCTTCTCTCTCTCTGCTGAAGAAGTTATATCCTCAGTTTTCTAGTTTATCCTCCATTAAACTGAGTCGTGTCGATATGTAGTTTAAACCGTGTGCATTTGAGTTCTAGAGTCGATAAGCAGAGCTTGCTCCTTTTGAGTTAGTCACGTTCGGATGTGTAAGGTCCATGTCGGTTATTATCCCCAATTTAGTTTTGATATTTTATTACGTTTGTCGATGATTATTCGCGAGCAACTTGGTTATATTTAATGAAAAACCGTTCCGATTTAATTTCTCACTTTCATGCCTTATGAGCTGAAATTCACACTCAGTTTCATGTTTCTATTCAAAATCTGAGAAGTGATAATGTCCAAGAATATATGTCTGAACAATTTCAGTCATTCATGCTTCAGAATGACATCCTTCATCAGACATCCTGTGTTGATACTCCTCAAAATGGAGTTGCTAAAAGAAAAAATAGACACCTTCTTGAAACCACTCGAGCTCTATTGTTTCAAATGCACGTGCCCAAGCATTTCTAGGTCGATACTGTTTCCACTGCTTGTTTTTTGATTAATCGGATGCCTTCCTTAGTCTTGGATTGGGCCACTCCGTTTCAACCCCTCTTTCCCCATAAATCTTTGTTTCCATTGAGCCTCGAGTATTTGGGTGTACTTGTTTTGTTCGAGATGTTCATCCGCGTAATGTCGGCTTCGATCTAAGTCATTGAAGTGTCTTCGCCAGTTACTCTCGAGTTATTTGAGGAAGGGGGTATAGGTGTTATTGTCCTAGTCTTTGTAGGTACATGGTTTCTGCTGATGTCACATTTCTCTTGGGCCGTCCGCGGCTAGTTAGGGGGAGGATGATGATTTCCTTGTTTATACTCTTGCCCTCTGTTCACCTCTAGCAAAGCGCCACATCACTCGGGGTCTGTGTTTCGGTGACTACACCACTCTCGAGCCCTCCACCAGTTGCTTTGACATCGGATCCAATTCTTAGTGACTACCTTCCTATTACTCTCCAAAAAGTTAAACGCTAGTGTACTCATCCAATCTCCTCATTTTGTTCTTATAACCATTTGTCATCCCATTCTTGTTCGTTTATTGCATCCTTAGACTCAATTTCATTGCCTAACAAAGTTTATGAAACCTTAGCTCATCTTAGTTGGCGTAGTGCTATGATAGAGGAGATGGATGCCTTGATTAGGCCTGTCAAAATTCAACACGACACGATTAACCAACACGATTAACCGCTGATTAAACGGGTTTGGGTGAACCTCGCGGGTTCGGGTGTCGCGGGTCAACCGTTTAACCACGTTCTATCATCGTCGTGTTAGTGAGACTATGCTAACCCAGTTCTCTTGGATTTACAGTTTAAATAAAATTAATAAATTAATATTTTTTAAAAAAATTAATCATTTTTTTTTTTTTTAATATGACCACATAGAAAAATATATCATTTTTAATAAATTAGTATTATTACATTTTTGTGTTAGTTGTTAGTTTTATAGGATTAACATTTTTAAATAAACGAGGTAAATGGTTAAGCGGGTGGTTTCTGTGTTAAATAAGATTGGCTTGGTGGTAAGCAGTAAATGGGTCAAATGAGTGGTTTATCATGTTAACTTGGAAGCCTTGACCTTTGTTTAAAATTAGGCGTGTTAAGCAGGTAAGTGTCGTGTTGCGGATTTATTAAGCGGTTCGTGTTCGTGTTTCGATTTTTACCCGTTTATTAAGCGTGTAGATTATGCGGATTTTACATGTTTTTCACGTGCCATTACAACCCGGACCCGACCCGTTTGACACCCCTAGCCTTGATTGATGATGGTACTTGGGACTTAGCGCGTTTACTTACTGGAAAGAAAGTCATTGGTTGTTGATGGGTGTTTACAATGAAGGTTAATCTCGATGGATCCATTGCTAGGTTGAAGGCCCGTCTTGTTGCTAAAGGGTATGCCCAGACTTTTGGGGTAGATTATTCTGATAACTTTTCCCCAGTTGCCAAACTGACCGCTATTCGACTATTTGTAGCTCTGGCAACCACTCATGGCTGGGACTTCCATCAACTTGACATTAAGAATGTCTTTCTTCATGGGGATCTTGCAGAACAGAATTATATGGAGCAACCTCTCGGATTTGTTGCTCAGGGGGAGATTGGTAGAGTATGTCGTCTCCGAAAATTCATTATATGGCTTGAAACAAAGTCCTTGTGCATGGTTTGGCAAGTTTAGTGAAGTGATTGAGAAATTTGGCATGCAGAAGAGCAAATCCAATCACTTTGTCTTTTACAGAAATTCTCAGGCAGGTATCATCTTGTTAGTTGTGTATGTTGATGATATTATCATTCTGAGAATGATAGCGAGGTATATCTTCACTCGAGTCCTTTCTTTATGACCCGATTTCACCTGAAGAACTTAGGGAATATTGAAATACTTCTTGGGTGAAGTTATGAGAAGACAAGCGTAGAATCTTCTTATGCAAAGGAAATATGTGTTGGATACATTATGCAAAAAACGGGAAAATTGGCGGCAAAGCCATAGCCGATCCCCTATGGCACAAAGCACACATCTTACTAGAGAAGGCGAATTGTTTGAAAGACCTTGAAAATATAGGCTGGTTAGGGAAAGTGAACTACCTTCTGATAACACTTTGATATTGCATGCTGTTAGTGTTGTAAGCGATACATGTCTTCTCAATGATTTAATCATTGAAGCGGTGTAAACGATTATCTCTTTGAAGGGAGCAGGGATGTGGTATTTTATCACATTAATGTGAAGTAATAGACTTGAGAGTTTCATGGATTCAGATTAGGCAGGATCTAAGAAAGACAAAAGGTCCACTTCGCATTACTGTGCGTTTGTTGGAGGGAATCTAGTTTCATGAAAGAGTAAGAAACGGAGCATTATCTCTCGATCTAGTACAGAATCTGAGTATAGAGCAATGACACAATCTATATGTGAGATTATGTGGCTCCATCAACTTTTGGGCGAAAGTCGGTATGAAAACCTCAGTCCCAGCAAAGCTTTGGTATGACAAATAGGCTGCCCTTCATATTGCCTCTAATCCTGTTTTCCATGAACGAACTAAACATATAGAGAAAGATTGTCATTTCGTTCGCGAGAAAATACAACTCGGTTTGATTTCTACAGGATACGTGAAGATTGGAGAACAATTAGATGATATCTTCACAAAGGCCCTAAGTAGAGACCAGGTTAGTTACCTATGTAACAAGTTGGGCATGATTAACATCTATGCTCTAACTTGAGGGGGAGTGTGATAGTATGTATCATACGTTAACATATTGGTTTGTATTTTATTAGGATACTTTACTTATAGGATTGTAACCATTTAGGAAGAGTAGATCATCTTACCTAATATATAGTCTAACCTTCTTGTATACATATGTTTGATGACTCAATGGAAAAGACAGGGGAATTCATTCCTCCAACTCTTCTTCTCTTAGTTTCTACACCACCCACAGCTGCCATCCATCAAACTTTCAGTTCATCATACCCATCAACGCGTGCAAGATTAACTGATCTTCGAAGGGCAGTTCCATGCTTGAGTAACTGAAAGAGAACCTGGATATTTTCGTAACATTATTAGCTTTTCCATAAGCATACGATATGTCTATCCAATCTCTAGGACATGATCAGAAACGATCCAGGGCTACCTTTGTGCAGCCCTTCGTGGTGACCGAGCAACAGTTCTTGTACTGTTTGTCTGAGAGATCACCAGAAACACTCTTAGATGGATGGCTCTGAAGCTTAGAGATTCAGAGATACTTGACTAAGATGTTGGAGGAATGGACAAGGGCTTTGCAGCCCACTGACAGCAGTTCTGATGCATCCAGCTTGTGAATGCCTATCTCCTTGCAAGATCCTTGATTGAATTTGAGTGTGCTCAATTGAATTTTTCAATAAGCACTGAAAATAGGTAAAAGTCATCCAATTAGATCATTCATGAGAAAGTTATTTTCCCAGGGATTTGTGGTCCAAGGTATTTAGGTAAAGTGTACTGACCATCCTCAACCAAAATAGGAATTGCTGGAGATAGCAGTTCAACTGGGAATGCCCTCTTTGGTTGGGTAGAAAAGAAGTGCTCTTCTTCTTAATAAATTATATTGGCTCAATGTTCCATGCAGCCACCCTTTCAGGTCGTGGAGTCGCATCTGATGTTGTATCCCATTGCACCTAAAATAGAGATGTGGATAATCAACTAAACACAACACAAACAACTCTAAACAACAGTAAAAAAAATTCTATTCACCTTGAAATGTCCCCATTCTGAATTGGGCTTTTTTTTTTTTGATGATGAGCTGAATTGGGCTACCTAATGCCATCAACTTCTTCAATGCCAACCACAGTACCTGCAAATCTGGTTGATATTATGAATAAAATTCAGTTAAGTTGGTTGTCAATTATATATATATACACACACACGCACACACAATGATAATGACATGTTACACCGATGCAATTTGGAACTATTCTAATGCTTGTTGTGCATGGAGCTACAGTTAAAAGTACAAAAAGACCAACTGGAGTCAATTTCATTGTTCCTATTTATAACATGTAGCTTACCAAGGAAGGAAATATACAGTAAACATGGTTCCAGCCAAAATGGCATGGAAGGCACTTACAAGAATGCCATGTTGGATGCTGAGGCCGGATAGTACTGATGCTGATACATTATTTTGTAATCTTGTTTCTCTGCGGACCCTAACACGAAGTTCAACATTTGCTCCCCTAAAAACCAAAAATATTATTATTATCATTGATTAATCAATCATTCAAAAGATCAATATATCACATAAACTAGCAACTGGTTTTTAGAATATATGAATCCAAAATCAAATAGTAAAAATCAAATATGACTTGCACAGTTTACATAATAATTCTAATAAAAAAGAAAAGGTACATTACAAATATGCAAACAGACAAACAGGGAGGAAGGAAAAACCAAAGGAAAAATATAGGCATCACCAGCAACAAGCTTCTTTGATGTCACAAACTCCAACCACTAGGAAGCAAGGGTCGATTCACGAGGATCGAGCCAGGAAGTCAGAGTGGATTGGAAGGGTGGGTCGGTGCACGACAAGCTGAGGTAAATCGGTGACGAGAGGAGGTGCCCGCTGCGCCCTGAAACGCCGGCGTGTGAGGAAAGAGCCTGAGGAACTCTTTGACGGGCGTGGTTACGCTGCGTCGGAGTGCTTCCTCGATGGATAGATCGGTTGAGAGACTCCAATGGTAGTGTCACTAGCCAGAAACAACGTTGCCAGAAAGTTAGCTATAAAAGCTCGTCGGAAAAATTTTACGACGACGGGAATGATCCCAGCATTTCTCTAGAAGGTTCAGGCTTCTGATGAAGGTGGGGTGTGTTGAAATTTGAAGATGAGAAAAGAAACAAAATAAAAGTAGAAAAAAAGTACAAACTCTCTCGTTATTTTCAAACATTAAGAGTGCCTATAAATAGGCTTACAAGAGAAATAAATTTTAAAATAAAAAATTAACTTGACCCACTTATTCTCTCATTCACCACATTAGCCAAAAACTCTCAAATAAAACGTGGACTCTCCCACTAACAATTAAATAAATAAACACAAAGACTTTCCTAAATAATAGGACACTATTGAGAGACATGAAGATGTGGGCACTTTTGAATCATTCTTCAACAGGGTGGCCAGAGTGAGGATGGTTTGTAGGAATGGAAAACATGGCAAAACCCTAACCCGAGCCTTCCATGGCTCTAATACCGTGTGAAGAGAAAAATAACTCTTTGATTTTCATTCATCAACAAAGGAGGGAACATACATATTTATACTCTAAGTATTAGAGCAAATAAAGGAAATAAAGTTAGAGTCTAATTAAGAGACTGATAGGATCTGATTGCTAAACCTGCAAAGCAACCAAGTACAGAGACACGCCTGACTGATGTAGAGTGCTCAAGAATGGAGAAAGAGGTATATGGATTCTATATTGAAAGATCAAAATAGCAAAAACATAGAGATACAATGGAGAGAAATTCGAGAGTCTCCACTCTCCCCGAGGACTACACTCACAAATTTTCCACATCCCCCCCTTAACTCTCCAAACCACTACTTGAGGCATAACTGATTTTGCCTCACCTAAAACAGCCCTGAAAAGGACTCCTCCAATAACAAAATAACTAACAAGTGCCACTTGGCACATTCTTTCCATCATATCCTTGCTGCCAGGAGTGTAGATGGTGGATAGGAGGTCTAACATTACTCAACGTCGAAGAAAACTGACCTTATCCTCAAGGTTAAAGAGGAAAGCGAGTGGCTATAACATTTGCGATCGAGTGTCCTCGAATCTTTGGTAAGTCTTTCCGACTTATTAAAACTTTAGTTTCTGAGATAGCAGTTCCTAGGCGCACCCCTTGTACCTCTAATGGCTCAGCCAATAAGCTCAGTCGCGGTAAATTGGGTGGAATGGAAGAACAAGCGAGGATGAGACCTAATAGCTCTCTTCAACTATGATACGTGGAAGATGTTGTGGATTCTAGCAATAGCTGGCAGATTAAGAGCAAAAGCAACCAGTCCAACTTTTCCCTCAATTGGAAATGGGCCATAATATCTTGGAGCAAGCTTCTCATTTCACTTACGGGCTATGATGGTTTGTTTATACGGATGGAGCTTGACATAAACATGCTCACCCACCTCAAAGGAGACTGCCTGTTGCTTTTAATTAACATATTGCCGCATTTTTTGCTAGGCACGATGCAAATGATTTTTTAATTCAATAAGGAGGGCCTCCCGATTGGTTAGATAATTGTCCCACTTCACGTATTCTTGAGCCACTCATAAAGAACCAAGGGTGGAGGTCTTTGACCATAGAGGGCTTGAAAAGGCGAGGTGCTAATAGAAGAATGCATTGCTATATTGTAGTGATATTCAACCCATGTTAGCCAAGATGACCATTGTGAGGGCTTATCCATTGTGAAGCCACGAAAGTAGAATTCTAAGCCACGATTAACGACCTCAGATTGGCCATCGGCTTGAGGATGATAGGTCGTACTCCATTTAAGCTCTGACCCTTGCAAAGAAAACAATTCTCGCCAAAATGAGCTCATGAATACTTTATCCTAGTCTGAAATGATACTTCTCGAAATGCCATGCAAGCGAACTACCTCTTTAAGGAACATGAGAGCCACAGACTTAGTAGTAAAAGGATGCTTGAGAACGATGAAGTGGTTGTAATTGGAAAGACGATCGACCACCACCAATATTGAGTCAAAACCATGAGATCTAGGGAGGCCCTCAATGGGGGTGTTGTAATGTCATCGAACCCTAATCGAATGGGTAAGGGTTGTAACAGGCCTGCGAGGACCATAGCTTCATGCTTACTACGTTGGCAAACATCACAAGCTATCACATAGTCTTGAACATGCTTCTTAATCCCCTTTAAATAAAATTCAGCAGCGAGACGGGCATACGTACGGCGTATGCCAGCATATCCCCCACTGAACCGCACTGGAATTCATGCAATAACAATGGTTTATAAGGGGAATCTGAGGGCAAAGCTAAGCGGCCTTTGTTACCGTAAGTGTGATCCTTCAAGTTTAAAGTGTGGATAAGAGGCAGGATCTTGTTGAAGTGACTGCATCATGTTTGAAAAAAATGAATCAGCTGCAATATGAGAAGATAAGTCCTTGAAATCAATCAATACAGGTGGTGAAAGTTGGGAGGGTGACATTTTCTGGAAGTCTAGACAAAGCATCAATAGCTGAATTGGTAGAGCCAGGTTTATATTGAATCTCAAAATCATATCCCGTCAATTTGTAAAGCCATTTTCTATATTCCCCATCAACTATCTGTTGTTCTAACAAATACTTAAGACTTCGCTGATCTATTCAGACAATGAACTACTGCCTCACCAAATAGGAACGCCATTTGTTTATATCAAACACAATTGCCATCAACTCTCTCTCATAAGCAGACTTACTTTGAGCTGAAGAGTTGAGTTTCACAATAAAAAGCCACGGGTCTATTATCTTGCATAAGGACAACTCCTGAACCATAACCAGAAGCATCAGTCTCTATCACAAACTGCTTTGCAAAGTCGGGGAGAGATAAAACCGGTATGTCTGTCATGGCTTTCTTAAGTTGCTGAAAGGCTGATTCAGTAGTTACATTCCAATTAAATGAGTCTTTCTGTAGCTGTTGTGTAGAAGGCTAAGCGACCTTGCTATAATCCTAGACAAAATGCCTATAATATCCTGTGAGGCCTAAGAAATCTCGTAGGGCTTTAAGAGATGTAGGAGTAGGCCAATCTACCATTGCTTGAATTTTAGCAGGATCGGTTGAGACTCCCATGGCATCTATGATATGACCTAAATATTCAATCCGGGGTTGAGAGAAAACACTTTTTTTTTGAGTTGGCAAACAACTGATGAGATCTTAGGGCAGTGAATACCTAGCGAAGGTATTCCAAATGCTCTTCAACTGACCTACTATAAACCAGAATGTCATCGAAGAATACAAGAACAAATTTCCTCAGAAAAAATTGGAATACGTCGTTCATGAGTGCCTGAAACGTAGAAGGGGTGTTGGTTAAGCCAAAGGGCATCACCAAGAATTCATGGTGCCCTTGATGTGTACGGAATGCAGTCTTTGGAATGTCTTCACAGCACAACTAAATCTGAAAATACCCTAATTTGAGATCAATCTTAGAGAAAATGACATACCCATGGAGTTCATCAAGCAGCTCCTCAATAACAGGTTGAGGGCTGTCAGACAGGCATTCTTGCGCTCTGTAATCAACACAGAAACTCAACTTCCATTTCTTTACCAATAGCACGAGGCTTGAAAAATGGACTAGTACTTGGTCAAAATAATACCAACCTTACCTTAACCAACCGGTGTTCATTTTCTAGACATGTGGATATCTATAAGGCCGGACAGAAATAGGTGAGGTATTGTCCTTCAGGATTATGGCATGATCTTTATCTCAAATAGGTGGTAAACTAGCAGGAAGATCAAAAAGATCTTGGTAATCATTAAGTAGATTTGAGACTTCAGTTGACAGGGGTGTATTTTCAACAGGAGGTGGTTCAATAGAGCCTGCCCTGATCTGTCTGCATTCTAATAGAATACCTTGCTTCTTATGAAGTAGATGATGATGCCACCTGCCTGCCTTGTGCATGAGTGTAGGAAATCTGAGTCTTGCATAAAGAAAGAGCCTCCACGTGAACTTGTTGTCCCTCTATTGATAACTCCATAGATAACCCTTCCAATTCATGTGTGTGGTCCCAAGTGAGAGTAGTCATTCATAGCCAAGAATGAGGCTAGTGCCGCCTAAAGGAAGTGGGAAGAAATTAGTCACAATGTCAACCCCTAGTAGATGAAGGCAAAGCTGTCGACAAATTCCTATACTCCAAATTTGTTCTCCCGTTCCCAAAGTTACCCCAAATTCTCTAGTGAGTGTTAACAAGAAGCCCAATTCAGAAATTAGAGGGGAGCATATGAAATTGTGGGAAGCTCCACAATCAATGAGGACAATAACGGCCTTTGTGAAATGAGAGAAGAAAAGAAAGCTTTTCTTTATTGAATGAGTGAGTTAGTATTACATAGTATAGAGACACACATATATATACAAAGGAATGGAACAAAAAGGAAACAAAATAAGGGTAAAGGAAGAAAATAAAGTGTAAAGGAAGGAGGATAATGTACACAAAAGTAGGAGATAAATCAGAAACCAACTAGAATATTCTATGATTCCCAACACTCCCCCTCAAGTTGAACCAAACTTGTTATAAAGATGTACTTAATGTTCGATGGAGAAGATCCGTCGAAGTCGATCCGCCGGAGTAGATCAGATTAAGAAGACCCAACGAAGAAGATCCGCTTGAGAAGATCCACTTGAGAAGATCCACCGGAGAAGATCCGTCAGAGAAGATCCGATTGAGAAGAGATCCGACGGAGAGGGTTGGTCGGAGAGGGTCCGTCGAAGAAGATGGCTGCCCCAAAAAAAGGCTCACTCTAGAATCAATCTTGGCTCTGATACCATGTGAAATGAGAGAAGAAAAGAAAGTTTTTCTTTATTGAATGAGTGAGTTAATATTACATAGTATAGAGACACAATAAATTGTAAAAGGAATGAGGATAATGCACACAAAAGGTAGGAGATAAATCAAAGAATATCTAGAGAATATTTTATGATTCTTAACAACCTTTTTGTTGATATGTCGATGTTCATGGAATAAGGAGTTGTTAAATGCAAAAAGATGAAAGAGATCATTCCACTTTGTCATTTCGACCACACCAGTTAGTGCACTTCTTGTTGTATGTTTCCTTGCCCGACCCTCATGTTTGCCATCTTCCATCACAACACACCTAAAACTCCTTTGTTTACTTTTTATAACCCGGACGAATTTATCATCTCATAGGCTCAGCCCTTTTCCCTTTTTTGTTTTCATTTTTATGCATCTAGTAATCTTGAACTTGGTGGGTGTGGTATGAACGAGGAAAGAGGAGAATGTTAGGGAGTGTTCATGAAGTAGTGGTGTGAGAAGAAAGTGCGAGCAAAAATGGGAGGGAGGAGAGGGGTGTGGGAGATTTGGGGGTGCTAGTCTTTCTTAGGTCGAAGAGAGGAGGGAGAAGAAAAAGGAGTCTTAGGGCTTAGGGTGGTACCTGATGTAGCGAGAGAGCACCGAAATTTTCCTGTTGGTAGAGAAATCCCTTTTCGGTACCTTGAGGAGGCTTGGTTCTTATCTTCTATCATTTAGGCCATTTTCATTACCCGGCCTAACCCTTTTGGTTCCCATAATCTGAGCTCAATTTTAATCTCATCTTGAGGCCCATTAACAAAAGAATTCTCCAGCATAGCTTTTGGAAGGTTCGGGAAGAGAGCCGATAGCAACTCAAAACTGCGACGGTACTTACCCACCGACGATGTTTTCCGGAGTGCTAGCAACTATTCCATCATATTTCCGATCTAAGATGAATGGAAGTGATCCAACAATAATTTCTTGAACTCCGGCCATCCCTAAAAAGTCCAGCGACTCTCTTTATAGTAATACCAAGCTAATGCATCTCCTTCCAAACAAACCACAGCTGCTCCCAATCTTTCTACCAAAGAAACACCATTGAGCTCAAAATAATGCTCGACCCTAATAAGCCACCCATTGGGATTGTTTCCCTCGAAATATCGATATTCTATAGCTTTTGGGAGGGTATCTTGCCAGTTCAACGTAAAAGGAGGATCAGGTCTCCCTTTCAACCGTCGATTGCTCCTCAAGGATTGCTTTACCCTTATCTATTACTTCAGTCGTCGAAGCAATATTAGAAATTTCCGGTATTGGCTCTTGATGGGGTCGTAGTTGGTGATTGCGATATTGAGATGAATGGAGATGTTCATTAATTTATCTTCAATCATTGTGGTGCTCATAACTCCATTCAACTTCTCAAGTCACACATATCATTTGTCTAATCTAGACATAACCTTAAATTAGATTTAGACTGACCCACATTTTTTTCCTCCAGTTCCTCTACTATGGTTTCCATCCTCTTGCCTGCGATTTGACTCTAGGTTTCCATTTAAGGGTCGGCAGAGGCGGGATTAATCTCTTCCCAATGCCGGATGATGTAGTCATTTGCTAAGCTGCTGAAACAGCCCAGAATGACCGACACGGAGACATGCTTGATTACAATGCGAGTGCTCAGTGGAGAAAATAGATATATGGATTCTATATTGAAGGTAGCTTGACAAAAAATGGAGATAATGGAGAGAAATTCGAGAGTCTCTGTATCTCGAAGTTACACTCACAAATTTTTGTGCCGCCAACCACACTTTGGTCCCCGGCACCCAACTCCACTAGCCACAATCTGAGGCATAACTGATTTTGCCTCACCTAAAACAACCCTGAAAAGGACTCCTCCAAAAACAAAATAACTAGCAAATTGCCATAGCATAACCCATCCTTATCCTTGAGTGAGTGTGGTGAATTGGATGAGTCAGCGAGACTATAGAAAAAAGGAAAGAATGAAAATATTCCTAAACGGATTAGGAAAGTAATCCTAAACAATTAGTAACGAGAAAAAATGCAGGTAGGAAATAAGACAGGGTCAGGAACAATAAGAAATAGGAGGCCAAGGGAAAAAATATCGCATGAAAATCATATACCAAATTAAGAAATGGTCTATAGTGAGTAATGAAATGTGAATACTGTTGAGAGAAAAAGAATACATTGATTCTCATTAATTTACAAAATGAGGAAACATACATATTCTCTCTAGTGTTAGAGGCGAAAAGGAAAGCGGAGTTTAGAGTCCTAATTAGGAGACTAAAGAAGAAAAATCCTAAATGAATTAGGAGACTAAACCTTAACACTCCCTCATTTGGAGCATATGGGTCGCACCAAGTTTGTCACGTATCGCATCACAGGACCTACAGAGATTTAGTGAAGATATATGCCGGTTGGTCATTAGAGTTGACAAAACTAGTAGTCATGCATCTCGATGCAATTTTCTCTGATAAAGTGGCAATCCACTTTGATGTGTTTGGTCCTCTCATGAAAAACTGGGTTAGATGAAATATGCAAGATGGCTTGATTATCACATATAAGCTTCATTTGTTCATCTTTCCCAAATCTTAGCTCTTGGAGGAGATGCTTCAACCATATGAGTTCACATGTTGCTAGAGGCATGGCTCACACGTGCTGAAGCCCCGACCTTTGGATCGGCTCTTGCATCTTGTTCCTTACTCTTCCAAGATAGTTACCTAAAATGAATCACCATTCTTTTTGATATAGAGCGTCTATCGTGGGTGAGCACCTTGATCTGCATCACTACCGCGGCAACTTAGGTATGACCTGCGTTCTCATCTGACACCCCTTGACTGGTGTTCCTTTGATGTAGGAGAATACGAACTCTGACATCCTGATGGTTATCTGGGATGATTGCTTCAGGGCCCGGCTAACCTACGGCTCATAGGAAGCTTGAGATGTCAAGCCCAAGTGATAGTGAGATAGTTAGTTTTACCACAAGTCGTTGATATCTCCACTGGATTCGTGAAGCTCCCCACGACCTAGTCTGAAGTTGACATTCGGATCCATAGGAGTGTCTGAGGCTTCACAGTCTAACATCTGAGTGTCATCGATATATCAAGGTATACTTGGCTGAAATACTTGGCTCTAAATTAGCCTCGTCATAGAAAATACTTGGGTTTACACGAGTCTTATATCTGAAGTGGTTGAAGAGGTGTTGTTTGATTTCGAGATACCATCATAGTCGTGCACCGTAATGATAATATCCATAAACAATCAGTAAATACATTGTCCGGTAGATGAATGGTGATAAAAAAAGCGAAATGGTGCTCTGCCGAGATCTGCCAAACTCTGAAGCCATTGAGCTAAAGTGACTAAACGAGCTTGAAGGCGACAAACCATATAAGGAACAACGTAGTTTGCATACAAAACCATACTCCCCCTAAGCAACAAAACCTAGTGGTTGCTCCATATAAACCTCCTTGGCGAGCTCACCATGAAGAAAGGCATTCTTGATATCCAACTGAAAAAAGAGGTCATGAACACATAGCAGCCATAGAAAGAAGCAAGCGAACAGAGGCAATCTTGACCACCGGAGAAAAAGTAACATAATAGTGAGAGCCATATTGTTGAGTGTACCCCTTGGCAACCAAACGGGCCTTAAGCCGATCAATCTTGCCATCGAGGTCCACGCCTTATTTGAATAAACCCGAGCTGACGACCAACGGAAGACTTGTGGGGAGAGAAGCGACAAGTTCCCGTGTGTCATTGGAGTAAAAATCCCAATTTCTCGTAGATTTGCTGTTTTAGCTAGAATAAGAGAGCCTCACTAGTGCTGGAGTTAGAGACATAGAGACGAGGTGAAACAAAGAAATAGTAGAGATAGCATAAACAATGAAAGCTAAGAAAATTATAAACAGGATGTAGGTTAGAAGTAGAGAGGGTACCTTTCCGAATGGCAATAAGTAGATCATCAAACGGTTGCGGAACAAGAGCAGGAGATGACTGCGACATAAGAGATGAGTCAACCTGAGGCCCATGGAGAACGGGACGGCGAGTATATAGACATAAAATTAATTAGAGTCCACGACATCTATCGTGGAGGGAAATCGAGGAATGATAAAACAAGAGGAATAGATGAGCATCTGAAACAGGAATGGCTGAGAGGAAGAATGAGAATCACCGAAGGTGACATCGTGGGAGATAAAGTAGCAATTAGTGTCGGAGAATAACAACGATAAACCCCTCTAAAGGCGAAATAACTCAAGAAGACACACCTCGTGGCTCAGCGGAGAGTTTGTCTTGCCGAGGTGTCTGGGCAAACAAACCATGACAGACACGGAGGGAGGCGAAAGAGGAGTTGATTAGGTGGTAAAGCGGAATGGGGGGATGCGATCATGCGAGGTTCGTAGTAGAGATGATCAGTAAGACTTAGGCCATCTTGGACGGGAAGCCTCGGTATTAGTAGACTTTGGCGAAATAGAGATAAGTTCATCCTTAAGAGCTGACATTAGTGCGCCATAAGTATATCCATCACAGAAATTTATTTCAAATTGGCGATGGAGGATATTGCAGTAAAACTATTTGAATATCATTAGTGTACAATTTTTTACTGATTCAAAAGTATTTTCAAGTTTATAAATTTGATATTATATAGAGTCTTAGCATCAATGGTGCGAAGAATATTAAAGTAAAGCATCATTTTTTCATTGAGTATGTTTATCTTTAGGAATACTTGTGTCATGATAGTAAGATGATCCTCCACATCCGTACGATAAACGAAAGGTCACAGAGTCCTTCCCGTATTCGATAATTTTCACTCCCTATGAGTTTATTCAAGGTAATCATATGAGTTTCATACAAAAGAATTAAAAGTTTGACCTTTTTCAGCCATAGAGACGTCTTTTTCAGCCATAGAGATGAGAAATCAGTATGAATCAATAGAAACAACTCCCAAGGTCCTGAAGATGTCGTAGAGCTTGAAGCTTACAAAACAATGGAGATTGGCGGCTTGAAGCGAAGCGTTGGTAGAAGGAAGCGAAAGTGAAAAAGAAGGGCTTTTCCGGCGATGACGAGGCTCGTGGAGTGGATGGATGGGCTTGTCGATGCGCGGATGCACTGCTAGAGGGCGCGTGTCTGAAGCAGTGTCTCGTGCGCCGCCATAGCCTTGATGCATGAATTTCGGCGCGGACCCGGTCGTGCGTGTGGGCGCGTGGGAATGTATTTTCAGGTGAAGACACGCGAAAGGTAGATCGGAGAATTCGCTCCTATTTGGTTGCTCTTGGCGGAATGAAGGTTCTTAGGAAAATCGCTGTAAAAGTTGTCGGCAGCAAGGTGTTCCGACGATGGTTTGGCTTCTATGAGGACGACCGAAGTGTGACACGGTCTTTGGATCGATTGTCGAAATTGACCACATGACGAAACCCTAACCCTAGTATTCTCAAACTCTTTTATGGCTCTGATACCATGTTGAGAGAAATGAATAAATTGATTCTCAATAATTTACAAAAGGAGGAAACATACATATTTATACTCTAGTGTTAGGGTAAAAAAGGAAACAGAATTAGAGTCTAATTAGAAGACTAAAAAGAGAAGGAAAAGAATCCTAAATGGATTAGGAGACTAAACCTTAACAAATACATTAGCAGAACTACTAGATGTTGGTACTTTGTAATCACTTCTGTGCGGAGTTTGCTCAGTCATGTCTACTTATTGACATCAATATGTAAAATTGGCTCCTTATCTAGATCGTTTTACCATAAGCATGACGTAAAGGTGGTTCCACGAGGAGGGAGTTTTGTACTAAGATTTTGAGAATTAGAAACACCTATCTTTTTGTAAAGAGTTTTCCTTTCAGTTTTATTTTTCCTTATTTTAACAAATAACTCATGTTACTTGTGAGTGACGGTTATTTTATCAGCCAAAATCTACGAATTGATACAGTTTGCTAAAGCAATAAGAGAAGCTTGAATCCACTAGGTAAAAGTCCCTTTGAGATTTTAAGAGTTTTTAGAAAAGAAATCATACCAAGGATACTGACCAGAGGTGAAAGATATTCATCAGCATGTCGCTTCAGAACAGCGAACCCACCATGTGTGTTTGTATCAGACAGAGTGAGTGTCTTGCTAAAGGAGTATGAATGAGTTCTTTGGGGCAAAACCTGAGAATATTCGTGTTCTGGGCTTCGCCACTCCTGCTGTCAGGATTGGGAACATTAAACTTAGAGTACGAACTAGAGAAGTATTCAAGAATCAAATGGAAAAAAAAAGAACTAAACTTCAATTTCTAAAAGAAAAGAACTAAACTAGACTGGGTTTAGGGAAGATTATCAGAGTAACTTGTAACAGGATAATCCTATCCTTTGATTCAGAATAATTGAACCAGAGATGTACAAGAGAGGAGTGTAGCAGTATAAATAGTCACATTTTCCCAATAAGATACCCATGCTAGAAAGAGCGAGCAACATAGTAAGGCAACAGGTTTGAATGAGCAAGAAGATATCCTGGTCATTGCAGCAAGTTAGGCTGTTTGAATCAAGTCCAGAGGTCAAAATCTATCAAAGTAGGGTATAAATATGGCTGTCTAAGAATTTATGGTTTAATGCTTTTGAATTTAATGGCAGTTCTGGCCTAGTTGAGTGGTATAAATATGTGTGGCAAAAGTGGGGTTGAATTGTTCCTTAAAGTCTTGTGTTTACACCCTTAAGTCTAATCTTGTAGCACTGCCAGTGAAGTTTCTGAGTAGTGGGTGAATTAATCAAACATGAACTTGAAGATGATTGAACTTCTTGTAGGTTCTTGGTAAGTTTTTTTTTTTTTTTTTTTTTTTTTTTTTTTTAAGTTAAGGGGATAATGGTTTCAGGGTGCAGCTGAAGTTTTGAAAAAAGTTTAAGATAGACAAGTGCCATAGCTTGTGTGATGACCCCAATACAATGGAGCTTGTTCTGCCTTTTCATAGTTCCCTGAAAGTATTTGAATTTGTTGCATATGTCTGAATCTGATCATAGTATCTCAGTGGTTCCTGGAAAATATATGTAATGCTCATACAGGTGTTCATTTTTTTTTCCTTAGATTTGATTTGATGCTCATGTTTTGGGGTGTCTAATCTCAGTTCTGTTGTCTGATATATGATGGATTGACTTCCAGGTTCAAAATCGTTAAGTCAAGAGTCATTAAAAAGGTCTATTAGTTTTCATCTTTTTTTTCAATATTTCACTCAATTACTGAACTCCTCCTATGTCTTATGGAGTAAATTCTAGTACATGGAATAGGTTCATGATTTGGACCCTTTCTGAAGATTTTCAGGTTTTGAAGGTTTTTGTCGGAGAATAGAACTCTGCTTGACAGAATAAAGCTATCAAATTTGAAAGCATACAGAGCAGGAAGTAAATATGGGAAGCAAGCAGTCTAGGCCTCAGAGCTATCACTATAATACCCCTTATCAATATCCTCCTCCCCCTCCATCAGTTCCAATTCATCCCCCTACTCATATTTTCTGCAAGATATGTTGACCGGGAGAGAAGTAGGCTGCAGTTAAGGTACCAAGCTGTGGATCAGTTCCAAGTTCATCAGCCTACTCCTCATACAATGATCTGGAAATCTTTTTAGACATTTTCACTTTTTAACAATTCTAATCTTTTGATGATTAAATCCTTGTCCATGAAGCAAACTCCTGTTCTATATCTACTGTGAGTACTTTTGGCGGTAAGCTAAACAACACAAATCATTGTATGCTATATTTTGAGGAAATGCCAAAACGTTTTTATGTTTTCTGTTGGCCGGAGTTAAGCCCCCATATATGTGACCTGAATTGGGAAGGAATATTTATTTTGGAAGGTCAGTTAACAACATGGGCCTTAGTGTACAATCTGAAAATGGCACACATAATTTGATTTTTCTGAAGCTTGATTCAAGTTCTTTCCCTCTTTTTAAACCTCTGTGGAAGAAATGAACAAAAAGAAGTCCCTACTGTGAAACATGTCTTTCCTTAGCCGGAAAAAGTATGAAAATCAGAATCATTTGTGGTGTGCTATGAATCCAAGGAAACTGTATGAGTGATCAATCGCCTATATTATACTGTAACTAGCTTTTCATCCAGACTAGCTAATAGATGGCCATTGTTCAGTGCTATGCAGTGTTATTGTAATAAGAGCACAAGCAGAGACATTATGCTAGAACAAATACACACCAAAACCTACGTCCATGGTACAGAATGCCCAACCTTTTTATTAGAATGTGATCTTTTTCTAATAAACTGGTCCCTTTTCTCTTTCTGTTATAATCTCTAATCATTTGTCTCATTAAATATAAATTATCAGCTTCCCTGCTTGTATATTTAAGAGTGTACTTAAAAGTATCTTCTCATTAAATTAAATGACTGGTGGAACGAAACGGTATATCTAAACTGCATGCTATCATTTCAATGAATGAAGAACATAGCATGAGCAAAGAATGAGAAATTTCTCAAAAGAGTGTAGTGTACTAAATCACTAAATCTCTTCGTTAGCATCACAGTAATGTCCTTGGATTTGAATTCTATTCTGAAACCACTGAAAATAATAGAAAATGTCGAAAATTTATCAAAAAAAAATTCTTACTAACTCTTCAAGCAAATAAACTAACAATAGTATTTGTTCTCAAAAATTTATCAACCCCAGAACATTATTTCAAGTGTTAGAGCTGGTCTACTGCTATCTTTATCTTTACCATGGAACTAAGGAGAGTCTCTGCTATGTTTTCAAAGTTCTAATATTAAGCCCATTAACAGCAACAATTCTGTTGTCCATCTCTAGCTGCACTGTTATCAAACAAGTTACAATGTAAAAGAAAATTAATAATTAACAAACATACATTTTTTTACTAATTCAAGGTAGAAAAAAGTTCAAAATATCATATAAAGAGAACAGAAATATCAGAAAATGAGAAAAGTGATTTCAAGAGAAAAAAGAGAGAGAGAGAGAACAAAAAGTGCTATTCTTTAGAGTACAAGCATTTTCAAATTGTTGCTATTAGCTTTGCAGGAACTCTATTTCCCTCAACAACCATATTTCAAGGAAATAAAATCAGAAAGCGAGCAAAGAAAGGAATCAAAAAGTTGGGATCTCATGTTAATCTTTTCTTTGATTTCCAACCAAATAATTCCACACTCAGACTTCCTGTTTTTCCTTGGAAATGAAAACAACAATAAAGAAATTTATCCAGAACTTTAGATTTTCTCCAGCAACCAAACTGTTGGGTTTGAGATTGTCCATATCTTCGTCTCAAGGGTTCTACAAGAAGATAGCTACATTAAAGATCGAGCTTGATGAAGATTTGTTGAAATAGAGGTGAAGTCCCTGGTAGGACAAAGAAGTAGTTCGGACTAAGGCAATCCTATGTTGTAGGCGCCTTCCATACATGCTGTGATGTTTGGACTAAAAGTAAAATGGCGGAGTGGAATGCATTAGTCTACCTTAACAGGCCAAGGAACTTGAGGAGCAAGTAACCGATGGGCCTAGCATCTATTTGGCAAGTGGATAAAGATCAAATCACAAAAGATTTGGACATCTAAGCTGTCAAACCAGAATTAGAAACTTTTTAGGATTCTATTCTGATGAGGATACTTGATTAGCAAGTTTTCTATTTCCGTTGTGATAGCTTAAAAGAAAGAACATAAAATAGAATGTAGGGTTGGAGTCATATTAGGATAATGATCCACCCTTATCTAGTCTTCCAAGACCGAATCCACAAGGCTATAAATTCGAGGGTGTGGAAGATGCTCAGTACAGATTTCAGGAGCAGAGCTTGAAGAAGAACAAGCAAAGTCCAGACGTCCTGAAGGAATGCAGAGTGCAGTTGAGGTATTGCACGTTAAAAGCCTTTCACCTTTGGTAAAAGATGATATTATTTATTTTCTTCATCTTATATTGATGTAATGTAGGTATGGGTGTGCGATGTTGTAGAGAGGGGAATGGAGGCAGTTCATTCTGAATTCTACTAGGAGTTATTAGGTTTCAAGAAGGGTCATGTGTAGAGAGGGAATCTCATATCACATAAGACTAATTGTAAATCTTGAATCAGATCAGTGGAAATCCTTGCATTTGGGTATAGCCCCGTGGATGTAGGTAAGTTGCCGAACCACGTAAAAAATTGTGTTCTTTTACTTTATTGCAGTTATAGTATTGTAGAATTAGAAACTAGTTGGGAAAAGAAAACATGTATTCATGTAGAGTTAAGAAACTTCATAGTCTTTCCTAGTTGATTTAGGGATTGTCTTGTATATAAATAGTGTTAAGGTTTAGTATCCTAATCCATCTAGGATTCTTTTCCTTATCTCTTTAGTCTCATAATTAGACTCTAACTATGTTTCCTTTTTTGCCCTAACACTAGAATATAAATATGTATGTTTCCTTTTTTGTAAATTAATGAAAATTAGTGTATTCATTTTCTCTTAACATGGTATCAGAGCCATAAAAGAGTTTGAGAATACTAGGGTTAGGGTTTCACTGTGTGGTCAATTCCAGCAACCCACAGCCGCCATCAAAATACTTTGCCATCAACAACTTTTCAGTAAAGTTTTAAATGACCTTCAATTTTGGTGACAAGCACACAGCGGGCGCCTCTCTTGAATCTACCTTTGGGTGGAAGTCACGGTAGAGAATACCTCCCCATACGCCCGCCAGGCCAATCCTACGTCCCGATCTTTGAGGAATTCATGTCTTTGGCCGCGTGGCTGCAGTAGAGGCATTGTTTTGCCACACGCCTCCTCCACCAAGTGCGTCTGCCGCCGACAAGCCTATCCAGCCACTCTACGTGCCCTGTCGTCGCCGGAAAAGCCCTCCTTTTCATTTTTTCTCTACATCACTGTTTCTGAGCCATTCTGTAGCATGAATCTCCAATATTTTTGTGTTTTCTAAAGCTTTACGACATCTTCAGGATCTTAGGAGTTGTTTATGTTGATTATGTTAACCTTCTACTGATTTCTCATCTCTATGACTGAAAAAGACGTCTCTATGGCTGAAAAAGGTCATACTTGTAATTCTTTTATTTCTAGAACTCCTATGATTACCTTGGATAAACTCACAGGAAGCGAAAATTATCAGTCATGGGCAGACTCGGTAGACCTTTGGTTTATTGGTAATGGTTGTGAGGATCAATTTATTACTACAGACACAAGAATTCCCGAAGATAAACATATCCAATGGAAAAAAACTTATGCTTTACTATGCATCTAAAATCAGGTGAAGAAATTGTACACTAATGATATCCAGCGTCTCTACCGGGTAATATCCTCCATTGCCAATTTGAAACAACTCGGTATGGATATATCTTCTTATGGTAGACGAATGTCTACCCTTAAGGATGAACTTATCTCTATCTTGCCAAAGTCTACTAATACTGAGACTTCACTGTCCAAGATCGATCACGTCTTTATGATCATTCTTCTACTTAACCTCGAGCTAGATTTTGAGAACATCCGAAACGAGATACTCCTTTGGAAGCGATTATTCAGGCTTTGATGAGGCTCTTTGCCAGTTCTTGACATACATCCAACGCCGTCGATCCATGCGTCACGAGATTACAAGCGAACATATGTGATGGTTTCACCGATCTCATTCTCGAAGTGATTCTAGAGGTGGACCGCAGTACTTGAGGTGAGAGGGACGGCGTCACCGTGCACATCTTGTCATAGGCTTGGACACACCCGTGATCGATGCTATCAATTACATGGTCGACGTCACCGTATTGCTTATTTGGCTCAGTCTTCCGATCATTCAGCAAGTTCGAGTTCTGTCTCAGGAAGCTCCTCCACACCTCAGGGGGTCATTCTTACGCCCGACGAATATGAGGAGTACCTTCGTCTTACTCAAATAGCCAAATCTTCCTCCATTGCTTCTGTTGCCCAGACCGGTAATTTCTTTGTTTGCCTCACACATTCATCAACACCCCCTAGATCCTTAATATTGGAGTCTCTGATCATATATCTGGAAATAAAGACCTTTTTTCTTCTCTTACCTTTCCGTTTCCTTTACCCACTATTACCTTAACTAATGGTTCTCAAACCATAGCTAAAGGCATTGGCTCAACTTGTCCCCTCCCTTCCTTGCCCTTTACCTTTGTACTTTATGTTCTTGATTTTCCTTTTAATCTTATTTCCATTAGTAAGTTGACTCGTGACGCCATTTGTGTCGCTGCTTTTATATTCTGTAACTTTGTATGGCTATAGCGGGGAAATGGGTGGCCCTGACCACATTCGAACTAGCCCGTTTAAGGCTGAGGCAAAAAATGAAGTAGAACTGATATTACATTTTTCGGGCTAGCTTTTTACCATTTCTATTGATACGGGCTACGAGCTAAAGCGAGGCTAACAGACCAAAATTTAAAATGCTAAAAGCTTGTAATTTATCTAATTTTGTCGATTCTTGAATAAAAAAAAAACAACAGAGTGTTTAATAATGATTAATGCATAAATGATGGAGCTTAGACAATATAGCCAATATTGAAAGTCTTAAATAATAATGCTAAACATCATTATAAATTTATAGCAAACTAGCTAGTAGCTCTTAAGCAACTAGCTACAATCACATAATAATTAGAACCAATGGCTTGACCAAATCAAGTTGGTTTCATGATAAAATGAAACATCAAATCATAAACATGTCAAAGTGTAATAAACAAAACTAATAAACATGCTCATATTCAAAGTCTTAAAAAAATAAAGTGACAAATAAATGATCTTAAAAACTACAAATCCAAGTTTCAAATGAAATCCTTTATGCCCCTTAATCTTAAGTAACTTCATTAGTGGCAAGTCCTTATAGATTTAGAAAAAAATCTCAATAAGTCTATATATATATATATATATATATATATATATATATATATATATCATTTTTAAAAAATTAATAGCAATAAGAAAATTTAAAGAATTCGGGCGGTCGGGCCGGTAGGCTCTAACCGGATGAAACGCGAGGCCAATTCGGGTAAATTGATAAACGATTTTATTCAGAACGCTAATTTCACGTCAGGCCACTCCAAAATATCGAGGGCCCGGTCGGGCGACCATCACAGCTCGACCCATATTCGGCTACACCTTATACGACGAATTACGAGGAAGACGATTAGCATAGGACATGAGTCACAAGGCCTCTTTCACCTCAACTCGCCTCTTTGTTCCACTACTTGCACTTCCACGAATGCTCCTCTCCTCCTCCACAGTCGTCTCAGTCATCCAGGCCTTTCCAAGTTTCGGAAACTGGTTCCTTATTTTTCTAGTTTATCTTCGCTTCAATGCGAGTCATGTCAGCTTAGGAAACATACTTGTGTCTTGTTCCTAAAGCGTTTAGATCCTCAAACAAAGTCTCTTTTTGAGCTTGTCCTGCGATGTTTAGGGTCCTTCTAGATACACACACACATCTACTTTAGGATTCGTTGCTGTTGCTTTTATAGACGATTATTCTCAATGTACTTGGTTATTTTTAATGAAAACTCGAGTTAAGTTATTTTCTATCTTAAAAAAATTTAATGTTGAAATTCGCACTCAATTCAATACTTCTATTCGTATTTTAAGAAGTGATAATGCAAAGAAATATTTTTCTATGTCATTCTCTTCTTTTATGTCTTCTCATGGGATTCTTCACCAATCATCTTGTGCTTACACTCCTCAACATAATGGAGTGGTTAAGCGTAAGAACTGTCATTTAGTTGAGACAGCACCCACTCTCCTCCTCCATCGTAAGGTTCCTCAACGTTTTTAAGGGGATGCTATCTTAGTTGCATGTTATTTGATTAATCGTATGTCATCCTCTGTTTTGCATGATCAGATCCCTCATTCTGTCTTACTACCTAATCAACCTCTTTTTTGCCTCCCTCCTCATGTCTTTGGTTGTGTCTGTTTTGTTCATATTCTCACTCTTGAGTAAGACAAACTCTCAGTCAAAGCCACGAAGTGTCTTCTTGGGTTATTCTCGCCTTCAAAGGGGTTATCATTGTTATTTTCCTGACACTAATCTCTACTTTATCTCTGCTGATGTCACCTTCTATGAAGATTCCTCCTTCTCCTCTGTAGGGTGTCCTCCTGATCTGGATGTCTTATATATTCCTCTTGTCTTACCATCTCCCGATTTCCCTTCTCCACCTATAGATGTCGTGCCTCAACCACTTCAGCTTTATACTCACCGTCCTTGTCCTCCTACAGGGCCTCTTATTGATTCATCTTCTATGTCGCAGTCATCTCTTGCTCCGGTTTTGGAATCGTCTGATGATCTACCTATTGCCATTTGGAAAAGTACCCCCGCTCTACTTCTAACCCACATCTTGTTTATAATTTTCTCAGCTTTCATCGTTTATCTTTACCCTACTTTTCCTTTGTTTCCACCTTGTCTTCTGTCTCTACCCCTTAAAGCACTAGTGAGGCTCTCTCATCAGGAGCTAAACGAGGCAATAGTTGGCAGAAATGGATGCTCTTTCCTCCAATGGCACAAAGGAGCTTGTCACTCTTCCTCTTGGCAAGTCTCCCTTTGGTTGTCGTTAGGTTTATACAGTGAAGGTGAGACCTGATGGCAAGATTGATTGGCTTAAGGCAGTTTGGTTGCAGGGAGTACACTGAACAATATGAAACTGAATTTATTATGATACTTTTCTCGGTGGTCAAGATTGCTATTCGCTTGCTTTTCTATAGATGCTATGTGCTCATGGCTTCTTTTTCGATTGGATATCGAGAATGTCTTCCTTCATGGTGATCTCCAGGAGGTTTATATGGAAATGTACTTTAGTTTTGTTCTTTCGGGAGTTTACCAGTTTGGTATCACCAGAGCTTCATCGTTCCTTATATGGTCTGAAATAGTCTCCTCGAGCTTAGTTTAGTCCGTTTAGCTTAGTGGTTCAGGAGTTTGACATGATTCGAAGCACAAAAGACCATTCTGTTTTTTATCATCATTCATCTACTAGACAGTGTATTTACTTTATTGTTTATGTGGATGACATTGTCTTCTGGCTTGATGACGAAGATGGTATTTAGAAAGCTGAAACAATAGCACTCTTGTGCGACTTTGAAACAAAGACTTGGGTAAACTCAAGTATTTTCTAGGCATTGAGGTAACTTAGTCTAATTCCGAAATGGTTATTTCTCAGAGGAAGTATACCTTGGATATATTAGCAGACACTGGTATGTTGGACCGTAAGCCTGTAGACACTCCTATGGATCCGAATGTCAAACTTGTACCAGGTTAGGAGCTTATGAGATCGAGGAGATATCGTGATTTAATAGGTAAGGCCCGAACTATCTAAATATCATGACTGGCATTTCTTTTCTGTGGCGTAGTTAGTCGATTCCCTTGATGCAACTACGATAGCCATTGGGATCGCTGCGAGTTCATATTCTCAGTTATGTCGAAAGACTTGGTCGAGGGGTGTTGTATGAGGCGAGGTCATACCGGATTAGTAGCTCTGATGATCTGGCTAGGCGAGAACAGCGCGGATAAACGTTACGCATCGGGGTGGTGTGTGTTCGGTGGAAGGTAGCTTAATATCTTGGAAGGTAAGAAAAGCGAGCCAGCGGTAGCCGGATCTAGTCTTTGAGTCAGTGTCGAGATGAGCCCAGCAACATGTAAGCTCATATGGTTGAAGCATCTTCTCCGAGCTAAGATTTAGGAAGGAGTGAACGGATGGAAACACATGTGATGATGATCGTCTTGCATGTTTCATCTATCAGGTTTTCTATGAGAGGACGAGGATATAGAAGTGGATTATACTTTATCAAAAAGAAGATTGCATCGGAATGCATAACTACTAGTTTTATCAACTCTATTAATGCATTGCGAGATATCTTAGTAAGTCTATGAGGATACTATGATAAAGTATATATGTGACAAGGCTTGGTGGCACGAGCTATATGCTCGACTTGAGGGAGTGTTAAGGTTTAGTCTCTAATCCATTTAAGTGCTAAGCCTGCTTTGGTCTCTTGAGTGGGCTAACTCTGTTTCCTTTCTTGCCCTAACACTAGAGTATAAATATGTATGTTTCCTCCTTTGTAAATTAATGAGAATCAATGTATTCCTTTTCTCTTAACAAATAGGTTATTTGTGATCAATGATATACACAATTTTTTCTTCAAGTAATTCTGATTACATGGTATCAGAGCCTAGGGCTTGAATTTGCCTCAAAAAAGGCAAATTTTTTTAGTTTTCTCGAAAGAACCCTAGAGGACTATGGAGGGTGCTTTTTGAAACACCACTTTAAGGTGGTTCGTGGTTGACACAGCCACCACCACTAGGTACACCACTTGGTGTTTTGTCCCGAATCGGAGCCTCGAAAAGTCATCATGTCCTTCATGCGCTATCCATTGTACGGAGGCTGTCAGAGCCACGTGGCCTATCCTCCGGTCCCATCGGACTTCTCAGCTGGGTGTTCAGCGTGATGAGCATCGACCACTTGCCTCCTTGTCCGATACGCCTAGCGATAACTTTTAGCCTTTTGTGAAATGACCTTGAGACTCTATGCTTTTGTGATCCTTTCTTGATTTTTTTCGAATCGGCCTCCCAGGGTGATTGTGGTTTCTAGGGCTAAAATCCATCAGGTGTGGTGTTTTTAGTGGAAAGGTGGTCATTTTGCTTGCTAGATCCTATTTGTCTAGTACTTTTCAGATTTTCAGAGGCTTGTTCGAGTTAGATAGGCTTCTATGACTAACAAGAAACTCTCAGGAGGAGTATGTGTCATTATTGCCATAATCTAGGATATGTACGCCAGAATTGTAGGAAGCTGCAGAATAGCGATCGAAGATTTTAGTCTGTTCATTATCATAAATCAACGATGCATGTCGCACCTATCCTTTACACTCGTCGAATCGAATTAAAAGCCGCGCGTGTTTTATTTCCTCTTCCTCCACATGGGTCATTGACTCTGGAGCCTCCGACCATATGACAGGCAATTCCATCTTATTTACTATGTTTTAGTCACACCCTTCTACCTCTATTCTTACCCTTGCAGATGGGTCAACACCTTGTGTCCTTGGGTCAAGGACAATTCATCTGTCTCCTCTAATCACTTTGATCTTTGTTATGAGTTTACCACAATTATCTTTTAATTTAATTTATGTGAGTAAACTCATTCTTACCTAACAATTACGATATCTTCATTCTTTCACGATTATTGTTTGGCTAAGATCTTTTAATGAAACAAATTATTGGTAGAGAAGCAAGTCGAGTCTACATCCTTGAAACATAGAATTCGAAGTCATTGTTTGTTAAAAGATATTACCTTTCAAATTACATTTGTCTGCTTGGATCATCCTTCTCTATACATTGGAAAGTTGTAATCCTCGATTTTCTAGCACATCTCATTCGTTGTAGTCGGTAATCAAACGTGCTAAGGTTTATCGTAATGCGTTTGAGTCATAGAGTCAATAAACAAGCTTCTGCTCCTTTTGAGTTAATTCATTGTGATGTTTGGGGTCTCTGTCTGGGTTTAAATATTTCGTTACCTTTGTGGATGATTTCTCTCGTGTCACTTGACATTATTTAAAAAAAAATCGTTGTGAGCTATTTTCTCATTTTAGTGCCTTTTGTGCTGAAATTCAAATACAATTATGTCACTATGCAAACATTGAGAAGTGATAATGCCAAGGAATATTTGTCATAACCTTTTCAGTCCTTCATGTTACAACATGGGATTCTCCATTAGACCTCATGTGTTGATACACCCTCTCATAATAGGGTAGCTGAGAGAAAGAATAGACATCTTCTTGAGGCTAACATTGCTAATTCGAATGAATGTCCTAAGCTTGTTTGGGTCGATGTAGTCTCCATAGCTTTTTTTTTTATTAACGGGGATGCCCTCATCGGTTCTTAATTGTTCCTCCTTACTGCCAGGTTTTCCAAATAATCAGTTGTTCCTATTGATCCCGGTAATTAGGTGCACATGCTTTATTCGAGATGTTCATCCTGAGTCTAAACTTAATCAATCTTAAGTGTATCTTTTGTGGATGTCTGTGTTCAAAAGGGTATAGGTGTTATTGTCCCACTCTTTGGCGTTACTTTGTGTCTACTGATGTTACATTCTTTGAGACTACCCCGTTTTCCCTTTCTTTGCATGTTACTAGTTAGGAGAAGGAGGATGATGATTTATTAGTGTATCACAGTTGCGCCATTGAACCATGGAAACTCTGTTCGGCTCAATTCTGAACCCTCGACTCTAGTATACTCGGCTCCATAACCTGCAGTCTCTAGTCGACATCGAAATTTCCTTGTTGAAACGGATCGATCCCAGAGTGATGATCTTCCGATTGCTTTGTTAAAGGTAAATGTCAGTGTGCTCACCCAATCTCTTCGTTTGTTTCCTATAACCATTTGTCGTCTTCCTCTTGTTCCTTTGTGCATCCTCTCTTGAAATTTCTATCCCTCTCTTCCTAACACTATTCATGGGGTTTTATCTCACCACAGTTGGCGTAGTGTACTTTTACCACTGCATATAAACTTCATGCATATTTCTTTCAACATTTGCTGCCTTATGGTGGATGAAATCTGAGACTGGATGACATAATGATACATGGGACTTGGTGCCTTTACCTATTGGCTATTGGTTTTCATTGGGTGTTTGCAGTAAAGTTTAATCTTGATGGGTCTGTTACTAGATTGAAAGTTCGTCTTGTTACTAAGGGTTATACTCAAACTTATGGCGTTGATTATTTTGATAATTTTTCTCTTGTAGCTAAGTTGACATTTGTTCGTCTGTTTATTTCTCTTGTTGCTTCTTATGATTGGGACTTGAAATAGCTTGATATCAAAAATGTCTTTCTACATGGAGTTCACAGGAAAAAGTTTACATGGAGCAACCTCTGTGGTTTGTTGCTTAAGGGGAGATAGGGAAGGTGTGTCGTCTTCGAAAATCTCTGTATGGTTTGAAACAAAGTCCTCATGCTTGGTTTGGCAAATTCAGTAAGGCAGTTGAGACATTTGGCATGTAGAAGAGTAAGTCTGACCACTTTGTCTTCTATAAAAATTCCAGTTCTGGCATTATTTTACTGGTAGTGTATGTGGATAATATTGTCATCACTAGGAATGACTCCAGGTATATTATCTCTAAATTCTTTCTTCCTGATCGGTTTCACGCGGGATTTAGAATGTTGAAGTATTTCTTCGATGTAGAAGTCATGAGAAGTAAGCAGGGAATTTTGTTATCTCAACAGAAATATGTGCTCGATTTGTTATTTGAGACAAGGAAATTGGGTGCCTTGGCTTAGTATAGTACTCCTCACGGGGCTCTAGTAATCAGCGATCAGCAAGAAAGGAGACCTGTTGAAGACCTTGAAATCTGAGTGGTTGGGAAATTGGATTATCTTCTGATAGCTACATTTAGGATATTGCTTATTAAGGTAAGTGTTTTGAGTCGATATATGTCGTGTGGTCGCTCATTGGGTGGCTATAGAGCATATCTAGCATGCTATTTGAAATCAGCTCACAGTGGAAGTGGAATATTGTATAAGAAGCATGGACACACTAAATTGGAGTGCTTTTGTGTGAGGCGGGGCGGAATCTAGGAGAGAGTGAGTCCACCTCAGGATATTGTGTCTTTTTTGGAGGAAATCTAATCTTGTGGAACAGTAAGAAACAAAGTGTTGTCTCACGGTCTAGTGCGGAGTCCAAGAATAGAGCCATGGCACATTTTGTATGCGAGATCATGTGGATACATGTTGTGATGGAGTAGGCATCAAAACCGATTACCCGACTAAGCTAGTGTGATAGCTTGGTTGCCATGCATATAGCATCTAACACAGTATTTCATGAGCGGAACAAACATATTAAGATGATTTGTCATTTTATGCAGCGAAGGTCGTTTGGGGTTGATTTCTACAGTATATGTAAAGACTGGAGAACAATTAGAAGATATTTTCACAAAACCTTTAAGTGGAGATCAAGTCAGTTATCTTTGTAACAAGTTGGGCATGATCAACATTGTCTCAAACTTAATGAGGGGAATAGCATAGTGTTGTAAATTAGAAAGCTGGATTGGGAAAGGAAACATGTATTCATTTAAAGTTAGGAAAACCATGAATGCTCTATTTGATTTAAGGATTGTCTTGTATATAGATAGATTATTTGTGATCAATGATATGCATAATTTTTCCTTGAGTAATTCTTATTACAAGCTATGAATATATCACATCTACTCACACACACACTAAGACAGCGGAGTTAGGACATCGAGCGAGATCTAATCAAACATCAGGACTATGACACGGAACACACACTTATATCCTTGAGTGGTATCGGAGCGGAGTCACTTTAAGTTATTGAGTGAGATCATAGGTTGCTTTATTCGATTGTGTGTGAACTTCTGATGAATCCTAAGAATGACGGAATTACCAGAAGATGTCCCCATCTACTTGATGATCAAAACTACGATGACTGGAAGGTACATATGAGTACCTTCATCAAATCACTAGGAATGGAAGTATGACAATCTTTAGTATCGGGATGGACCGTCCCAACCAAAATTGAAAACAAGGAGACGATGATCAAGCTTGAATCAAAATGGAACTGTGAAGAAAGAAAAGTAGAAACTTCACTGCTCTCCCGACCATTCATTGTGGTATGGATGACAAGACATTCAGACTCATTGCTGCTTCAGAATATGCAAAAGAAGCATAGGACACCCTCCAGAAAATATTTGAGGGATCAAGATACAGGGATCTAAAGAAAGAAGAAAGTGACAAAATTTTGAAAAGAGCTCGATCTGAGATCTCAAACGAAGAAGATCAAGAAAGGATCAGACTTCTTAGAGCTCTCTCAACAATTGTCAAAACAGAAGGAGGTACTCTACAAAAGACAACAATTCGTAGCAAATTCATCAGATTGTCAGGTAAGTCCGGACCCAATAGCTACCTCACATGATAATCTGATATTCCACATCAGTAGCACAGGGAAAGAGAATAACGGTCAAACCAAATAACTTTCCAAGTCAAAAGTTGCAGTCCTGAAGACTATGCAAACTAAAGTCTCTAAATCAAGAAAGATAGTCCGAACTAGAGCACCAAGACGGTCAGAGATGAACAATCAAAGAGTCTTGGTGTCTTCCTTCCACCAAAAACATGTTCAAGGAAGAATGGTATTTTGACAATGGGTGCTCACAGAAACAGGTGTTTCCTAACTGACCTTCATCCATCCAGTCAAGATGGGGTAATCTTCAGAGACGGTGAAAAAGGAAGAGTTATGGGAAGTGGTTCCTTGAAAATTTCAGGGTAGACAAAACTAAAGAAGGTGTTGCTTGTTGAAGAACTAGCATTAAATACGATCGGTTTAGTCAACTTTGTGAAGAAGATCTTAACACAATTTACAAAAAAACGAGTTTATAGTATATAATCGAAATCACTGTCGCATCATGGAAGGGGAAAGGACCTCAGACAACTACTATCTACTAACCATCACCAGTCCCTACATGCATGAAATACAACTAGAACAAGAGTCGTTGGTTTAACAGTCCAAACACACCAAGAGAAGTGACACCACCATCACTGAACCTTCTAGCTAAAGGCATTTAGACTTGAAAGCTAGACCTGATAAGATGAGTAGTCTCACACACAAGCACCCTGCATGCATGCACGAGTCCTGACTAGCACTCTGACAACTAGACTATTGGGCCCCAGCTCCATATGGACCTCATTGGCTCGGAAGGAGAAAGCGTGAGAGGAAAAGATTCATCTTTGCCTGAAGCTATACGCCTGATCAAATCTCCACCTTGAGCAATTACTAGTTAGAACACTCATAACCCTCGTAGCAATCAAGAAAGAATGCCTCTTTGGAAGGCCTGAAATGCTTGATTTCTTAAAGAGCCTCTAGTTCCTCTGAGTTCGGACTACACCTAGAACTAAACACACGGCCTTAAAAGATATTCTAGCTGTGAGATGAATGTTTGAAGACATGAAAGGACAAGACAATGAGTTCGTTATGAGCAGTATGGATAGCTTGATTAGAAATCAGTTGTTCATGACTACCAGTTGTTCGAAGGCACATGAGGAAGTATGTGTAAGACACCAAGCTAGCCACAGGGGGTGTTATTCCTGAAACTGAGACATAAGGGATAGTAGTAACCAAAGGTCACATCGACATGGATGAAATATAGACTGGTAGTCGAGGTCGAGGGAGTCCCGACATCGATTGTGACCAATCCTTGGAGAATCGAAATCTTCACCTAAGGAGGGATGTTACCAAGTGTGAAGATCTCGAATCATCACAGGATTGTTTGTCAGTATTTTTCAAAAAAAAGAGACGGGAAGATTTGGACCAGGTAGCTTCTTGCACTTACTGATCGAGTAGTTTTCAATGGAATGGGCGTCTGCAGTTTATAAGCGACCAAAGGAACGTTTGTAAACGGCGCATTCTAGGGAGAGTACTAATGCCTGATAAATAAGGAACCTTTAGAGACCAAAACCTTAGGGGTTTCTCGAGAGGCGGTGGGACCTCTTTGTAAAGGAGAACATCGGAAGACAAGCTTCCTTGCCTTCTTTGCATATTCTCTCGAGGAAACTTCCAAGAGTCCAGAGACTCTGTTTCAATCTTTCCTCTAATTTCAAAATGGTGAAAACGAGATCTAGTGGGTCCGGTAGAAGAAGACTAGTGAAATGAAGTTTTAGTTCCAAAGGCAAGACCTTTGATCAAGAAGGATCGGCAATAGACCCCATTCATATGAAACCTTTGAGTTCAAAGCCACTAGCCACACTTATGCACTATGGCACCTCTGAAGATGAGACCCCTGCAATAAAGGTTTTAGGGAAAGGAAGAACATAGAGAATCAAAATGCCAAAAGTTGACATGAAGATAATCTAGAAGCCGGTATGATCCAGGGGAGAATTCTCCCATTTAATTGAGAAACATAGCGACATGATCGAACCACTAATGAATCGGGTGTTCGAACTAATACTGAGCTAGTGCCTAGTGCGGAAGGAGAACAGCACATGCACAAAAGCTTCGAGAGAGTAGGTTGGGTTCGATGGGATGCGTAGTAAGATACGAAATCCCGAATGGCGCCGCCTGGCAGCGATCGATGAGAGTTCGGACTCAAATTGGAGCAGACTGAAACGAGGATCCGTGTCACTCTCGAGTCTTTGCCATCTCCACCTCCCTCCACAAGAAAGTCGTCCCGCCTATCAACCCAAGCAAAGAAATCAACAACTAAGAAGCAAAGAGTTCAAATGTCTCTCAAAGTAAGTGCCTCTCCATCCATCTTTTTCAAGTCCTCATCCCATGCGAAGTTGTGGGCCTCCATATCAAGGACTATGCCAAATCCGGGATAGTGGAACTCTTGGAGAATGGTACTTGGCACTATATCAGTATCTCCGCTTCATGTCGCGAGATCATCTGAGTTCTATGTAAATCTCTCGAGACATAGAAACCTACAATCCAGAACTTCCAAAGGCGATGGTGCGAGGATATTCAACTGACTTTTCTTTAGCATCATCAGCCCGACATTAAGGAATGTCTTGACATTCCCGAAAGAAGAAGAGAATTTCTAATATAGACCCACTAGTCTCGGTCATAATTGGGGAAAAGGTACGATCCTGGCCATATAAGTTCCGACTCCTCTCCTCTCATCTCACCTTTAGATATTCGATCTTGCACAAGATCGCAATATGCAACTGGCTACCCACTACTCATTGTACTGCCGTTACGAAGAGTTTTGCCACTTTGCTCTTTCAAATTGGGATGAAGAGAAAATTAAACCTTGACAGGCTTGTGTTCGAACACATCCTAGGACATGTTGAGAACGCGTCCTACGAGAAAGCACTTAGGTATCCGTCAAACCAGATCCAGTGACCCCCACTAACATTTTGGGGCCTCTAGCAACCAAGATGTGCATCAAATGATAAGTTGTATGAAGGACATCATTTCCCAGAGATGTCCGCCGAGGAAAAGATACAAAAGATGAAAGAGAAGGTCCTAGAGACCATCCCAGAGTTCAAACCAGCAGCTGCACCCAAGGGAAATCATCCTCTATAGTGTTGACGAAGTCCGAAATTTTAGATAGGACCATTGGGTCCCACGAGAACATGTTGGCCCATGCGCGCTGTGAGCAACGCGAGTTGGTTGAACTTCGACTCGAAGGAATCTGAGAAACGAGAAAGAGCTCCTTTGCCCTCATCAGAAATGAATAAAACCAAGGCTCAAGAGTCCACATTCTCCACTTCAGAAGGAGAAGACATTAAGGAGGAGTACACAAACCCCATACCGTCACAGGACCTCACTATAAGTTTGGGCTCCGACCCTAGAACCACGCTTGAAACCAAGCCTGATTTCCCTTTGGGGACTAAAGTTCCTGCCTTTTGGACCAATATTGCCTAGTCGATCTTCACGCCTTTGCCATCGCCAGAAGCGACTACAACCAACGATGTTCGACTAGAGTCAACCACAGTGGTGAGAAAAGTAGAGACACAACGCCTTTGGATTTGCCCTCTCCTCGATCCCCGACATTCTAAGTCTTCAACAAGAAAGGGGGAGTAGAAAAGAATGCCGATAGAAAGGTAACATTGGTCAACGGGATACTCTTCTCTTGTATTTGATCCCTTTCCATATTGTACGGCCGAACATGTGTAAAGGGCAGAGAATCAATGAAATGAAAATCTACATCTCAAAAGCGTCAAGTGCCTCTTGTCTCCCTTCTTTAGTACATTTTCTTGTCTCATTCTTTAAGGGATGTTTTTGTCGAAGACATAGGCAAAGGGGGAGAATGTTAGGTTTGAGATTGTTAATATCTTTGTCTCAAGGGTTCTACAAGAAGATAGCTACTTCAGATATCAAGTTTGATGAAGATTTGTTGAAATAAGTGAAATCTGGTAGGACCCGAAGTAGTTCGAACTAGACGATCTGTGTTGTAGGGACATGCAGACATGAGATGTCGGACTAGAGACGAGAAGCGACCTTTGGGACGCACATGGATGCAGCTTGGAGGCGGAACTTGAGGAACAAATAACCGATGGGTCGAGGATACATTTGGCAAGTGGATAAGATAAAACCAAAGAAGATCAGGACGTCTAACTGTCAAACCAGAATTAGAAACTTTATAGGATTCTATTCTAATGAGGATACTTGATCAGCAAGTTTCCTATTTCCGCTATGATAGCTTAAAGGAAAGAACATAAAATATAAGGTAGGGTTTGAGTCATATTAGGATAATGATCCACCCTAATCTAGTCTTTCAAGACCGAATCCACAAGGCTATAAATTCGGGGGTGTGGAAGATGCTTGGTACAGATTTCAAGAGTAGAGCTTGAAGAAGAACAAGCGAAGTCCAAATGTGTCGAAGGAGTGTGGGTTGTAGATACTCGGTTGAGGTATTTCATGTTAAAAGCCTTTCACCTTAGGTGAAAGATGGTGTTCTTTATTTTCTTCATCTTATATTGATGTAATGTAAGGTATGGGTATGCAATGTTGTAGGGAGGGAATGGAGAGGAGTTAGTTAGATTCGCATTTGGGAGCGTTGGGTTCGAAGAGTTGTGGGTAGAGAGGGAGTCTCGTACCACATAATACTAATTTTAAACCCATGAATCAGACTAGTGGAAATCTTTGCATCTAGGCACAACCCGTGGGCGTTAGCGGGTTGCCCGAGCCAACGCAGAACGATTGTTTGTGTACACTTTATTGCAAATATGTCGCATCTACTTTGCACCGATGGACTCTAATGGGAGTTCGGACATACTGCACTAAAGTCCGAATGAGATCCCAGTTCGAACATCAAGGACTATAACCTAGAACACACTTATATCCGTCACAAACAAAAAAAGAATAAATAATAGAAAGACCGAAACAGGTGAAAGATTTTGAAATATACCTAGGTAATAGAAGGGTGCTTGCTGCCCCCTCATAATACCATGTGACTATATCTCATTTTTCTTGTAGTGTTTCCAACTATCAACTTTTATTCTCCACTTCAATTTGGCTGAACCCATAGTTTTTCCTTAATCCTCTCTCTCTCATCACTGCCCTCACTTCTTCCACACCCATCAGTTGCTGCAGTTCTAGCATAAACATGCTTAACAATGTATAATTGGCAGCATTCCCAGGTTCTAACTTAAAAAGCTGATGTGCTAACATTTCTGCAAACTGCAATCTTCCATGGACCTTACATGCTGACACAAAAGAGCTCCAAATTCTGGTGCTCTCGGTTTCAGTGGCATTGTGTTTATTATCTCACAAAGCATCTTGGAGCTTTCCTGACCTTCCAAGAAGATCAATATAGCAGGCATAATGCTCCATAGTTAATGATATTTTATTATCCTTCACTGCATCATTGAAAAGCTCCTGTCCCTCTTTGACAAGTCCTGAATGGTTGCAAGCTGATAGAACAGCTAGAAATGTGATTGCGTCTATATCAATCCCTCTCTCTTGCATCTCACCAAAGAGCTGTAAGGCCTTTTCGCCCTGCCCATGAAGGCCATGCGCACTGATGAAAGGTGTGCTCCGCAGCTCAAAATCCCTTCTGGGCATTTCTTTGAAAATTTGATGAGAATCCATGAGGCAGCCGCACTTGGAATACATATTTATCAGGGAATTTCCAATGACAACTTGGAGACTTAATCCCGACTTCAATGCATAGCCATGGACTCCACGCCCGTGGTCAGGTAAAGATAGATTGGTGCAGGCAGAAATTATTGGCAACAGAGTTACAGAGTTGGGGGCAACGCCCTCCAGTTGCATCTCCCGGAAAATCCTTATTGCTTCACTGCAATTTCTTACTAGCAGAATAGATTCGATGATTGTACTCCATATGCGCAGCATGCATGTCATTCTCTCAAAAGTGGCTTGGCAGAAGACACTGCCTGTGTGTTACGTAAGCGTACAAGAGCTGCTGAAAAATGAAAATCTGATTCAAACCCGTGACGGAAAGCATAGCCGTGAAGCTCTTTAGCATGTTTGACACCACCCAAATTGGCACAAGCAGGTATAAGGGCAAGCAGCGTTACACGGTTGGGTCTAACCCCTTCAACCAGCATTGCTCGAAAGCAATGGAGTGCCACCTCATAATTCCCATTACCACAGCATCCCGAAACCATGGCAGTCCAGGATACATGATTTTTTAACTTTATTCTATTAAATACACGAAATGCCATAAGACAGTCCCCACATTTCAAGTACATATCGAGCAGAGCTGTGGATAAAAAAACCGAACCCTCCTCTAATTCCGACTCCAACTTCTCCTTGATCCTCTGATCAGCAGTACGACAAAGCATGAATTTATGCCCAATCTCCCAAAGATTTGGACTTACCACAAATGGATATAATGCTAGCAATGAGTTGGGGCTTTGGCAAAAACCCAGCCGTATACATCTCCTTCACCATTTCCGAAGCTTGCTTGCCATACTCATTTTGCGCATAACAATTTACCAATGAACTCCAAGTGATGGTGTCTCTGTGAGTCATTGTGTCGAACACTACGACTGCGGCTTCAACTTGTGAGAACTTCGCGTACATGGAGATGAGAGAATTGGATATAAATAAGTGAGAATGAAAACCCATTTTGAGGACGAGGCAATGATGCTGGAGGCCGAAGTGCAGGGACGGGGCAAGAGAAGCGGCTTTGATGACAGAAGGAAGAATGGGAATGACGCCATGGAAGGCTGAGGGTGTGGATGGGTGGAGGCGCTGCTTATAGAACACAAGTGTTTGATCATATGCTCCTCTCGCTACCATTGCTTTCACTGTTAACAGCGTCTGGTCCGCAATGGATGTGAACCCTCTTCGCATTACCATATACATCATCTTATCATCTTGAATTATCCATGCTTTGTTCGTACCCACAAATTTATTATAATGTATTGTGTATAGATGGAGAGAACCCAATATATTTGTTTCTTGCCAGTGAAAACGGGGAGAGAAGGGATGTTAGAATATCAGTAGTATAAGTTTAGAACCCAGTTAGGAATGATACAAGGAGAACTTACTAGGAGGAAGAGTTTTGCCCTTGTACCAGTTTGCGAATCACTTTGGATGCGCTTCGATTCCACATAGCCCGTAATTTTGTTTTGATGCAAGGTCCGCTCTACGGCTTACATTATATGAATGAGTATGCTGGATCGTTCTCCATCATGTTTAAAAGGAGAAAAGTGAAAGGCGTTATATCGATTGTAAAATAATTGGTGATAAAATTGATGAAATAAAGATATTTCAATTTACTATAAAAATGTTGATTGATAAGTCGATGAGATAAAGACATCACAATCAATTATAGATGGATTAATTGATAAGTCGATGAAATAAAGACGTTACAATCAACTATAGAAAGGTTGATTGATAAGTCGAGAATAGTGAAAACGCTACAATCAATTATGAAATAGTTGATTGATAAGTCAATTGAATGAAAACATCACAATCAACTATGAAAATGTTGATTAATAAGTCGATAGAATGAAAATACCACAATCAATTATAAAAATGTTGAATGATAAGTAGATGGATGAGCAGCGAAAATGCTAGCAGAGGAGAAAGGCTTTCGTAATTTTAATTCATGTGCTTTTTTTATAATTACATTATAAATATGCATTTATATAGGCTTACAAAGTAGAAAGGAAATATAAACAAAATATCTATTGCAAATTTTAACCTAAAAAACAAGAAAATGAAACAAATCTAAATAAAAATAAACTAAAGAAAATAAATAAGCTAAAAGGAAAGTAAATAACTTGGCATGTAAAGTCATATAATTTGATTTATGAAGCATCAAATACGTATAAATTTTTTAGAATTTGAATTATCGTATTAACGTGTGATCTTGTTTCCTTGACTCAAAACACATCTTTTGGAACTTTAACTGTAACCTTAGAAGTTATGTCTTGACTTTGCATCACTCTTCTCTTCTTGAGAAAAAAGATTTGTCCCCAAATCTTAATTGACCTCAAATGGATTTTTTTTTTTTTTTTTGAAAAATAAAACTTTAAAAAGATAATGACATGACAAGAAGCTAGGCTCGATATCAATTTGATGCAAGGTCACCGCAAGTGATGCCACTCGACAAGATACCATCTCGGATAATTTTACTATTATGTTGGAAAGGGAAAGTGAAGAATATTTGTCGATTATAAATTGATTGATAAATCGATGGGATGAAGACGCCACAATCAATTATGAAAGTGTTGATTGATAAGTCGATAGGATGAACGACACAGAAAAATTTGATAAGTTCAAAAGTTCTTTGGAGAACCAAAGAAAAGAAGACTCTCACAATTTTTAATTCATATTCTTTTGTATAATTACATTATAAACATGCATTTATATAGGCTACAAACTATAAAAGAAATAGAAACAAAATATCTACTGCAATCTTTAACCTAAATCATACTTAAAACAAGAAAATGAAACAAATTGAAGTAAATAACTTGACATACAAGCCATACAATATGATATAGAAAACATCCAAAATATGTCTAGATTCTTCTAAATCAACATATTGAGTGCATCCTTGATATTATCATTTTTTTTTTACTCTCAAACCCTGCCTTTTTAGAACTTCAATTGTAACCGTAGAAGTCATGCCTTGACTTTGTATTATTGGTTTTTTTATTTGAATGGTACACCAACTACATGTAAGTTCTCGGAGTTAAGATCTACTTTGAATCAAGAGTTGAAACTCAAGTTGGGTTAAAAAAATAAAAAAAACCTTTAGCCTCCTTTTCTCTATTAGCCTCTTTTATTTAAGCAATAAAGAGTGATTTTTTTATTATTATTGATCTTAAACCAACTCATATACACCTCTCTTTACATTTTTCCTTTCTCAAAAAGTGTTTGCTTCTTGCCTTTATATTTAGGTTTTATTTGTTTTTCGCGATTTGAGTCGTTGCCTTGGTATGCATGTGATTGTCGTCGCCTTCGTGCACGTGTAGTTATTGTTATCATCTTGGTACGATGAGTGGTTGTGTTGTCTAATTACGACTTTTCGGTTTTTGTCATTGCGATACATTGTTTATTTATGGGTATTAGACGAGTAAAGTATATACGATCAGAGACAAGAAATCAAATCAATGGTTCTCTAAATGCTATAGAGCTGAAGTCATATGTATTCTAGTCACAATAGTAATATCAAATGTGTAGACTCAACTATCAAATATATAGGCTTTGAGTCGATTCATTATGCTATTAACTTAGATGTTGTTTCATCATTTATGATTTTATCGATTTTGATTTTATGTTTTTATCGATGTATTGCTAGTTTAAATTAATGAAATTATTTTTCTCTTCAAAAAAGTTCTCTAGAGTTTTGGGTCGAATGAGCTGGTTTTTGAAAAAATGGAAATATTTGGTTAATAGACATCAAATAATCTAAAATTTGTAAATCTAGCACCATACTTTTTCTTCATAAATAATTTATTATAGACAAAAACACCTTTTATGTTAGGTATTTACAAATGTCCTGTAAAAGAAATGGTTATTTTTACAAGAACCCAATAAGTGTATTCTTGTTAAAATTTGGTCAAAAATTGATGGAGGGTTAGGACCTCTGTTGGCTCTTGTTCTACTTATTTTTAAGAACAAAAAATAGCTTAAAAAACTGGAAAAAAATAGACCTTTAGATTTTCGAAATTCATTTTTCAAATGACCTTTTAATCAAATCATTAAAAAAAAAATCATTTTTAATCATTTTAAACATATGTTCAATGGTGCCCTTAAAACCATAACGACTAATTACAGTTTCATTTTGTATAAAACTTCATTTGCCAATATGACTTGACTCAAAAGAAATCATAGTTGACAACTATTGACTTTGCTTAGATTTAAAAAATAAAAAAACTTATTTCTCTAATAGCAAATGAAGCGCGTGGCAAGAATCCAAAGTGGAAAAAACGGAGACCTATATCGAAGTTGGCGAGGAAGTGTTGATCGAGGCGAGCCAATCCATCCCAACGTATTATATGAGTACCTTTATCTTTGCCTACCTCTATTCTTGATGGAAATTCAAAAAATGTTGAACTCTTTTGAGTAGGGATCAAGAAAAAGATGGAAACGGTGGCATAAAATGGTTGGCATGGGATAAACTAAGTGTAAGAAGAAAACAAATGGTGGTATGGGGTTTGTGTCTTCATTGTTTAATATTGCTATGTTAGGAAAGATTGGTTTGGAAGCTTTGTTTGCCTCACGATACTCTTGTTTACAAGATCTTCAAAGCTAAATATTTTCCCATAGGGGATTTTCTAAAGGCCATCTTAGGGTCCAACCCAAGTTTTACTTGGCAAAGTATCTTCCAGTCTTTCCCATTGTTGAAGTAGGGTATTCGATGGAGAATAGGTAATGGGTACTGGATTGATGTTTGGGCCAGATCCTTGGTTAGAGATGATCATGAATTTTTTGGGTACGATAACTCAAGGAAGCGAGAACTAGATGGCTTGAGGAGTCGTGATTTGCGATTCAGTGAAATGGAATGGGATGTGGAGCTGCTTGAGGAACTCTTTGTGGCTAGAGATGTTGTTGAAATACAAAGTATACCTTTATCTCAATCCTTTGCTGCAGATCGACATGTTGGCACTTTACAAATTCTGGTGAGTACACAGTGAAAATAGGGTATCATGTACTTACTCAGAATTATTGGTGTTCATGACCCTGACTTTCGGGAAGGAGATTGGAGTAACA
>JAEQBH010007682.1:0-53642 GCA_016808115.1 Tetrastigma voinierianum
AATAAGTTGTTTAATAGTTGGCATGCTGAATCATATACATAATGGACTGTTTAGATCGATCCTAACTGATGATTATGAATTACCCCATTTTGTATTTAATTTAATGAAACTCGTAAAGTAGACTTCAAATCGCAGATTCGCATGAAATCCTTTCTTTTTTCATTGAACCGCTACAAGATCAACAATTCCATGAGTTCGGGGCTTCATTGTTTAATACAAAAACATCCCTTTCCGTGTCTTCTGACATAACTATGACGCTCAAATATACCTAGTAGTTTTCACTATAAGGGTGGTATATTAAAAGTTAGATAGGAATTTTCGGAAAATAAAACGAGAGACCCGGAAAGTTTACAAGATACAAGGGCAATCTTGTAATTTGTTAAAAAGGATATGAAAGTCATAAAAGAGGAAAGATTAGGGGTTAAATTAGAATATGGCATAAGTTACTTTGCAAAAAGGAAGAAGTCTAAGGACTTAAAAGCACTAAAGAAAACTTAAAACCAAAAAATGGGTTTTTTGTCTTCACAAACATGGCCTTATATGGGATCAAAATATCTTATATTTTGGTCTCCAAAAGAGAGAAAAACGGGAGAGAAGAGCAAAAGGAGAGAAGAAGAGGAAGAGGAAGTGGAAGAAGAGAAGTTCAAGCAAAGCCAAACTAAGGTATGGAAATTATGGATTTTAACATGATTTTGGTATAAGAATTACCGTAAGATCATGGTAGCCTTATTTGACATTAATTTGTTCCTTTCTGGTGGTTTTGCTAGGCAACATTCTAACTCTAGATTTAAGGAAGTTTAAGAAAAGTCTAGTTGATGAATGAGTAGATATGGAACTTTCACAATTCAAGGATTTGTAGAATTGGTGAAGTTTTGGCATGAATCCTAAGATTCTGCAAATTAAAAGTGTCTGTGGAGTCATTGGAGGGATTCCATGTTAGTTTTTGATTTAAGGATGCATTAGAGGATCTATGGATGAAAGTGCATGAAAATGAGAAAATACACATTCAGGCATTTTTTAGGATATGTACCGGCACACCCTTGAACATAAAATCACACCCTTCAGACCGATGTACTCCTGCATGTTAGACATGCAATTTAAAAGCACTCTTTCTATTTTGACCAGTTTTCGTATTTTAGCCATAATCTCAGTTCATATTTATTATCCCATTTTATGGGATTCAAGTGGCTAATTAAAATAGACTTCAAGGAGAACCAAACATAGAAATACTACCTTCTAATTTGACTCTTAAGGGCCCAAAATTCACTCTGGCAAGCCATGTGCGCTTCACCCCGCATCGGGCTTGATCATGGAGAACCCAGCTGCTTCGACGTAACTTGAGTTTCGTGCTCCGATTTGGGTGATTCTAGTTGAAATGAACCCTTAGCACCTTAGCTTCAAAATGAATATATAAAGAACCAGGGTCAGGTATGAAGTGAAAAAAAATAAGAAATTCGTGATCGTTTTTAGTGTAACTGGCAATTTAATTAGTTCGGGCATGAAAATGCCATAACTTTCGTTTGGATGATCCAATTGGAATGATTCCAATTTCTAAGTAAAATAGATTCATAGAGGGACTAGAATACATGAACGAGGTGTGAATACATAAGTATTCCTGTATAAGTAAATGAAATGCCATATGTAAGAGGCATGAAATAAGGAAAGTGTAGGAAATGCAAAATGTATAAATATGTTCATGAAACACGAATTTGATATAAAACATGAAAAGGAACTGAAATATGAACATGAACATGAACATGAAATGGCAATATGTCATAAAAACATAATGTGGCTAAGAAGGCCCCTATTATAAGATAGTAAGTTCCTGAACCCATATAATTGTGGAACTACTCTAAGACCAATATTAAATGAGACAAAGACTTCATTCCGATTAGTACTTAAGATTTTCCCGATTAGTGCTCCCAAGACTTCGATTAGTACTTTGGTACTTCGATTAGTGCTCCTAAGACTCGATTAGTACTTTCTCGATATCTCCTAACTAAAGGTTCTAAGACTTCGATTAGTACTTCCTATGATCCCGATTAGTGCTCCTAAGACTTCGATTAGTACTTCAGATTCCCGATTAGTGCTACTTAATTTCGTCTCGTTAAGTGCTACGTATTCGTCCCTGATTAGTGCCACAAAGACTTGCATCAGATAGTATCATCTTTCTGGGTACTTATTGTGTCAGGTCCTACTCATTCCGTATTATCGGGTCTAGGAAGTCAGAACAGCTTTATATGATAAGACTCTTAATAAAGAATAAAGCAAAGATCCAATGCACTTCAGATTTGCTCAGAAAACAACGTACTTCAGATTCATTTAAGTCCTCAGAAATTTTACCAAAATTTTGTATCAGAAATAAGTATAAGATTCGTGGTTATAAGTACATGTTCCAGAATGCAAGTATAAGATCCTCGTAAGACAAGTATATGGCTCAAAGAATATACGCATAAGATCCTCAAATACTTAATAAGTATAAGTTCCGTAGTAATCACGTACCAGATCAATGTTCCCAGGTACCACGTGCACTCCTCTGGCCTTGATTAAGTCTGAGTACCACTGCACTTTCAGATCCACGTTCTTAGTACCACGTACTCCCATCCGATCAAGTCCACTGCACTTCCACCCGCACTTCCGTATAATGAATCTGCAGTACCCATGTGGGTACTTTTGTATACTAATAAGCCTCAGAATTCCCACTGAGTCCCGAATGATAATGCCTCTGTTATGCTATAAGTCCCGAATAGAATAAGCCTAGTTCCCACTGGAGTCCCAATGAATATACGCCCGTTATAAGTATGGTTCCGTGACAAGAAGAAACTATGTAACTCCTAAGGAGATCCGATCAAGTATAAGTCCAAAGAGTACCTACTGCACCCAGACGCAGAAAAAAACAAGCATGTTCGGAAGAAGACTAAGCAAGACTTCCCAGACGTTAGAAATAAGTATAAGTCCAGTAGCACGGCAGGTACCTGATCGCGAAATAAGATAAGCCTGAGGCCCACGGGGTACTGACGTGGCAACAAGACATCTGTTATGATTCAGACTTACATGGACCAATGTCCAGCACCTGACATGTGGTCCAGATAAGATCCCAAACACAAGAAACAAGTCTAAAGAATACAAGAAGTCCCAAGACCAGATATGGCTGGCAGGGAGTATGGCACAAGATACGCAACTATGATAAGTTTTGTAGCATTTACGAGTACCCTATAAGAATTAAAAGCTCCACACGATACGCCTCACATATCTCTCGTAGTGACTCCACGTACCCTCCTGAACAAGGTAAACTGAAGTAAGTATACTTTATTGTACCTAAGGGCAATTCTCCGTATAAGCATAAGTTCTCAGAACTCCACTTGAGATTTGATATATATGGCACAGCATGTGGATAAGTATCTCTGGTCTCGACAGAAGTCCGATATATATATATATATATGGTATATATATATATATATATATATATATATATATATATATGGTATATATATATATATGTCCATAAGAAGGCATGAGAAGTTATGTTTCATGATCTATATTTAGAATTCAATATATGTGTCCACGGAGATCCAAGATGGGAATAAGTCTCGCTTATAAGTGTAAGACCCAAGTAGCATAGTTTGTTATAAGTATAAGTAAAAGTTCAACTCGCATACTTAGATGTGAACAACATAAGTTTGTTATAAGGATAAGTATGTATGCAAACAGTTATATGATAAATACATATGTATTAGTCTGTTGAATAATTTCGCGATTCCGATGACCAAGTATCGCTTTTATATTATTTACGACAAGTATAAATGCATGTATTTCAGATAAGATATATTTCACTAGTTTAAAGCTAGCACGGGTTTTTAATCGTTGTAGGTAATAGAGAAGACGTCTCAAAACATCCACATAGCCAGCCATAATTGTAGTGTCACACAAGAGGGTCCCAAGGCCTAATATGTAATTGGAACGTGAAAGTTGTTCTTTTTAGATATGTATATAAGTAAACTTAATTCAAATATATTGGGTTTCAGATTACTGACACTAATTCCTGGTAGTTCTTTTGATTTGTATATAATATTTGATTTTGTTATAAGATGTGGGCCATACCCATTGTGTACCAGCCGGGCTTAAAAAAATCAGGTAAAGAGTCTCAAGATATATCTCGCACCTCGAACTCTGGCAAGTGATCTCGGCTAATCTGGGTCGGACTGAATCGTATGACAACCCATAAGGGTTTGGTCTCGCTTCTTTGTACATAAACCTTGTGGATGATTTGCACAGCCAGAGTTCTTTCCGCCTGGCATACCCCGCTTGTGCCTCATAAAAACCAAGAATCGGCCGACGGATCATTACTTCCGATGATATAACATAATAAATGGATTTCTATCTCAGAGATGAATAAATCAAAGAGAGATAAAGAACACGAAAAAAGAGGAAATCGGAACAACGACAGCATCTTTTTGCTAATTGCATACTACGATAAATGGAATTTGAATTTACTTGTCATCGAAAATGTGTGGATCTATCGATCCCGATCCAGAATGATCCAATTACCACCTTCCTTTCGAGGAGTAAAAAAAATACTATGATGGTCTACATGCTTATATTAGTACTATTTCTATGATTCACGATCCTAAAAGTTTCTTTGATCCGATCAAATAAAAAAAGAAACAAATAAGTTTTTATTTTTGTATCCTTTCATAACATTAAGATTGCTAAGAGCCTTCTAGTGTGACAACAAAAAAAAAAAAGTTTGTGACACCGAACTGACTCTATAGATAAGATTCAAATACTCTTTATTCATACTTTTCTTTCGATACATAATCTAATGTTTTTCAAAAGAAAAAAGAATAAAGAATTTTTCATATCGACCAAGAAGGCATGCTATTATTACTTATTATTCATATTTCATATGGCAAAGTGTATAGTCCGCTTTTCTTACCAAATAAAAACTCATTGGCGCTCAAGTGTAGGAATGCTAGACGCTTGGTAATTGTTCCTCCGACCAGATAAAAGCATCCTATTGAAGCCGCTAATCCCGTGCATATTTATATATCTCAGGCGGCCAAACTGCATAGTATCATAAATAGCTATTCGGTAAAGATCGCATCCGTCAGAGAATTTATAAAAACATGCATCTTTGTTTTCTAATTCTGGCATCGAGATATACTCATGCGACCACGTTGACTTATGATCTCTCGCCTCAACCTCGCCTAAAAAAGTAATCTTTTCTGATAAAGTCGCCATTAGGATAAAATTGTAACTTCTCGGGAACCGTAAATGCACCTTGATGGCACGCTCAAAAAACAAATCGCGGAAAAAGAATCAATGTGTAGATTCCAAATTTCTTATTTCATATGTTCCTTCTAAAGAGGGACTCCTTCCATTTTTCAAGAAGATGAGTTTCAACCCTTCCATATTTCCATATAATATATATATATATATATATATATATGAAATATAATAAAGAAGAATTCATTAAACTTATCGAACTAACTTATCATTGATGTATTGTTTAATAGATCCATCCAAATCAAGATGTAATTTTCTTTGTTTCTAAATGGGCCTTCAAATTTTTTAGGTCAGCGCTTCTCTACTCCTGCAAAGATCCGACGACTTCGATTTGCACATATAGACAAATGCCCCAATACCACTTCTTTTACTACAACTTTTTTTTTTTTTTTTTTTTCATGTCTTCATCAAATATTCAATGATCATCCTAGTATTCGATTGATTACCGCTTATGAATACCTGTATTCATTTATTATAAATCAAATAATTTATGCTACAATATAGTAATCATATATTAGTAATTGGGTTTTTATAAACTGAGTCGATATCATTTATCATTCAAACTAAGCCACCATAAATTATTTGATAATATTAATCTGACCTCCAAAAAATGGATCTAATTGTACTTCAATGCCAAATTGTTGATGATTCAATCAATCTTTCGCGAAGAGGAGGATATCTGAATGAGGGAGAGAACGGAAAATACCTTACAGACCAATATATTCGAAGCCCCACTTATATGTTATCTAAGATATCATCCTTCCAAAGATTTAAAAGTACTTTTGAACACCAATAGGCATAAAATAACAAAAAAAAAAATCTAGTACTATATTTCACTTTGGTATGGAACAATGTTAATGAGTGCTTTTTATTATTTATAATCTTAAATTCTTCATCATATTTTTATCCTTAGATCGGATAAGTTCATGAAAAGAAGAGACTAATAAAGGCAAATTTTACGAATGTGGCTTTAATGATGAACAAGATGAACAAGGGTGCATTCAAGATAGAAAATGGATCAACCCCCATTGCGTATTGGTACTATCAGGCAGAATAGATATCTTTATCTTTGTTCCCATTTAGTATAATTGTTCATTAGTACCAACATAATAGAAACAAATACAAATATTAAAATTAACTCCTTGCTTCTCGAGAGCAATTCCATCAAAAGAGAATATCAATAGCATCATTTTTTCTAATGCAATAAAGTTTATGTTGTTTGGCTTTTTCTTGATAAATATATTTTTGGATGGTTTGGTCTTGGCATCAGTGTTCATATCGGCACTGAATCATCCTGCCGATTGATTTCATTCATATAATGTACATGTGATCTGGTCTGCAGTTGGGCCACCGATGGCTTTATATAATCTAGCGCTTTTGATCCTCCGACCTCGGGTTTCATCCACAGAGACAAGGTATGTTTCAAGATATCTTCATGACTGTTTAGAATAATCTAATCTATGGGGCGTTGGAGTATCACAAAGTGGATTAGAAATAATCTGTATTTGGAGTTACGAAGGTGTGGCCGGGCACATATTGAAGCTTCTTCAAGCCAGGCTTTCTTAAGCAGTTTATCCGGGCATTGGGTGTATTGGAATCTAGAAATATTTTGTGATGAACGATAAGAAAACCTTCTTGGATTTTGCCTAAGATTCTTGAATTCATTCACATTTTATCTGGTCATTTGCTTGGTTTTGGCTCCTTTCATGTAATGTGCTTAGGCGGTCCTGAACTGTGTCCGACCATGGACTAACCGGAAAAGTACACCGCACTCCAAATAAGGCGGAAGGTTTGATCCGCTTGTTTGAGGAATAGCCTCTCATCATATTACAAAGAAAAAGACGGTATATTAGCAGTTTATTCCATCTTAGTGTCCGCCGCTTCAACGTCATGGCAGATTACGAGGCAATATTGAAACCGTCTCGTCGCAAAGAGTATCACGCTTTCTTTTTGCAAACTGGCGGCCGGAACTATGTGGTATGGTCTTGGCCAATCATCCCATCACTATCGGGTCCCACTATATCACGGATCAAGGCTACTTCCAACAAAAATATATCAAGAGTTGGTGTCGGGCTAAACAAAACAAAGCTTATCGTAAGCTTGGTTCCAAAATTTAAAAATTAGCTTTTATGATTACACGCGAATAATCCAAAGAAAATGAGGATTATTCCGAAAGCGCTCCAATGGATAAAGCGTGGACTAATAGCCGCTTGTATGCTCACCTTTTTGAAACATTTCTGCCGCTGGTAGATCGAGATGCAAATTGTTAGAGCCACGCCCATCTCGGCGCGGCGACAAAAGTATAGTGCACAAGTAGGTGTAATCATGGAGTTCTATGGCAGCAAACTCAATGGAGTCATTATAGTCATCCTGCCATCGCGGAAAAATATGCTAGACGTGCTCAACGCGGTAATTTTTAATGGATCGTGCTACTTTGAAATCCGAAGAAAGTTTTTTCGAGCGGTTCTAAGGGTCAGGTTTACTGATATGCTTCATTTGTCGCTCTTCTTCTTCGACACACAATGGTGCCAGAACCTTATTCAGAGATCGCTTATTGTACGACCTTTGACTGATGTCAACAAATTTGGAAACATTCCAAAAAATCGGGATCCAACTACATGTTAAGACAAGTAGTCCTGGATACAACACAACATTTCCTTGGTATCTTTCCTCTATTCGCTTTTTTGTGATTTGACATAGGGTACTGTGGAGAATCAGATTTCATTTCAATCACCGTTTTTTTTACTTCGGGCTTTTCTTTATCTGAGACGATCCTGCATTAAAAATAGTATGGAAGCTATAATTGTAAAACCACGATCGAATTCATAAGCATCGGTTTATACATTCCTCTTAGTCTCGACTCTAGTGGATAATTTTTTTTGCTATCTTTTCAAGAACTCCCAAAGTTCCAGAACTAAAAGATGAAATGATTTTTCAAGACTCAATCGAGTAATGAGCCCCATGTTAGGGGCTTATTACCCAACTGAATCTTGTTCTCAAATGGATCTCTTAGTCATTGATGGCTGCCCAAAGGCGGTATATAAGGCGCACCTGTGAAACTAAGGCAAACCAGACATGTAGATGGCGATCAGGGCTGTTGTTTCCATTATTATATAATTTCAAGACCACAATGGATTTATGATAAGATCATGATTACAATGGAATGGTATACAAAGTCAACAGATTCAATGAATACAATAGATTTTATGGCTACAAAATCGCTGAGGGTAGTTCTAGATCCGCCCAAAAACCAACTACTCAGAGGGAGTTATTAAACCGTTGAATTCAGACATGGGAAAGTAGCTCCCGGATGGGAACTACCTTTTTAACGGGTGTCAGAACGGCTCTATTTTGCGTGATTTTATCTATTATTTTGAAGATTTAAGTAATTCTTCTTTACTGGATGGAATTTCACTGAATTAGCTCCACAAGAACCATGAAGTCCTAGCTTTTCCATACAAAGTGACTCGGCTTTCTAGCCCATTCTCTTTTGGTATTCACCGCTAAATTTCTTTGTTTCTATATTTCGAACATGATATCCGGAACACGGAATATATGATATCCGGAATACTAATATATGAACTATGATTCATACTTAATATTCAAACTCGCAAACGGACTCCAAAAAATTTTGCAATTTCAAGGATGATCCAAATCTGCTCTTACTTAGGAATCTTTGGTTTACTTGAAGGTTTTATTAAATCATCTTGGTTTTAGTATGAATCCCGAGGTCTAACGATTCATGTGGTCTTAACAAGATAATTCCTATCAATAAAAAGAAAACAATACAATAGTCAAATCACATTACACACAAATAAAAAATAACAAATCAACAACTAGAAATATGTGTTATGAAGATTCAAGAGGCCCTCAGACCCATAAACATAAAGACGAACGTTACTCGACATGATATTTTGCATTATCACCAAAGAAGAGCTTACATTTTTTATTCCTTTCGTGATTCATATGTTACTGAATCCTTAATCAAAGGATTAAGTTTGAAACTTTCTATTATATATCTATTTCAACCTGTATTTGGGTGTCGCTGAGTTTAATAGACAAATCTCATATATTTGGCTTCGTATGGGCCCTTGGTTTTCCTATCTCAATAAAGTCTATGATTGGTTCGAAGAACGTCTCGAGATTCAGGCGATTGCAGATGATATAACTAGTAAATATGTTCCTCCTCATGTCAACATATTTTATTGTCTAGGGAGGAATACGCCATTTGCTTTAGTACAAGTAAATATGGGGTTTGGCGGTACTTTACATCGTCCGACTAAGCATCGAGGCTTTGCTTCGCTCAATACATAATGACTGCTAACTTTCTCGTCAGTTAATTCGAACAAAATTTCATCGATGGTCGGCAAGTATGATGGTCCTAATGATGATCCTTCATGTATTTCGTGTATATCTCACTGGTGGATTTAAAAAACCTCGCGAATTGAATCAAGCATAAAAAGGTTCGCTGTATTGACCACATCTTTGGAGTAACTGGTTATTCTTTACCTCGTGACCAAATTGGTTAATGGTAGTCAAGATTGTAACAGGTACTGCTTATTCCTATAATAGATCACCCTTAGTGTATTATTACGGAAGTGCTAAAGGGACAAATCTACTTCTAATTCGCTTTTATAGTTTACACACTTTTGTATTAATTTCTTCTTACCGCCGTATTTATGTTAATGCACTTCCCAATGATACGTGAAGCAAGGTATTTCTGGTCCTTTATGTAGAAGATAGATCATAGATATTTATAATCAATCATTTGCTAATTACGGGGAGGAAGAATAGATTTCATTGCTACAAATATGGATTATTGAAAAGAATAAGACATGTATTTGATCTTTCCCCCTTCAACTCCACAATATTGTATTTTTTATAACGAAAAACCAATAGTCAAGTGAATTCCTCCGAAGAGAAAATTTGATTACGGGAGTGTGTGACTCGAACTATTGATCGGGGCTCTCAGATATATACCCTTATTCGCCTACATTGAAATTCACAAACTAAATGTGTCTTTGTTCTAACCAATCGTGCTCCCATACGTAAGGAAGAGGATAGGCTGGTTCGCTTAAGAGAATCTTTTCACAGATCAGACCCAAATCATGTCATGAATGTGCCCGTGAAGATCCAAAGAGAATAAGTGATGCGCCATGATCCGCATTATGTTTTATCTATTTCACTTACTTTACTTTAATAGTAAGTATGTAACGCATTCATTTCCTCCCGTGATCACCCGCATTTATGATACTATCTATCACACACAAATAAAAAGAGTGAAACAAGGGATCTAAAGAAGAACAGAGGCTAGACTATATTAGTAAATGGGCAAACTTTTGTATTTAAAAAATCGAGATATTTTAGGGATAAACGACAATCGCATGTCCGAGGACAACCTGCAAAGCACTGATCATGACCGACTTTGTCACTTACTGGGTATTGAGCATTTACCCGAAAGAACTCAAGTTCTTTTCGTAATAGATAGCTTGTAACTCTCGGAAACTTAATTCGAAATTTTTATCTATATAGAATCATTCATATATGTGGATATGGATAACATATAGATTTTTATATGGATCCATTTGTCTTTAATTCTTGCCTACGATGATGAAAAATTATCATGTCCTAAGGCTTCCTTCGGGATAATGGATCTATAAGAACACCTATCCCAATAACAAAAAACTCGACTTGAACAACCTCAGATTAAGATCTAAATTTAGCTAAAGGATGGTCATAACTATTATGAGAATCCGCATGGCCCAATGATCTTTATATATCTTTCCAAAGAGTTATTCGAGATACTATTGTGCGTAACGTAGGCTTAGCGCTCTAGAACCATCAATGATCGTGAACTGGAACAGATCCATTTGCAACTCCTTGGAAATTTTAATTAATGGTATTTCTTCCAGATTTCAAATACTTCAGATAATGCATAATAAGTTATTAGGGTTCTTTAATGGTTTCAAGATCATGATTATTAACAAAAGATCTTTTTGGAAATGTTAATAAATCTAATATCCACTTACTGTCCAAAGAGCGACAACCGCTTTTCGATTGCACCGCAGCGGGCCCTCGTCGGGTATCGGGATAACATTACTTATTGAGAAATCCCTAACTTTAGGTCTTTTTTAAATAAAAATTGATTCCATTGTGAAATAAAATATTCCGTATGTGTATCTAGGGAATAGTCGCTACAAAGTGAATTCTCCCTAGATACATCTATTCAATTAAATTCTGAATCTATTCTAAATATGTGGATTTGGTTAAAGATTCAAAACAAAGTTTTTTTCAAAAAAAAAATATATATGAAAAAATTTCATTCTATTTATTATTCTTCGGTCAATCAATTGTGAAATGTTTTTCTAGAATGCCCAATAACTGTTTTACATCTTCTATGCGAAAATCTTCAATTTTCATAAGATCTTTTTGACTCTTATTCAAAGGTCTAATAATGTATGTATATTGCACCTTTTGAGGAAATTATAGATCCTGGGGGGCAATTCTAATTGGTCAATAAAAATATATTTCAATTCTATTTCTTTTTTGTTTTTCCTTAGTTTAGCCAATCTATCATGAAAAGTAAGAGGGGGTAAAGTGCCCTGTGTCGATTGTATTCTAAAATGTAAAAGTTTCTTCTTCCGCATGTAGAAAAGGAATAAATCAATCAATCAAATTACGGGAGGCTTCATGAAGTGTTTTTAGGAGCAACCCCATTTGTCCATATTTCGAAAAAGTATCTCCGGTCTTTCATTCCTTAATCTTTACACTTTAGGAAATAAGAGGGGTTTCATCAACCCTAGATAACAAAGGACCCGAGTCCAGCTATGAATCAATCAAAATCTGTATTTTGTGTTGATTTTGTTATACAAGCAAGTCCAAGTTGTTTAAATAATAAAATAGGTTCACATACGGACTTGGGGCCCTAAGGTGTGAGAGGCCCAAATGGCTATTAAGTATATTCTAGACTTTACCTATAAATAGAAAAATATAATACAACCCTAAATCGAATCTAAATTAGTTTTTAGAGAATAGCCAGAAAAGAAACTTTCTTTAGTGATTCAAGCGCCACGTACACGCTGCTCCATCACTCGACGATAGCTTCTGGTAACTCGCTGCTTGTGGTGCATACTTCTCTGCAAATCCACAAGGTACGATCTGACTGATTATATAAGTTTAGTAATTAAATTGAATATTCTAAATCACATGATGATTCTCGCCTCGCTTGATTATTCTGTACAATTGGTATCGTGAGCTCTTCGTAGATTAAATTTTCAATTTGATCTAAAAGCAATTTCATGTGTATTTGGTGTTTGATTAGCAACATGGCACCTAGGTTTTCTATATTTCATGATTCGCATGTTCGCATGTTTTTAATATGATTTTTTGTTTATGGATGGTTAATGTAATAATTGTGGCTTGCCTTCAATCCATGGTAGAGTTTTCTCTGTATTTCATCCGTTTGTAACAAGGGGGCTAATCATAAGATTTGCTCGCCTTGATTTATTTTCATCATCTAATTCTTTGCATTAATCTTTTTATTAGGTATGTGGATTATTTTTGTAAAATTCTTAAAGACTAATGAAGAACATAAGCGGTTAAAGAAGAACTCGCGGAGAACACTATACACGCTGAGACTGCTTATGCTTGAGCCATGAGGCTACAGACATCCAAATGACAAACGACCACCTGAGTTAGAAGCGCAAGGAAGAGATCGACGCGGTAAAATTTCCAGGTCGAATCATCACGGACACGCCCCACAAGTGGTCAGGCGTACTTGCCATTTCCACTCAAAGCCAGATGAGAGAGCATGAGAGGGTTTTGGCCGGATTTTGCACTTCTCCGCACGCCACGCTTCTATAAGTGGGCCTGTCGTGGCAAGACACGTGACGATGGCTGGTTTGGCCAGGTTTCATAAGTCAGGTGTTTGTGAGTTTTTGGCTGAACTCAAATCTCTTCAATTTTGGCCTCAAGCCTGTAAATTGAACCCAAATGGACGAGCTGACCAAAGTCGACAAAGATTAATAAATAATGGGCCTCATGTTATCGGGTCAGGCTTTTTTTCTTTCTTAGAAACCATGGATGCGCTTTTATATTTATTCATATATTATTTTTTTATTCACGGATGATTAAATATATATTTGGTAATATGCTTTAGCTGTGATAACAGACAGATATAGACTAGGTGGTGCCATGTTATCTTGCATCAATGATATACATGTGCATAATTAAATTTTGATTTTTTTTTTAAATCTAGATAAATATAATTATGAAAAATCCTTTAATTTTTGTGGGTGTGAAGCCCCATCGGATAATCATGATTGGGTTTTTATTGAATGCTGACCTGAAGAATTTTAAAATCTTAATTAGGATTGACCGTCCACCACCGGCAACTCTTAAAGATTAAGAGAATTTTAAAATTAAACAAGGATTCAAAAACCACGATAATTTTATTAACCTCCCAACGAGGCTCTAATAATATTATTATGGGCCATATGAACAATGATTAAAATGAAAGTGTATTATCTAAGAAGGTTCTATCTAAGAAGATTGGCATGTAAGTAGTCCAATAAGTGACCCCCCAATTTTTTTTAGGACCTGACTTAGTTGGATACTATTCATTTTATGATCAAGTTTTAGTTTGTTATAAATGTCTCACTATCGTGGTGCATTTATTATGGAAACTAAATTACGTTTATACAAACAGCAAATATATTTTTGTTTTGGATTTATCAAATATATGTGTATTGTATAATATACAGTTAATAGTGTGCACAATGTATAAATTTTTTTTTTTTAAAATGGCATCTTTTCAACCTCTAGCTTATGGATTTCCTGAATCAAAACCCATTGGATGGAAATAACTTTGAAGAAAAACAAACTATACATCATTCTAGATTGCGAGAACCAAGTTTGTCCCGATACCTGCCGCCCATCCCGGAAGCTGGTGCTAATGATATGACAAAAACAGAACATGCGATTTCGGGGAGAATGCAACACTTCACTCGATGTTATATTCTCGCTTGTCAGGTCATTTTGGAGGCAAAGAATAACACCTCTCGACAATGGAGGAAATGCCCGCACTCTCGGCGGATGTTTGCTGTGCACGCTTTTGGTAGAGTGCCGCTATCATCGATTTGATTAACACACGATGACCTGTGGGCGCGAAGGATCATCGTTTAGCAAATGATTTACATATCAATCAAGCGAAGTATGGGGCAAAACTTCAAAAGGAGATGAAGATAGATCCCATCTTGCACCACGCTAAACATTTTGGCCGGAGAATGGGTCTCGTCATCTTTGATAGAGATGAGTCTACTTCTGGCCGGATATTCATTCTAAAGATTCAAACACTAATATATGATATCTGAACACGGAATATAAGGAACTATGATTCATACTTTCATTATTCAAACCTCGCAAACGGACTCCAAAATTTTAAAATTTCAAGTGATGATCCAAATCGTTCTACTCAGGGAATCTTTGGGTTTAGCTTGAAGGTTTTATTAAATCAATGTGGTTTTAGTATGAACTGGAGGTTTCAATCGATTCAGATCTTAACAAGATAATTCCTATCAATACAAAAGAAAAATAATACAATAGTCAAATCACATTACACACAAATAAAAATAATAAAATCAAATAACTAGAAATAGGAAAAGAGAATATTTAAGAGGCCTCAGAATATAAACATAAAGACGAATGCTACGACTGATATTTTGGCATTATCATCACAAAGAAGAGCTTATATTTTTATTCTTTCAGATCTCTTCATATCGATTGAATCCTTCTTAATCGAGGATTGGGAAGTTTGAACTTTCATTAGTATATCTATCAATCAGATTGGGTGTTTCGGCTGAGTCAGACGAGATGAAATTCTCATATACGGTTCTCAGAGGGGGAGCCCCCTTGGTTTTCCTATCTCAATAAAGTCTATGATTGGTTCAAGAATGACCTCGAGATTCAAGGACGTATGATATAACTAGTAACATGTTCTCCTCATGTCAACATATTTTTATTGTCTAGGGAGGAATTACGCTTTACTTGTTTTTTAGTACAAGTGAAGCTATGGATTTGGCTATGACTTTTTACTATCGTCCGACGGTTAATGAGGGGCTTTTGCTTTGTTCAATACATAATGACTAAAGCAACTTCGGTTATTAATCTGATCATCATCGATGGTCGGCAAGTATGAGATGGTCCTAATGATGATCCTTCGTATTTCGTATATCCTTACTCGGTGGATTTAAAAACTCTCGCGAATTGAATCAAGGTGTGTTGTTCTAGTCAGATTGACTACATCTTTGGCGAATCGGTTATTCTTTACCTCGACCAAATTGCTTATTGGGTAGTCAGATTGTAATGTGTACCAAGCTATTCCCCGTGAATAGATCACTTTTAGTAGAGTTATTACGCGAAGTGCTGTTGTGGGACAATCTACTTAATTCGCTTTTTATAGTTTACACTTTTGCATTACCTCTCTTACCGTTGTATTTATGTTAATGCACTTCCTAATGATACGAAGGCAGTATTTCTCGTCCTTTATAGAAGATAGATCATAGATATTAGTCAATCATTTACTATACTGGAGGAAGAATAGTATTTCATATCATATAAATATGGATTATTGAAAGAATAAGACATGTATTTGATCTTTCCCTTCAACTCCACAATATTGTATTTTTATAATCTAAACCAATAGTTGAAGTGAATTCTCCAAGAGAAAATGGGATTATGGAGTGTGTGACTTGAACTATTGATCGGGCTCATAGATATATCACTTTTATCTCGCCACATTGAAATCTACAACCAAATGTGTCTTTTGTTCCTAAATCCAACGCAAGCCCCATACGTAAGAAGAGGATAGGCCTGTTCGCTGAAGAGAATATTTTCTATGATCGCACCCGAATCATTTAGTGCATGAAATGTGCCCGTGAAGATCCAAAGAGAATAAGTGGATACATGATCCAGATTATGTTTTATCTATTTCACTTACTTTACTTTACAGTAAGTATGTAAATGCATCTTATTTCCTTCTCAAGATCGACCCGATTTATGATACTATCTGAGGAAACAAGGATCTAAAGAAGAACAGAGGCTAGACTATATTAGTAACAAGTAACTTTGTATTTAAAAACTCGAGATATTTTAGGGATAAACGCCAATCGCAAGGTCTGAGACAACCCAAAAAGCACTTGATCATGATCGATTTTGTCGGCCTACTTGGGTATTGAGCATTTACCTAAAAGAACTCAAGTTCTTTCAGCGGATAGTTGTAACTCCGGAAAATGGAATTCGAGAAATTTTATCTTACATAGTTTCCATCAACCCTAGATAACAAAGGACCTGAGTCCAGCCATGAATCACACCAAAAATCTGTATTTTGGCCATCCCCAACTAGCATCCTGGAATTAGTCACCACATACTCAAACCAAGGCCTTAAGATTCTAAAGCACTTGCTCCTCCCAGAATCCCCACACCTCAACATGTGTCTTTCCCCCAAAAACTTACACTTAAACCCTAAACCCTTAACCCTTACTTAGACATAATGTGATATCAATGTTACAATAAATAATTGCACCAATCAATTACACCAATTAGTTACACTTGTCCTATCATACACCAAACAGTTACTCATATACTCTAATAAACCAAATAATTATATCAAACAATTAATACAAAATTATGACACTAACCCAATTTGTTATTCAGTTGTTTACATAAACTAAAAAATTACACCATTTAGCATCATGACATGATTACACTGATTATATACACCAAATTAGGTGAACCAAGAAATCACACCAAATAGGTACATCATATAGGGACACTAATGAATCAATGTATGTTGGGATGACATTTCGCATCAGAATATTCTATCGCTTGTAAAAATTAGAAACCCAAAACAGATATATGACTCAAAAACAGTGAATTTCAATAGAGTTACTCCAAATTATTACAATAAACTAACAATTAGTGTAACTGTTTATTATTTGCTTTTTTTGGAATTTCAATCTTACATAATTGCATTCATCATAATAGTTTTGAGGTTTCTTATTTTCCTATTACAAAACATGGATTTTTCAATTTTTTTCGCTTGGATTTATCAAGAGGAAAATTGAACCCAAAAAAACTGTGAGATGTTGTTTATTCCGACGAGAAAGACATTCCTGCACGATTCCTGCAACAACTTTAATAAAATTTCAACACTCCGCGATTTGCTTGAGTTTCCTTTCTTCAAAACTCCTATTTCATTATAGCGGAGCAATTTTGTTATTTGTGCTTCTTGGAAAGGATATGTTAGTTGTGGTTTTGGGTGGCTGTGGGTCGTGGTGGGTCAGGTGGTGGTCAGGGCTCTGGGTGGTTCCCTACTCAAAGTGTGTCGGGCTTCTGGGTGGTTCTCCGTTCGGTGGTGGTCAGGATTCGGGTGGTGGTAGGTGGTCTTGATGCACACAATGAAAGTGCAAGAGACGATGCAGGTGGTGGTCTTTGTTGTTACTAATTTGTCCGATCATCGAGGTACGAGCGACGCGAATGTGAATCTCAGCAGTATGATCCAAAGAATCTGGGCGGTGCTGCCAGATTCCGATGATTAAGTCAGCAATGGAGAGGAAGAATAAGGAGGTTGAGATAGTTGGAATTGCATACCTCTTTCTGTGGGGGATCTTCCCAATTTATAGGGCTTGGTTCCTAAATCTCCGTTCTTATTTTAGGAATAAGATCTGCTTTTCCTTACAAGGATTATCCTTTTAAGTGGGATAAGATTTGTTTTCCTTATCAAGGGATAAATTTCGCTTTTCCTTATTAAGGATTATCCTTCCAATGAAGATTTAGAATTAGAAATTCAGAATAAATATTTACTTTGTGTATTTTCCCATAACAAATTTCCCATATGCGGTGAGATGGCCGGCTAGGGGGACTCGTGGATCCTAAATCTAAGTTTTGTGGACTCGCACTATCCGTGAGTTCCCGTGTGGTTTTAATACAATGGGTCGCCTTTGGGCCGTCTTCATGAGGCGTTAAGCAACGCCCATAGCTGGCGCCGGCCTATTGAATGTTGGTCCGGGGCCTAAAAGGCCATGGTACTCCACGCTTTTCCCCGGCCAAGGCTTGTACTTCTTCGCCGGAAAATACAAGTGCTTTAAAACCTTGATGGAGAATGTTAGCTGGACTCGAGAATTAATGCGTGCATTGAACGTGTGTTTGGATATAAAGCACGTGTGAACCGCATGTTTCTCAACACGTCAACATGGCTCGAGATCACATAGAGGGAGCGCAGCGAGCTCCTCTTGTCTGTGAAGAACTCGGCGAGTTAGGCTCAAACCCTTCGTGATAGCCCCCGCCATACCCCGTCCGTTAGGAGAGGTTTAGGGTGAACATTTTGTTATTGCCGATCTTAGTCAATTTCTAGTAGACTTTCCTAAGAGGGGTCACTGAGAGCCCCAAGCCGAGATCGAGCCAAAGGGCCTTAGTTAGCTTCTGGCCCGCCTGACTGGGCCTACTTCAGAACAGACTCATGAAGCCCGCCCCTAAGTGGTGAAGAGAAAAAAGGCACAGGCTGAGATCCATTGTTGTGTTTAAACATGCACTAGCGGGCTATGAGTCTAAACGATGGACTTTTGAAAGTGCTAAGGCATAGAGCTTTGACCGAGCCATTAGGCATTATCCATGCCAAAGCGTATAGGGCATTTAGCCGCCATCCGACTTTATGGACCGCTTAGGATGTTATCTATAATGTCGGATAGGTCATTTATCGCGCCATCCTCGGCTTTTATGTGGACTGCTATATGTTATTTATACTGGCCGGAGAGGTTATTTTATCGCTACGATCCGCAAGCGACCGCTTAGATGTTGTCTATACCGGACCGGATAGATCATTTTATTATGCCATTCAAGCTTTTAAGTGGACCAGTTAGATGTTGTCTATATCGGGCCGGACAGGTCATTTTACTGTTCCATCGGGGCTTTTAAGTGGACCGGTTAGATGTTGTCTTTACCAGGCCGGACAAGTCATTTTACTAAGCCATCCGGGATTTTAATGTTTGACCAGCGAAAGTTATCTATATTGGCCTGATAGGTCATTTTACTCTACTTATCCGGCTTTTTAAGTGGACCTATTAGAGGCAAGTTGTCTTTACTAAGCCGACAAAGCCATTTTATCAAGGCCATCCGAGCTTTAATGTTAACCAAGATATGTTATCTATATCGGTCGAAGGCATTTTACTGCTTCATCCGGCTTTTAAGTGGACTGCTAGATGTTGTCTATACCGGGCTGGACAGTCATCGCATCGCATCATCCGATTTTGGGCGGACCGCTAGATGTTGTCTTTACCGGCCATCCGGCGGCGGACCGGTTAGATGTTAACTATACCGGGCCTGATAGGTCATTTTACTGCGCCTATTCGCCAAGTGACTATTGCAAAGATTGATAGAGAAATGCCAAAGAAAAAGCTTTATTGATAATACTTTCCAAGTTTGGCGTCTATCCGAGTCCGATCGTCATTATTTCGCTGTGAGCCTTCAACATGACTTTGCAACTCTTTCATCTTTCTGTTTGCTCCTCGCTTTCTCCATGCCCGACGCCAATGGAAGAATCGATCTCTCCTCGCGACTAGGTCATTAGGGTTGCATGACATCGCTGAATCATTTAGACTTAATCAGATGTGGAATGGGGATCGACCGAGCTCAGACACGCGGCCACCGGATAGCCGTTTGGAGCCAAGCTCTCGCCAATCGCCGCGAAACTTTTTGTTCGATTCCCACAGACGGCGCCAATTTTTGTTACCAATTTTTTATCTGATCTCCGAGGCATGAGCGGCGTAATGTGAACCTGCAAAAAGGGCGATCCAGCGACGATGTGTCGGTCGCCTCTCCGATGATTAAGTCAGCAATGAAGAGGAAGAAGAAGGAGGTTGAGATAATTGAAATTGCATACCTTTCTCTATGGGGGATCTTCCCAATTTATAGGGCTCGATTCCCAAATCTCCGTTCTTATTTTAGGAATAATATCTATTTTTCTTTATTAAGGATTATCCTTTTAAGGGATAAGATTTGTTTTTCCTTATCAAGATTTATCCTTTTAAGGGATAAATTCTGTTTTTCCTTATTAAGGATTATCCTTCCAAATAAAGGATTTGAGGTTCAAATTCTTGTGATAAATATTTACTTCAGGTATTTTCCTATAATAAATTTCTTATATGTGGTGAGATGGCCGACTGGGACTCTTGATCCTGCATCTGCTTTAGGATTAGACCACAAATTCTCTGTAGGTTTTACTACACAGTCGCCTCGGGGCCAGCTTCATACAAGAAGCAGTTGGGCCTCAAGGCGGCCCGGCCCATTGAATAGTGGGTCTGGGCCTAAAAGGCCATGGTACCCACAACACCTACTCATTGAAGGAGACGACATTGACCAGCGGGGGTGGAAGAGGGGCAGTGGAATTTGGTTGTAAAGGTGGGAGTTAGGGCTTGGGGAGAGGGGTTATGTTTGCCTGATTTTGCACCATTTGCTAGAGAGAGACACAATAAGGAGGCTTTAGTATTGATAGAGAGGATACATAAGACTTTAAAGAAAAGTTTATGACTAAATTAAGTATTCAAAAGTTTTTCACTTAGCTTGCTTTTTATTAGTAGTATATTTACATTATACAAAAGACAAGCTCATAGACACAAACAAATGTGAAGAAGAAGACTAACTAATGTATTGTGTACACGATAAAATACAAAAGAAAATATTATGGAAACCCATTGACTGGGAGTATCCACCGTCTGGGCGCAGATAGTTTGTCTTGGCTTATATATGAAGCAAAGAAAACAAAGGAATGCCACTGGGCACAAAACTCTTACAGTTTCCCGCACTACGCATTGGAGCTCGAGCAATAAAGCCTTCAACTAGTTCTTTCCTTCATCTCTCAAGAAAAAGATAATTCCTTTGCATACACTCATTAAGGATGACAAAATTATCTACTAATAGAAGTTCGCTTGTTTGTATTCGGGGTTAATAGTACTTTTAATCCTGGGAAACGCATATTCTTTTAGATGGCATCACATGCCCAACACGTGATCATTCCTGGCTAAAACTTAATGTACCTCGCTTCATCTGAGACCAAAATGATGAATTGAATACTTTAGAGACCAAATTGATAAAATTAATACATTGAATACTAAATTGATTAAAAAAAATAAAATATTTTAAGGACAAAAATATTATTAACTCCTTTGTATTTCATGTTAATCTCATGATAGGTAAAAGTGAATTTTTTATACCACAAATAGAAAAACTATTAGGGTAAAAGATAAAAAATACCCATTTTTTTTCTTTTCCATTTTCACCGGTCATTTCATCGGGCACGACTCCTTTGCTGTTGAAAGCTAACAACGCACAGTGCTGTTTAATGCAACGACAACCGTTTGTGGTATGGACTTCAACAAACTCCTCCAACTTTCAAGTGCGCCCCATTTGAATCATTTCAACAACAAAAACATCAAAAGACATATTATTTCCATTATTTTTACTTTTATAAAGCCTACGGTCTTCCTTGTTGGTCAAAGGTTTTAGGGTCTTCAACTGCTAACGGTGTCGTTTGTGTTGATAGTATCGCTTTCGTGTTGTCGTAGGGTCATTTTTTTGGGAGGGGTATTTTAATGATAAGGTTTAATTTTTGTCTTCTTAATTTATAAAAATAAAATAATATTATATCTATTACATCATAATTGATATATAGAAATTCATTGAACACAAAAAATTAAAATCAATGATATATTTTTCTATATGTAACTCAAGTTATCAATCATTCATTGATATCCATTTTATTATGCTTTTTTGAATTCTCACTATATTCATTTTTAATTTATTTAACAACATGTAAGTTGAGAAAATAAAAAATAAAAAATAATTTTATTATATCTATTACATCATACTTGATATATAAAATTCATTCAACAAAAATAAAATCAATGATATATATATTTTTTTTATATCTAATCAAGTGATGAAGTGATCAAGAAGGAGGAAGAAGAAAGAAAAGAGAAGAAGAGCTTAAAGATAAGAAAAAACTAAACCCTAACCTCCTTTTCTTGTGTTTGGATTTGGGGAAAAACTCTAACCTTATGTAAAGGTGATTTGTAGATCATTTTTTTGGTTGAGTTTTGAAGTGTATTGTTGATTGGTATTGGTTTTGATTGGTTTTGAGGAATGTTTGTAAAGGGAAATGCTGAGTTTCTTAAAGGAAATGTTGTCAAAATTTGTCAAACCACTGCTCTTGTTTTGGCTATAGATTAAGTTATAATCATCCAAATGAAGATTCTAAACAGGTAAAGAACCATAAGAGATAAGGCCACAAATGTATAGAAGGACCATAAATTGTAGCACTAAGACTCGAATATAGTTTCTAAAAGGAGTTTGGGTAGCCTACTGCATGCTTTGTTTTGGGTGTAGTTGTGGTGTTTTGGCCATAAATTGAGTTTCATTCATCCAAATTGAATTATTCAAAATTCTAAGCAAACTAGACTTCTAGGTGAATAATTTACTTGAAGAAAGTGTAGCCACTATAATTAATACTTGATACTTGATATATTTTTTTATTTTTTTCTCAACTTACATGTTGTTCTTAAATAAATAAAAAATGAATATCGTGAGAATTCAATTGCATAATAAAATGGATATCAATGAATGACTGATAACTTGATTACATATAGAGAAAAATATATCATTGATTTAATTTTTGTGTCTAATGAATTTTTATATACTAATTATGATATAATAGATATAATATTATTTATTTTATAGATTATAGACAAAATTAAACCTTGTCATTAAAATACCCACTCCCACAAAAAAAAAACTCTATCTGACAACATGAAATGATACCTTATAAAATAAAGCCACATCGTTCACAATTCAAAGACCCTAAAACCATTGACCAACAGGGGAAAGGAATCGTAGATTTTTTGCATAAGAAGTAAAAATAATGAGAAATAATATAATTTTTTTGGATTTTTATCATGTTTAAAACCGATTCGATCACGGCCGACCGGCCGATACCGATCGCCACAAACTCTACCGGCTCAATGCAAAAACTGCTTTTTGGATCTAACTAGCCGGGTCAAACCTGGCGGAACTGGGCAAGGTCGAATCTGGTGAACTGGCAATGGTAACCTGGTCAACTGGGTGGGTCGAACCTGCGGGTCGAACCAAGGGTCGAATCCTACGGGCCATAAATTTTTTTGTTTTTCGCTAAACGATGTCATTTGATGCTTTTTACATTGAAACGATGTCGCTTTTTACTTAGGAATTATGTTTATGTGGTTAGAAGGCTTGTAACTAAAAAAATTCAATTAAATACAAAACCACTTACCACTCATTGTCATTATGATTATTTTAGATATTAATAAAATGGCTTATTTATATAAATAAGTTTATTCCATTTTTTAATATGTTTTCATATTTAAACATTATACATATTTTTAAATAAATTTAAAATACTTTATTTATATAAAAATAATGGAATAATATATTAAATATTATTAATTATATATTTTAAAATATAAATAATATATTTATTACGCTATCGGTTCAACCGCTATCACTCACCTATCTGACTGAACTGTGAACCGATCCTGCCTAGCCACCGATCCGATTTTTAAAACATTGCGTTTTACTGTTAAATGATTCAAACGAGACATTACAAAAGTTAGAGGAGAGTCTGTTGGAGGTCCACGCCAAAAACGGTGCCGTTGCATTAAATAAAGACCGTAGGCCGTTAATGTTAAAGCAGAGGAGCCGTGTTTCACTTATTTTTCACTCCCACTGCGTGGGAAAGTTATAGGTGTATTTATTGCTCCTGACAAGGCTACAACCACATTTTAAAATTTATGGTTGCCCCTTCTATACCTACAATACCCAATCAAGCCTTATCCCTCCAAAGGCGTTTGCACGCAGATTTCAAACATGAGATTAATTTTGTAATTCCTGACGGGGACTAATCTGGTCTGACCAGATCGACAAATTTAATACTGTCCTGTGTTTGGTACAGTCTAGACAAAATTATGGACTTTTTATCCTACGTTTGGTACATACCGGACTAAGGTGGTGTTTGTTTTTTTTACTTAATGCTGAATAGAATTTTTTTTTAGCTTAATACTGAATAGTACTTAATAGCATTGAGTATTAAGTTGTTTGTTTTTTAACATTAGAGTGCGAGTAAGGACGGGCAAACTCAACAGACATTTTGGATTCCCTGGGCCTGAAATTTCATTCTTAATGGCACGGTTTAATTTAATTTAATCGGGCTCTTTACTAGGTTTGAGTTTATTTTCTCAACCGATACTTGCTCAAATGTTATTTCTCAGAAACCCAAAAAAATTGGGGAATTTTCAAAACCAAGAAAATGTTAATAAAATAATAAATTGCCATAAGGGTTTGTAGTGAAGCCAGAAAATTCTCTAGATCTCGATGATGAAACGAATCAAGGGCTATGGCAAATCTGCCTCGCGAAATCTAGTGACCTTAAAAGTTTCGGTCGACCATGAGACAAGCCGGAAATCTTTCCGATTTTCTCGGGTGATAAGTTGTCGCTGACTCCGGATCTAGATTTCTACGAAATTTCGAAGTTAGGGAAATGGTTTCAGGTAGAAACGGTCTAATGTAGTAATATGAATCATGTATCCAAAATAATAATAATAAGCCCTACCCCGATTTTCTATATTTTAAAAAATAATTTATTTTTATTTTATTTATATTTTAATATATAATAATTATATTATTATAATGTTTTTTAATAAATAATTTATAAAAATTCATAATATATTTTTTGGGATAATATATATTCTAATTTATATATTGTTAAATTTATATTTTATAATATATTATATCATATATAATATATTAAGCTATTTTTTTTATTTCATGTATTTATTATTAGTTATTTGATAATATATTAGTTAATAAATTTTTGTTTAAATTTTTAGTTAAGATTAATTATTTTTTGTAAAAACTATAAAATATTTTGTCCTCTGGGCTTTAGTCCTAAGTAGACCCATCGATTTGGGTTAAAATCAAGACAAAATAAACTCACCTTCACTAATTTTGGTCTCGCTTAATCACCCCAGATCTACTAAACGCCGTGACTTCACTAATTTTATCCAAAAATTAGTCTAATCTCCTATCTCGCTTTTACCAAAACATGGCCATGAACTCCATAATTGGATGGCTTATTAACGTATTTATTATTTTTCAAAAACTTGAAAGTTCGCTTTAAAATTTTATGGGCTATGTATAATCAATTAGTTTATAAGAAACTCCTTTATTTTCTTTCTAATTACAAATACATAAACTCTCAAACAAGCTTTCTTTATTTCTTTTTATGAAACTTTTTTTTCTATTGTTTTTTTTACCAAAAATCATACTCTCAAAAAAAATTTATTTTTAGAATTTCGAGTAGTTTAAGATGATTGAAAATTATTCAACTGTCAAAGTCAATTTCTCTATCACAATGAAATAAGCATCTATTTATTATTAATTAATACACAATATCTTATTATTTTAGTGAGAATTTGACTTAATCGCATTAACACGATAACATTGAATTCTTTTTGAATGCTTGATTTCATAATCTTGCTACTTATTGGACCTAGAGTACAAAATTTACTTAAAATCATAGCATTTAAGCCATGTGGAATTAGGAATAGATTTTCAAATCTCACCTGTTAGTATTTAGAAATTAAATTTAATGATTGAAAAGTAAAATGATGATGCATAATTACATGTTTAGGTTTCATTTTTGTTTACGCAATATTAGCTTTACATTCTTCATCTAAATTACATCATTTTCCATTTCCTTTTTTCTTCTGTTTTAAGAAAAGGAGGCATCATCTTCTAAATTGTATGGATTGGATTATTAACACATGAAACTTTCGACCAAAAAAAACTTACAACAATAATTTTTTAATATTTTTAAAATTTTTCATATTATTCATTGAGATTGATGGTATAAATCTTTGGCCCCCTCTATGTCATAATTCTAACTCCGCCACTCCAACACAACAAAAAGAAGAGAAACAAGGCAAAGAGTTTTACAGCGTTTGCTTGGACCATTGGGGTATTAATGACCCATGGCGTGACTGCATTAACACGGATGTTGTCTTTAGCCCACTCACATGCGAAGTTCTTCGTTACTTGATTAATTGCACCTAATTCAAAAATGAAGAAACTTAGAACTAAATCCATTAGGCCGTAGTTCCAAGGATACTATTTGCAAAGCTATTTCGCCAAATCACTGCATCGATTACCTTTAGTTGCCGAATACAGGGAATGTAAAGAGGTTAAGCAGGTTCACATACAGAAGATATAAAAGACAACGTTTCCATTTCTGATGCCTTCAAGAAAGGGTATGCAATTTGAGACAAGTGGAAATAAGCCTCAAAATTGGTACTTCATTAGCATCGAAAGTAATCTTCCGCTGTGAATTCTGTAGCTTCTTCAGCATATTATATACCAGCGTTGTTCACCTCACAGAAAACATTTTCCAGTAATTTATAAATAAAACAAAAAAAACAAATTGGAGATGGAGCAAATCAAACCTTGCCAATTTTTTTTTAGGGGGGTGGGGGTCTCAAATGTACAGTTTTTAGGCAATTGGCCATACTGACCTGTGATATTGATCTTCCCATTGGAAATAACTTCTAAATAGCCCCATTAACTTCACGCCTGGGGTCTTGACGATACGGGTCACACAGATCCTGCTATACTTGAAATCCCATGCTCTTTCCATTTCTCCAAACATTCGTCAAGCCTGTCTTGTTTGAGCGTGAACATGATAGACCACTGCTCCAAAGCGAGCAAGTTCTTCAACTATAGCATGCCTAATAGGACGCAACACTCATCAAACGAGATTGAAATGGGAAAATTTACAAACGGTTAATACCACATAATCACAAGAATAAATCGAGAATGAACATGCATTACCCAATGCCTCGAGTACCGCCAGTGACGAGCGCAGTCATACCCTTGAGAGACCACCTAATTCCATCTCCAACTCCAGTCTCTGTTTGTGCCATATTGATTGATGTTTGACAGCTGCACGGCTAATGAGTTGTATAACCAACCTTTAACTCTTCGTAGTTCTCGAAGCCCTCAAATAATAATTTTACATCCATTTATAATAATAAGGTATTTGTCCGCATTCGAATCACATTCCCATTTCATTTCAACTGATTTTCAACAACTATTTTTCATTTCATCTGCATTTGAATTTCATTTCTAATTTCACCTACGTTTGCATCTAATTTCAACTACCTAATTAGACTTTTCATAATTGACATCAAACCAATATTGATGTCTATTTTTTTCAACGTGAAAGGTGTCTCGAATTATTTTACGATATTTCGGCTAATTTTATCATCGGTCTTATCAAAGACAATCATTCATGTCATGACTAAGGTCTATGTTTGATAACCATCAAAATGTTCAAACCAATAAAAATGAAAATTTTCAATGGTTTAAATTTTTCAATATGTTTGATAACAAAATGTTAGAAAACTCTTAATTGAAAATTTTAAATGAAAAACTATTGAGAATTATAAGTAGGTAAAGACCTACTTAATGTGGAATGTAGAATACGGTCAACAAAAAAAATTTTAAATGAAAATAAATTTGACCAAAAAACCCTTATAAATAATATAATATTTTGTAAATATCTCTTGGTTAGTTTGGATAGTTTTAAAAAGTTTAGATTCTATTGGTTATTTTTTAAACATATTTATGTCTTTTTTTTGATATTATGATTTATTTATGGATATGTTTGTAGTGATATTATTTTTTACAATAATTAATAATTGTAGTGAAAAATAAAATATTATTAGAAACTCTATTTATTTTGGATAATATGTAATTTAATGATAATAAGGGTAAATATGTAAAATAAATCATTTTCAGTATTCAGCATTTACAGTTATCAAACAATATATTTATCTTCAGTATTCAATTATCGCAGAACTTATCAAATGGGGCTTTTATTAAGATGTATTCAATACTTATGAAATTCAGCACTTAATTTTTCAGCACTTATTTTTCAGCATTTAATTTTTTCATTTTATCAAATAGGGCCTAAGAATTTATGAAAGATAAATCTCTCATGGTCTTAATGTTATGAGAAAACAAATGAGCCAAACTTTACCATGTTGATGCTTTTGTCTCCTCTTAAGAATGTCTCTTTATTACTCTTCATATGTGCTAAACTTTACTTCATTCATAGTATTTACAATCTTAAAATATCTATTAAGTTTTATATTATGTTTTGTTTAGTAGAGAAAGCAATTTTATATAAAAATATCGTCCCAAAAAATATTTTTTTTCTTTTCATCATATTATATGACAAGAACAATAATGATCAAGCAAAAATAGATAATTTGCATGCAAGATTTATGTTAGAGGATGAAAAATAATATATTATGAACAAAAAAAAAGACCGAACAAGAAAATTAAAATATAAAAAAATGATTTTGTTAAATTTGTTTAAATCCATTTATATCAATGGTTCCAATAATTTCGCATTGTCCATTAAGCGAGAGATATGCCCGATTATCGAGGCCATACCACACCCCTTCATGCACCGCTCGCTGTCCGCTTTCGCCCGCCTCGCCCAACCAAATCTTCTATACTAACCACGCGGCCGTCGTGACGCAAAAATCGCCACATGATTTGGGAGCATAAGATTTAGGGAGAATTATATTTAGATCCCCAGAGTTTATCACTTAATGATTCGGGATCTTCAAGTTTATATACGCTTAATAACATTTAGGTTATGCTTTGTTTTTACTTAACATCGATATAAATTTTTGAACTTAATGTCGAATACAAGATTTAATAACATTAAGTATTAAGTTGTTTGTTTTTTAACATTGAGTAGTGAATAAGGATGACAACGAGACGGATTATTTGAGCTCATCATTCCGTTCTAATGGACGGGTTTGGTTTAATTATAATTGATTTTAGTAAGTTTGGTTTATTTTCAAACTGAACGTTCCTACGTATTAAGGTATTGTTACTCCCGTCACTCTATATCGCCGTCTCCGATTATATTTTTAAAATGTTTTTTTTTATTATTTTATTTTATACTTTAATATAATTAATAATTATTATTATTAGAATTCTTTGTAAATAATTTATAAAATTTATAATATTTTATTTTTATGAAATATATTACTTTAATATAATAAAAAGTAAATATAAAAATAAAAATAAAACAAAAATCAATGTAAATGGAACGGGTTTGAAATTTTCTCATCCTCATTCCGTCCTATTTAATTTTTAAATGAGACAGTTCGAGAATCGAAAGAAATGAGCGAGTCGAAATGGGGGCCGCTTTAATCTCAAAACCTCTCACATTTATCATTCTAAGAGCGAGTGTTGCTAAATTTTTCTTTATTGTGTAATGATGGATTTTTTCTTATTTTGGTGGAAAATGACTTTTTCAATAGAAAGCCAATGATTACTTTTCTATTAACTTTTAAAAAATTTCAAAGAATGTTCTTAAAATTTTTAAAACAAACAACTGAATATTGAAAGCTATTCAACTTTCAGTATTAAGTCAAAATAAACGCTTACCTTAGGACTCCCTACTGTGAAATATATTAGTTAATAAATTACACTTAGAATCCTCAAAGCTTGTAGGTATATAATACTTTAATCTTCTTTAAGTTTAAATATTATACTTAGGCCAAAATTATTTCATAATCAAAGATAGAATATCAAATATTTTAAATTTTACACCCAAAATTCATGTTATATTGTATAATTTATTAAAATACAATTTTAAAAAATAAATTTATTTTTTTCTTAGAAAATTGTAATTATTATACAATTATACTATCTATTAAAATAAAATAAAAAATCAAATAAGGGGTCTAAGTAATTCATAATATAACATAAATTTTACATCTAAAATTCATATTATATTATGTTATTTATTGAACAAAATCAAAAAAATCTTAGTTATTATATAATTATTCTATATATTAAAATAAACTAAAAAATTAAATAATGGGTCAAAACTGTAATGGATACAATATTTTTATTTAATTTGTGGTATTTTATATTTTAATTTGGTCGTTAAAGACTAAATCTGAATTTCCAATAGACAATATAATTATATACTAATTACTATTTTTTAAGAAAATTAAATTTTTATTTTTGATTTATTTCAATAAAAATACAATAAATCATGAATTTAATTATAAAATTTAAAATACTTGATATTTTCTTGATTGAAGTATTTTTGGTTTAAGTATAATATTTTAAATTTATAAATCTAAGTAATATATATTTACAAATTTCAAGAGGCCTGGTGTAATTATATTTAAACAAGAGGTTTAAGTGTTACGATGTATAAATTTCAAGGATCCGTATAATATTTCAAATATTAAGAGGTCCGAATGACAAACGACAAATCTCGTAAGATTTAGATGTAATTCTCCCTAACATTTAAACCCTTTCCGCCGCACGATTCCTTCATATCATATCGGCTCGTCCCCACACCTGCTAATGCGACGACAACGATTAATGCAAAATTATTGATAAACATCAGAATCGTGATTTGAACCCTTCCGCCGCAAAAGATTCCTTCATTATCACCGGGTTTGGTCCTTACGGCCACATGCTCAATTGAGCTGATCCAATGACGTAAGGTGAATTTTCACGGGCTTTGTTTTTAATTTTATTAACTCAGGAACCGATTTAACTTTTTTAATTGTCACAACTTATGCCATAGCGCCACCCATGTGAGCTGCGGTAGGGACCAAACCCCATCATTACGCGTTTAGAGAGCATGTGATTTGTGGGACCCACATTTTGTGAAAAGACAATACTCATTTGTCATATAATAATACACACACACCATGGACACAATACTATGGAATCATTATTAGACGTCGTGTCACCTATGCGAGTGTGGGACCGATTTTGAAACATAAAAAGTAAAACTAGTCTTCTTGATAACTAAACGTAGCTTCTAGAGAGGTGTCCAATAATAGTTCAACGATGAAGTCCGTTTTATCATTCAAGATCCAGAATAATTTTAGATTTTGATCGAAATTATAATTTTATCATTTTTCAGAAAATTAAAATTTTCTCGGGGTTTCACATAGATTAGGTGGGACCACCAATAATCTTCCTCCATCCATAATTTTTTAAAATATCTTTATATACCCAATCTGACTTTTACACAATAAAGGGCACCTGATTGTTGATTCACAAATGGCATGTATGTGCAATGTTATCAAAATCGGATCAGTCATCCAACTAATTAGGGAATTATGTTGATGGTTCACTGGTTCAACCAAAGGTCATCGGTCGGACTTCAGCCATCTAATAAAATAAAAAATTTATAAAATATAATAATTTAGCTAAAAAAGATATAAAATATGTTTCTAATGCATATAATTTATCATAAATTAATTAAGTTAGTATAAAAAAATACCTTTGTTAAAAATGAAAAACACTATTAAAAAATTTGTGTTTAATTTTAACATTAGTTAACAAGAATACTAAAATAATGTTATATAAATCTAATCCAAAGAAAGTCAGGCGTGAGCAAAGAAAGAATGAGTGGTGGAGTAGAAGCAAAGTGTAACAAGTAAATCAAAATTAACAATAATCGGAGACGCAGAGATCTAAGAACCGTAATCGATGATCGAGGTGTGTATACACTGTCTCTTAGGAATTTATTTCTGTGATCCAACATTTTTCAAACCGAGAGGTCTCGATCGTAATGAAGAGAGTGAGAAGAAAAACGATCAAAGTTGTAGAAGAAAGCAGGTTGAAAAAGTATATCTCAAACTTAGAACCCATTTGAATTTATAGGCAAAATTATAATGCGGGCCATTAAGAGCATTTATTTTAAAAACGTTACAAATTAAATGCAAACTTAATTGTAAAAATTAAAGCAAAATGTTATGAATTAAATGCAAACTTAATTGTAAGAGTTAAAGCAAAACGTTACGAATTAAAAGCAAACAAACGTTATGAATTAAAAGCAAACTTAATGGTTATAATTTGAATTCAAAATAAACCCGTTGTTTTATTTAGGTAAGCAAAACCAAAATTAATTGGGAGCAAAACCAAATGTGTCCTGGGTCTATTCATGCGCAAGGAGAGGGGCAAATCCATCGATTTGTAATCGAAACGGCTGTCCATTCCAGCGCGCAAGGCCTCCTTTCTCAATCCACGATGCCCTACAAACGGGTTTTTTAATATATAGAACTCAAAATAAAAACTCTGGCTTTGTTCCATGTGACACAACTTTTTGTTTTTTTGTTTTTATTGAAACAATCTATCATTACAACAATCCTACATTTTTTTAAGAAAGAAAAACTTTTTGTATTTAAAACATATTGTTTGGAATATGGAAGAAGGTGTTAATGCCTTAAGTTTGGTGTTCAAATGAACTGAACCAAACATATGAATAAGGCTTGTCTTATAGAGCTTTGGTGAAGCTTATAGCTTCTATGAACCAGAGTACTCTTAATCGTAAATTAGAGACCTTATCACGCACCACATCACTTATTCTTGTTGTTCAACGCCAAGCAGCGCGATTAGGCCATGCGCGCGGCCCTCAATTCATAAGCTCGAAATCTTGCCATACTACGCTCAGGAGCCGTCCCACTCACACTTATATGCGCGATTTCACTTTCAAATACATACTGCATTTATATGTACCACCTATAAGGGATATGAAATCATTAAGAATATTAATCAACTCTCAAATTATGTATCTTAGCACCATAATCACACCATAGGAAGGGACCATTTTGTCAAAAGAAGCAGATTAATAAGTGACTTGTTATTACTCCATATGAACCTTCTTCTACGGATCTCCAATCAGCAAAGGTCGGGGTTTCCATCATCAAGTTAATCCCATATCGCTTAAGTCCCATTCCACTCGATGTTTCCAAAATTAATTTTCTTCCTAAAGGCTTAGTCAGAGGATCGACCAAATTCATTTACTTATATAATCAATGGAAATGATCATCTTTCAACAAATTTGTTTCACTACTCCTACAAGGTCTTATACGAATATGTCCGTTTTCCCATTAAACGCTTTATTCTTTGGTAATCGAGACACATTTAAAATTTACTAATGCATAGACACCTACTAAAAGACTGCATTCTCAAAGGAATTTCGATATAAGTTCTTTATCCACTACCTTCTTTACCCGCAGATTCAAGAGCTATAAACCCACTATGGTGGTTGAAGCAATGAGAGTTTGTTTAGATGATTTCCAAGCTACAACACCACTCCCTAAAGTAAAGATATAACCGGCCAGGATTTTATCTCATCCGACCATTGATCCGCGATCACGTATCCTTCAACACAAAGGAAATCCACTATATAGGATACCATAGTTCATGGTACCTTTAAGTATTTCATTATCTACTTAATGTACTCCAATGATCATTATTGGGATTATGTGTATATCTACTTAATCTACACACCGTATATAAAGCAGTGTTAGGTCTAGAAAGTCTAATAAATGCATCGCATCTCCCAATAATCAGGCATACTCGGGGCCACCTACGTGATCACTCTATTTTTCATTAAATGAGTGTTTGCATCATAAGTGGTAATTACTTAGTTCGCATCAAATGACCTAACCTTTTGGTATTTTCAACATACGTTCTTGTGATAGCATTATACTATCACCCATCCTATGATTTTCACCTAAATGACCTTAGCTTCACCCATATCTTTCTATGTCAACCGTGAATAGAAATCTCGCATCATGTACCATACTTGTGCTAGTGCCAAAGATCAACATATCATCTACATACAATGCAATGATTGCACATTCTTTTCCCCGTACACTTTGTATATACACATTTATCCAATCTGCATAAAACCTCGTTTTCAACAAAGCATTATCAAATTTCTCATTCCACCGTTTAGGTTCTTGCTTTAAACCATATAGAGACTTGTTTAATTTGCAAACTTATGTTCTTTCTGTGCATGTACCAAAGTTGTAACATGTAAATTTCTTCATCCAAGTCCCCATTTAAAAAGGTCGTTTTAACATCAATTTGATGGATAAAAAGTCTATGAATAGAAGCCAAAGCAATCAAAATATGAATGGAAGAAATCCTAGTAACAGGAGCAAATTTATCAAAATAGTAAACATTTTGTTTTTGTGAAAAACCCTTGGCTACTAACCTAGCTTTGTATTTTTCAATGGAACCATCTGGCAAATATTTTCTTTCGAAAATCCACTTGTAACCAATGGTTTTGCTCCTGAAGGTAAATCGACTAACTCCCATGTTTGATTCTTTGAAATAGAGCCAAACTCAGTTTTAATGGCTTCTTTCCAAAGTAAGGCATCAGGGGAAGAAATCGCTTCAAAATAAGAGCAAGGTTCATTTTCAATTAAGTAAGTATAAAAATCATCTCCAAAAGAAACTTCTTTTCTTTGTCTCTTACTCATTTTCAACTCATCATGAGAGCTTTCCATATCATCCACAATAATGGGCACATGCTCATCATATGGGTTTTTTTTTTTTTTTTTTTTTTATGTCATCCATAATTGTGGGTGTAATGAAATTTTCTAGAAAGTGGGAACGTGTTCAAAAAATTTAGCATTTTTTGTCTCAATAATAGTGTTGCTTTCTAGAACATAACTTTTCAAAACTAGAAATCTATAAGCCGCACTATTATTCGCATACCCTATTAACATGCAATCAGAAGTCTTTGATCCTATTTTCCTCTTTTTAGGATCAGGTAACATAACCTTGGCAAGACACCCCACTTTCAAATATTTAAGGTTAGGGTTTATGACCTTTCCATAATTCCATGTGGTGTTTTACCGCTTTTCTGTATTTAAATTCTATTTTATTTATATGCAAGAGTACGGTTTCATCCTACGTGACATTGTTAGGTGCGTACACTAGCAAGTAGAGAATCCATCATCTCTTTAAGAGTCCTATTTTTTCTTTCAGCAACTCCATTTGTCTCGGGTGAATAAGGAGGAGTCACTTCATGAATTATTCCTTCATTTTCACAATAATCATTTAAAGGGATGTATTCGCCCCCTCTATCAGATCTAATCCTTTTGATTTTTCTATCAAGTTGATTTTCTACTTCAGCTTTATAGCTTAAGAACATGTCAAATGCTTCATCTCATTCTAAGTAAGTAAATTCTAGCAAACTCTAGAATAATCATCATCAGTTGCCATAGAATTTCTTACTCCCTAGCAATGGTTTGTTTAAATCTCCTGTGACGTAATGAATAAGTTCTAATAACTTTGTTTCTCTAGTCACTGAGCTACATGTCTTTTTAGTTAGCTTAGAAGTGGCACATATTTGGCACTTACTTAAGCCTGAATAATCAATATTATTGATTGTGCCTAGAGTTTCCGCATTTTCTTAATATATCCACTACTCACACGTCTCATCCAGCATGCCATATATCATACCGAATCAACCAAGTAAAGGTAGCTAAGCATTTCAATTATTACAACTTCAAAGATACTAAGTACAAAGAGCCCCCGATTACAAAACCCTTTTCCTACAAAGATAGTTATCTTTTGTCATTATAATCTTTAGATTCAAATGACACTTTAACTCCCCACTTCCTAATGTGAGCCACCAAAACTAAATTTGCTCTTATATCGGGAACATGCAAAGACATTATTTAAGGCCGTAGTCTTTCCCGGCGAAGCCTAAACGGGCTTTGCCTTTTTCCCTGTGGACTTGAGTAGGTGTGGAGAGTCACCAAGGTAGACAACCTTTTCATCATCCTCTACCGGATGAGGAGGTAAAGCACTTTGCTTTGCACAAATATGCCTTATTGCACTGCAGTCTACCTACCCAATTCTGGAATTGATCACCATATTAACAGTGAGATAACAAAGAATTTATTATGTCATCCTCTCGACCAAGCGCATTTTTAGAGGATTTAATTGGTTTCCAGCTTTACTCTTTCGCACTGGTGGTGCATGATGGCCTGGTTTGGGCAAACAAAACAGTGTTTCTTTGAAAGCATGAGGGCGAAATTCGTTTGTTCTCGAGTTTTGAGATTTATTTTGCAATTTTGTGTTTGGGTTGACTTGTGTTTAGTTTCTGCTGATGACCGCTCGCGTGTGGAATTGCGATCATGCTCTGGAGTGATGAGCGGGCGACCGCACGATTGGCAAAAGCGCGGGGAAAGTCACGAGCATTTGTTTCCACGATCAAAGCGAGCAACAAATTCCTAAGATCGTTATATAAATTCCAATCCAAAGAACAGGTGTGGAGCAAAGAGCAGCAGCCGGCGCCGCTGAGTAGCGTTAGCAATGAGCGGTGTGTGGAGAGCAGCAAGTGTAACAAGTAACTGTATCTGTAAACAATAACTGGAGATGCAGAGATCTAAGAACAAAGACCGATGATCGAGGTGTATAACACTGTCTCTTTGAATTTATTTCCCAAGATCCAGTCGCCCTTCGTAATCGAGAGGTCCTGATCAGAACACAGTGAGAAGAAAAACGATCCAAAGTTGTAGAAGAAATGAGGTTGAAAAAGTATTCCCAAACTTAGAACCCATTTGAATTTATAGGCAAAATTATGGTCATCACACAAGAGCATTTATTTTAAAAACGCGTTACGAATTAAATACAAACTTAATTACAGGTGAATTAAAGCAAAATGTTATGAATTGTGCAAACTTAATTCTAAGAGTTAAAGGAAACTACTTAATTAAAAGCAAACAAACGTTACAATTAAAAGTAAAACTTAATGTTAGAATTTGAATTCAAAATAAAACCCGTTGTTTATTTAGGTAAGTAAAACCAAAATTAATTTGGGAGCAAAAACCAAATGTGTCCTTTGGGTCATTCATGCCAAGAAGGAGAGGGCAATCCACTCGATTTAATCGAACTGGCTTTCGCCCATTCTCAGGCGCTGAGGCATTCTTTTCTCAATCCATGTATGTCATAAATGGGCTTCTTGAATATATATAAACTCAAATAAAACCTTGTCTTTGTTCCATGACACAACTTTGTTTTTGTTTTTATTGAAAACCTAATAAGCCATAAATCATCAATACTCTTAACAATAGTCAAAGTTTTACAAGAAGTTGAGTTGAAGTCGCCCAATCGGTAATCGAGAGAAAAAAGAGAAGAATTGAAGAAGTTTCAACAAGCAAGCCATATGAGCAAAGATCCAAGCAGTTTGAAGGACGAAGCTATGAAGCTTGTAGACGATCGCCTGCCGTGACCTATGAAGCTTCGAGCAAAGAGAGATCTATGGACAGTTAAGAAGTCGCAGAATACTGTCTCTGGGGAGGTGCAATTAGGATAGAAAATTTGGAGGTCACAGAACGACAATCAAAAGGGCCGGATGCCATCCAATCACATTCACACATTCACACATTTCTCATATTTGTGGTTCCATAACAATAAATAATAATCACTAGAAAGGCTTCCATGCAAAGACAATACTCATTTGTCAGCATAATATAATAATAATCAGCACTCCACAATATCACAAACACCCTTAGGCCACGCTTGGTTCATAAGCTTTTACACAACGGTCGCTTTTAACTATTTACACTCATCAATCGTAACGATATTTGTATGGCGAAAATACACAACGCAATGATTATTCGTAGTTGAAACTAAATGCAATGTAGATGAATAGCCATAAATAGAGAAGAAATGGTATATAAACATTTCAGTGAAATGGTTGTCTATTAATATATAGATTGATACGGATGACTTCCATCTTTAATCAAATTTTGTTTCTAAAATGACAGTTGATATTAATTTGGTACCTCAAAATTATTTAATGAATTTTAATATTAATTTGATATTAATCTCGACAAAAAGGAATATAAATTGGACAAAATTAAATGTCAATCTTTGATAAAATATATATTAATTTATGTTCTAAGGTCTATCTTTGTGTTGAATATTATTTGGTGTTGGATATTTGGTGTTGATTAAATCAACATAGAAATGAATTTAAAATTATAATTTTTTTTTGTCGTGGAGTAAATCTAAAATTTGTATTATCATAAAATTTAAATATAGATTTTTTCATGGTATAGGGTCTTCCGTCTTACTATATCATTTGATAAATTTTCTTTTGGTCAAGATTCTTCCACACATACTTAAACCAAACCAATTATTCAAAAAATTTGACATGAGAACCCTTAGATCAATAATCTCAAACGATCTGAGCCGCGAAAAGCTAAAGACAAAGAAATCTAGTTACTTTATTATATAGATATTTAATATTTTCAATTATTTTATATAGACAGAAGTTACTTCATTGTAGTAGAAGGGTAGCAAATTTTTCATAAATCTCAAAATAGAAGTCTATTTGCTTAGTGGTTATGAATTTTTTCCTTCTTGGATTATGAATCTCAAATTTACACCTCCTTCAAATCTTTTCTTATTATGAATCATTTTTGCCACATTAAATTTGAGCTGCAAGTAATGAATGTCTTATTGTTCAACTAATTCATAGAACTGGATTCTATTTCTAATTGAACTTTGATTAGGATTCATGGTTTATTTTGACTAATAACTTTTTTTAAAACAGTTATTTATTCATCTCAACGTGTAGTTTTCTGAAAAGGAATCCATTCATCACTGGTTCAATGTCTAACATGCTTCTTTGTATAAGATTGTTTATATATTAAAGGCACTATATATATATATATATATATATATATTGATACACAATTGTATTTTTTATTTATTTATTATAATTTACTTACTTTTATATTCATATCCCAAAATAAATGAAGGAAACTAACATGTCGTATTTCCAAACAAGAAATGGTGATCACCATTTTAAAATCAGAATTGTGGCTAAGCACGTGCATTGCCAAGCATGTCTGTATCATTATTTAGTACTGGATGTTTTACTTGGGTTATAGAATGACAAGAAAAATATCAAATTCCGGTTAAAAATACATAACATGAAATGATGGTGTTCATCAAATCGTGTAACTTCTAGCATATAAAATGTGGAATAGATCGAATCAAGAGATTGACCTTTTAATAGCTTAATTTTCACCATGAAGAACCTCCTTGATGAGCCTATCAAAGTTGATATAAGATGACCCCCCAACATCAGTAACTCTTCTTGCCTCGCTTTCCATTCTTGCGCTTTTATCCTCATTTGCTTACCTTTCTTCCTTTCATCATTCCTTCTAACCAGCGATGAAACTTCGTCACGCTTCACATCAGGATTGATTTCCATCCCAATTTCCCATCTAGTGCATGCACTGTGGCAATTCGTTTGTTGGTCAGCATTGAAAGGCCAACAGATCACAGGCACACCACCACATATAGTTTCAGTCATAGAGTTCCAACCACAATGTGTAAAAAATGCACCAACAGCAGGATGGCCTAACACCTTCTCCCAATACTAGCTCACTAGCAATCTTCTATCCTCAGTCTCCTCCAGAAATTCTTCGGACAACATTGCCTGTCCATCTTTCACAACATCAGGTCTAACAATCCATAAAAATGGCTGCTTACTATCCGCAATTCCCCATGCCAATTCTTGAAAATGCTGGCTTGACATTACTGCCACGCATCCATAGTTCACGTACAAAACAGACTCAGGTTCTCTGTTATCTAGCCACTCGAAAACTTTTGGTTCCTGCTTCCACAAACTTGAATTGAGTGACTCGGATAGGCTTTTAGGGACATGCTTTTGTTCTAGCAAGGAAAGAGGCCCAATTGAATAAATGTTTGGAAAATTGAATTTAGATAATGACAGCTTGTAAGGCTCTTTGCTCAAGTTCCCCAAAGTTGTTGAAAATTAAGGCACGAGCTTTAGACAATCCTCTACTTCTACTCTCATAAAATGGAACATGATGTCCTTTGGGATTGGTTGTTCTGCAAAAGCTTAAAGGTTTATATTGCCCATACCAGTGACCCAATCAACAGGGGTATCTAGAGTTCCATCAGTGAGATAGTCGTCATCTGCAAAACGGATTTGTTCCAAGATATTTACCCCCCAAAAACAAAAAAAAAAAAAGATTACCAGATAAAATGAAAATGAACAAACAACAAACAACAAACAAAGAACCTTGGATAGAACCCAAAGAAAATAAGTCTTAAGAAATTTAATTCTTAAATAGTCAACTCTAAAAGGAATTTGGATTGAATTAGAGGCACTTGTGAGTTTTTGGTCCAATAATCATGGCCTAAAGTCGCTGCATCAGATATGATGGTGGAGGGCACTGTTCTACATTAGTCTGCATATCAGAACGGTATTGGGTCCAATACACACATTTTTCTTTATATAGGGTTCAAAACATTCTAAAATATACAAGAAAAACCTAGAAAAATTTAAAGAATACAATGATACATTGTCTTGCTAGATGACACCATTTACTCTATAAAATTTAAGCTAAATAGAAGTTAGTGGTATTACCGAGCTTGTCTAGAGTATAAAATTAGCAGTTGAGTAATCAATATACGTAGACTTCAAACATACGCAAAATAGATTTAATTAAATCAAATAGATACAAACAAACAATTGATTTATTGTCAGGAAAAAAACATAATCTTACGAAAAAGCAATTGTCTTTCTCATTATCTTATAAACGGCATGTAAAAATGACGTCCTGGGTGGTTTGTATCTCAAATATTGTTTTCTATTTTTGCAAATAATTTTTGAGAAAAAAATTGTTTAGCCAATTATTTTTTGTTTTTGTTTTTTAAAAATTGAGAACAAAACTGGATAGGATTTAGAGAAAAGTTAAGAGTTGTTTTGGTGTGTTTTTTGGAAACAATCTCTTCTAGAATTAAGAAAACACCACCACCACCATCACCACCTTCACAAACACACTTCCACCACCTCCCTCCCACCAACACCATCACCACCACAACACTTCCACCACTACTCCCACCACCACACTCCCACCACTACAACCACCACCACACTCCCACCACTACAACCACCACTATACTTCCACCACCATCACATAACCAAACAAGTTATGTGATACTAAAAACACTAAAAAATAATTTTCTAAAACTCTTTCCAATAACAATTTTCATATACTATTTTTTGAGCCACAAAACCAAATAGGCTCTTAATCTCTTTTTGTTTGAATAATCTCTAAAATATAGGTATGAGGATACAATCTAAGAATTGTATGGTTTTTTTTATCTAGCTCTGTATAGATGTTAGAGCTGTGCCAGTTTTCGGATCTGAACAGATCCTCTATGCTTCCCAATTTATTTGCAAAAAGAAAAGAAAAGAAAGAGTTACTCCCAAGTCCCAGTTGGATTCATCTCGGAAATTTTTTTAGTTTGATTTTACTTATTATCCTAGACCTAGACACTGCAGAAGTAATAAAAAAAATAAAGCAAAATAATTACTGTGGTAGTTACTTTTAAATGGAAAAATCCCTCTTTGATGAGTTCAAAAATGCAATATCCAATGAAGGAGAAAGCAGAAGAAGTAAATAATGCAACCCCAGGAACACCTAAAGCCTCAGCAGCTCTAATAGCGAAGTTCATAAGTCCATCAGCAATTATGCACGAAACAGGAGGCAACCAGAGAAGCATTATTATTGCTCGACGTCCAAGAGCTTCTTGAAAGGAGCCAGACAATTTTTCTAATGAATCACATACCAAAGGGACATCTGTGTTGCATCTGGATTTGATGGTGGCGCATGCCCATCAGGTACAGTCTCAACCTGAATCAGGCAGGCCTTGCCCTTTACAGAATCGGGCCATTTGATCTAATTAAAAGTGATATAGAAGCCTCTCGAATGGCATCGGCAAGTCTCTTATCAGGGTTAACAAGGCCTTGTGCTGGCCATTTGGAAAACTGTGAATAGCATGAGGTTTTGTGGTCAAGGATGGAGCCATTAGTGGGCCAGCCGGGCTGAAGTCAGGTAAAAAATAAAAATTACCATTTTCCCCAAAATTACCAACCCAACTAACTCCAACCCTAGAGCAATCAAGCACTCGCAAATTCCTCCAAAATATGTCTCTTTCTCTCTCAGACGTGGTCTCTTCTCTCGTCACTTCTAAAATCATGCCGGCTACATACCGCGTATCTTCTCTCAGCGCTACCTTCTCCCCAAAATCATGCTATCTTTCTCTCTCAAGCTGCCCGTGAACACCCGTGAATTCCACAGATATGACAAGTTACGTAAAAATAATAATGATTGTGAATTTGTATAGTATAAATTGCGGAAAATAATAACGACATGAATTTTTATAGGCATACGTTATGAAAATAATAATGATAATTCAATTAGTAATTAATAATTAATTTAATAAGAGGGGTAAAAGTACTTAATAGATACCTCTAGGTATGTTCGAATAAAAAAAGAAAACTTTCTATTCATCTTTAAATCCTTTCCTGGTCAGAATTCCGCAGGACGTACGGCTTTGATCTAGGGTTTGAAGAACAAATTCTCTTAGGTGCAAGATATCTTATTTTATTTTTCTAGATTTATTTGATGTAGATTTTTAATTTTCTTTTCATTTAGATCAACCTCAAGAAGTCAAATTTAGATTACACTTTCGTTTCTTTTAGAAATAAAATAAAATAAGGATTGTGTTATACCGAATTACTTTGAGATGAGAATGAAAGTATTTAAGGATACTTTTGAAAGAAAATAATAATAAAAACAAATAAGATAAATTTTGAAACAAAATTAATTTTGTAGAAATATATGTATGTGATAAGTATTTAAAGATATATGTATTTTGGCAAGTAAATATTTTATTAAGGATTTAGAATTTATAAGGAATGTGATTAGAATAATTATTTAGCAATTATAGGAAATAAGATCCGTTAATAATACTTGTTGTCAAGTATGATAATTGTTAGGTAAAAAGGCTAGATGAGTATTGCGTAATAATATAATTTGTAAAATATTATTAATATTATTTATTTCTAGTAAAAGATTTAGTTCAGATTAAGAGCATAAAAATAAATAAATTATTAAAATAAGATCCGAAAGGAATGTGAGTTTTATAAAATTTGAAAAAAAAAACTACCTAATTCAAATAGTTATCATTTGAACAGTTGTCAATATATTTGAGGTGAAATAAAACAAAAATCATGTTGATAAAATAAACTTTATAAATCACAAATTTAGAAATATTTAGAAACCCATTAACTTTTATTATTATGGATTAAAAATTAAAATAATATCATTGTTAAGAATATCAAATTAGGAAAGTTTTAAGAATAAATAAGTAATGACATAGTTTCTTCCTTATTATTTTAGGAGAAATATTTCATTGAGGTGAAATTTTCTGATTAGCTCTTTTCAAAGCTTTTTTGAGTACTTTGAGGTAAGGATATTAATGCATCTTTAAAAAGAAAATTGTTTTTTTTTACTTCATTTGAGGATGAAAATTGTTTGAACCTCGAATTATATAATCTTTGGTTTATGAAAAGTTTTATTTTTTTATTTATTTGATTATCCATGGACTGCAGTTTTGTATTATTGTACTTTGAGATTTGTTTTGTTTACGAAATAAAATGTGGAAATATGATGTTTGTAATTCTGAACTTTGAATCTAAATATTCGACTTCTAAGAATCTCACTGGTCAACTGAATAATAGTTGACACTATTCTTACCACAACTTAATAATAAGTAACCTTTACATTCTTTGATGGTGAATGTAATTGATTGAAAAGACCGAGAAATTCCACTTTCGGAATAAGGGCAAATCGTAATTTCTGACACAAATTGTAATTTACGTTAAAATCCGGAATTAATTTCTCTAGATCTCTGATGACGAAACTGACGTACCGCTGGAATTGTCTCACAAAAATCTAGTTAGCACGTGAAATTTCGTGAATTTTCCGAGACAAAATGGTTGACATGTTTTTCGAGGCATCACGCCGTACACGTAAATCGAATTTCGGCGCATTCAAAGGCAGGAAAGAGGTAGCAGCATGTACTCTGCGGGCGCTATGCGGTGTATGAGTAGAGAAATGTGATGAAAATGATTTACCGAGATAGCGCCGACACAACCGTAAAATAAAGGGCTATGTCTCGCCATTACTGATTCGACAGTCACTAAAGGACAAAAGAACATTTTCATCTCCTTCAGCGCCCAAGCAAAAAAACGAGATTCATTTTTGGGATGCAGTGAGTTGCCATTATTGAGAGCTTTTAGAGAGAGAGTGTGCTTCTCTCTAAGATTCCGAACCCGACCGCTGGATTTCACTTCGAGCAAGAAGGAAAACGTTTCATCGAAACAGGCCACGCGACCCCTTGGTTTGTGGAGCTTTCCTCAAACCCAAGAGGTAGGATTTTCCTACTTGGGTTTTTTACCCCATTTATGTTTTACTAATGCTTCTGGCTGAATGACGCGAGGCTGCTGGACGGCCCCAAAATACGGACCGAATTATTGAAATTTTTTTAGAAACTTTGAGAGGCTTAAGTCAGACATGCCTCCACGTAGGGGCTGTTTGGGTTGATTATGTTGATTTAATGTGGTCACTTGTGCTTTGGTATGTATAGGGCCTAAATGGCCGAGAAACTGCCCACTAAGTGAACCGATGCTTGGTGTGATTTTGGGAATAGTAACGAGGTTTCACTATTCTCGGAATAGTGTTCTAAAAGAATTCTCTGAAATTATATGTTTGATAAGTAATTCGAATCGAATTGTTTGTGATTGAAACACAGCCCCAAGGAGCTTAATTTTGATGTTTGAAATGATAATTACATAACATGTTTGTGTGATTTAATTTTTGCGTGCATATTCTATGTTATATATTTGCATGTGATTAGGACTGTATTGGAATTGGTATACATGATATTCCATATTGCATCGAACATCCTAGGAATATAGGAGTGAGTTTATTGAGATGAGCTCCAGAAATGGTTCTATGTGATAATCTAAAATGTTAATTATCTGGGAGGGTAGTCCAAACTAAATAATATATCAATCACGAGCTTTACTTCCAATGGATATACATTCATCGAGGGTACTACAACTAGTTAATATATCAACCAATGGAGCGGCCTGGCTTGATATTACATCTACCTGAGGGTAGTCCATTAAACAAATAATATATATATCAATCGCTTCTGAGCTTACTTCTAATTGATATAGTATATTCACTGAGGCGCCCAATTAATAAAACGAATATTCTCATACAAGGCTTAAAGGAGTGTGAGAGAGTCGGTGAGGACTGGATCCGAAGTTGAATAGTGTAGACATTCAAGCAGGAATTTTACTTGCTTGAATGTGTGTTTATTTTGGAACATCGCACCGCACTAGGTGGTGAGTAGCCCACTTCAGGCGATTCCTCTTTAATGAGCTTTAGCTCTCACCCTGGCTGGATCCCCTTCTTACAGTACAGGAGCATGAGAGGAGAGACGCTCCTGGCCTAGAGGCCGAAGGCGAAGAAAGCTTGACAGGGTTTGATTTGCAAGTTTATACGATAGAATTCGAGTATTTTAATATGTGCTGTATATGAGAATTATTACCCTCTTGTAACTATTGGATATAGTCGACTCATGATCGTATGTATGTTGAGCATCAAGAGGCCCAAGTGGCCATATTGATATATATTGCATATATCGACTGTTTGGGGATGTATATGCAGATCAAGTTGGGTAGAGCCCCCTGCATAAAGGAGGTCATCTGATTTTAAAGTGATACTGTAACCCGACCCTCCACTTGTATTCCATGTCGACGGTAGCTCAAATCTGACCCCTGGCTTTGGGTGTCATGTACTATATCGGTTTCAGGTATACGAATACCTAGAGCCTGTGCTCAGATCCAGAACACTCACTAGGTGGTGTGGTGGAGTATAGGTTTATGGGAACCTATGGATAGAAAAATTTGGGTTTAGGCTATGGTTGAGGAAGAGCATCACCACTAGGTGTGGTTTGACGTTCTAAGAGTATGAGATTACCTAGAAATCAATGATTAAAACTAGGACACTACAGTAATTGTGTTGATGTGTTTTGTGTGATTTTGTGAATTATTTGGTGATTGTGTGTATAACATGGTTTGTAAAGTGTTATAATGTCGTATGTGTGTTGTGAAATGTTGTGTGCTTAGTACTTAGCACATGGAGGTATTAGAAAATTGGTGAAGTTTTACAAAGGAGCAAAATCGGAAATTAAATGAAGAAATGAAATAAATTTCATAAATTTATTTGGTTTAGAGGTGAAGAAATTTGATTTTTAGGTTTGTGTTGCAAACCTAAGAAATTAAATAAAATAAAATTTCATAAAATTTATTTCGGTTGTTGGAAAAATGAGAAGAAATAAGTAAAGTAAAGAAAATAAATTTTTGTTAAGTTTATTTGGTTATATGGAGAAGAAAAATGATTTTCTAAGATTTTACAAGTGAAATTGAAGAAATGAAAGAAAATAAATTTTTATAAATTTATTTGAGTGGAGAAAAATTTTTCAAAGGAAATACTGAAAAAGAAATAAATTTATAAATTTATTTTGTTATGAGGTGAGAAAATAATTTCTAAGGTTTTATGGGGTGTAAAATTTAAGAAAACGGGGCTAAATAAATTTATGACCATTATTTGAGTATTAAATATAAGAAAAAAAAAATTTAGTGATTTTTAGAGTTTTTTTTTTAATTTTTGAATAATGAAAAATCGATTATGACGAAAACTAAAATTTTTTTGAGTATAAATTTTGATGGGCTAATGCCATTTTATATTGTGGAGAAAGGAAATTTGTAATAAAATACAATTTTCAGATTGGCAGGCGAAGGCTTGAAGGGTCGGTCATAAGGGCTTTATATTGTAATACAAATTGCATTGCGGGTCGGCCTAGGGAGTTTTCATATTGCAATACACTCAGATTGTAACAAGTAGAAAATCAAGTGTGTTGCAATAGAAATTGTATCTGTGAGGGTTTGTAGGTTCAGAGAAGATCAGATGCAATACAAGCTTTACACTGTGGTTGCCAGACGGATCTTACTGTGGTCGACACGGCTTGCCTGGGTCATGGGCACTGCCGCTTGGCGGCGGAGCGCAGAAGCGCGGCGAGTGGGTACTGGGCGCGCAGCGTGGGGCTAGCAGCAAGTAGCGCAGCGTAGCGGAGCGCCATGCGTAGCGCGGGCGAAGCGGCAGAGCGGCCGGCGCGGCGCGCGTGAGCGGCCGCGCGGGGCGGCAGGAGCGCGGGACGGAGCGCGTGGCGGCAGCGCATCGCCGGGCGCCGCGAGCGCCGTGGCTGCCGGGCGGCAGCGCGCGGGCCGGGCGGCAAGGCTGCCTGGCTGTGCACTGATGCACTCGCCCGTTGCCCGCTTCGACATTTCTTGAGTCAAATTTTTTGAACATTGTTCGTGAACCCGCTCATGAACATCAGTTTATCTGAAATTTTTCGAAAAATATATTTTTAAAATATTTAAAATCAACAAATCAAATAAATTTTGATAAAATTTTCTTAAAATAAAATTTTCAAAAAATAAAATTTGAAAATAAAATTTTGGTCAAAACAATATTTACATGCAAAATCTATTGCGTATACACTAAGCTATGTAAGGATTCAGGTTCTGGCCGTGTCTATGCCTTAGAGACATCAGATGGGATTAACTACCGCTTGAAATCATGATTGCGCAGAGTTGTAGTTATATGCACAGTGTGATGCGATAGGAAAATGGTGAATGCTAAGGTTAGGACCGATGACCTTAGGATTTGGATAATCGAATCGGGTGGTCGGAATTTACGCCACTTAGGAAATGAACTGCCTGGCTCATGGTTGTTAAGTCTATCACATGTACGCTGCTAGTTAGATCCAAATGAAAATTACATGAATCGTGTTGCCATTCGACCAATGTAGATGGCAGTGGAGGCGCAGGACGAGGAGAACGCCCACTGGGCACCGTCTGCACAATCCCTGTTTGATCACCGGATTTACGAGGTCAGAGGATACAACGAATGCTATAGCATCTGCTAGTATAGCATGTAGACAGAAGATCCTCTAGTAACCCCTGCAGAGGTTTAGTATGATTATCCTCCGACATTCACAGGGGGAAAGGATTCATGATGGCACTATCGTTCATGCAAACGAAAAGTGCTCGAGGCCGAAGGGGTATCTCACTCGACACGATCAGATTAGACTAGCGGCTCTAGCTAGAGAATGAGGCCCGAATATGAAAATGGACAAGGACCTCTAGAGACCTTAGAGGAGCCAAGTAGACGTGAGTTCTCCCCTAGGATTAGGCGAGAATAAGAATGGTGTAGCCGAGGTTGCGAGTTAGAGATCTCGAGGACTCTACTCACAAATGAACCCGAGGATTGAGGACACGTCGTAGTTCGAGGTCATCCTCGATAATGGATCGGGCCGAGCAGCTTACAAGATCGCATCGATCAGGAGCTGCAGGAGGTTACCGCCATAATGCCAGGATCTGCAGACTCAGATGGTATTTCAGAGGGGCAAGCACGATATTTTGCCCCGCACAAGATAATGTAGTCCAAGCTGGGGGTCAGTGGATACCGCTGTCATAGCGAGCTCACTCCTAGAGGGACGAGGTGAGACCGCACTTAGATCTACCTCGAGCAAGGTGCGAGATTGTGGATGTTTTTCCCGTGATGAGCTGACCTGGACTAATTCGTGATAGGATGTAGACTTAGGCACGAGTTACACCCCGGGTATTTCAACCATCTCTACACTGCATAGGATGGCAACGCTTGAGCTGCGTGAACCCAGCCCAACTACAAGGGCCATTGGACAAGTGGTTTATTGCATCGAGCACTTCACTCACGGGGCGTCTGCAGGCCTAGTCATAAGAAGAGGGGCAAGACCCCCTCGACCGTATCACCACGTGCGCTTGAACAGGTTACGATTCAAAATCGTGATCTATTACCGAGGACTCCATGATTTATTCGACCAAATAGAGGAGCGCTTATCTACCTATGATAGATCTTCGTGACCGGTTATCATATCACCGAGAGTTAGGAGACAGACATATCCCTAAGACTGAAGCTAGGATGCTGCTATGGGCACTTTGAGTTTACGGTAATGCCCTTTGATTGACGATCGCGCCAAATAAGCCCATGGACTCCCACATGATAGGGTGTTCCAACCTTATCTAGACGCTTTGTCGTAGTCTTCATGATGACATTCGAATTACTCCTACCAAAGTGGGAGCATGAGTATTATTCAGGATCGCCTTACGTTTGCTTAGAGACCATCACCAGACACTAAGTTCAAGAAGTGCTAGTTTTAGCCATCGGCTGAGGTTTGGGACACGTGGTGTCGCACCAGAGTGCTAGTCGACCTATAAGGCCGAGGCAAACATGCATCGTGAGAGATCAATGTCAATCTTCGTGATATCGAGTCTCGTGAGATTGGCCGGGTATTAAGGTGAGACTGGAATGGGCTGAAGTTGTCCATTCGGACGGATCGTGAGGACTTCGCCCACGATGGACTCATGGTCGACAACCCCGACCACAGAGAGATCGAGAATACTGGAACACTCCTGGATACAAAAGTTGGTAACAAGAGTGAGGATCACCTTTCTCCTGGGCCGAGAAGAGGCGTAAGACTTCTCGCTTCACACTAGTTTCGTGATCAGGCTGATTGAGTTATGAGTGACTGGATTGCCTGCAGACAGGATCCTTACACCTCGGGACAATGCAAATTCCCATGATGTAGAACAAAGAGTACACTCGCTCATTCCTCCACACCTCAAGACGGGTCGTGAGGAACCACTCTGGGGCTGGTGTTATACAAGCACTTCCAAGAATACGACGGGCCAAAGGGGCCAGAGAGTGTGGGCTAAAGTCGTGACAACCGAGTTACGCAGCGTGGCTGCAGGACCTTAGGTGGTAGACCTATTGGCTGTTGATTGTCAGTTTGACATGGATAAGTCGACAACCACTCCGCCGCAATCGATACTTCCAGTCGGTTGTCATAATTTATTACCGACATTGGATTTGGGCTTAGAGGGTAAGGCCTTTAGAGAAGCCAAGTATAGATGTTCTTCCTTAGGATGTAGGGTGAGAGTTGACCTCGATAGGTCGAGACAGAATTAATGAGGTCTCGAGATTCGCTTCATGGTGAGAACCTTAGAGTTGTAGCGTAAGAGACTAGGAGATATCCTAATTTCGAGAATGTAAGAGGCTCGAAGTGTAAGACGAAGAGTTATGTAATCGAGATGAAGACACGCTGTCAGGTTATCACGTAGACTTAGAGTTAAGTGATAGGAGTCGGGAGTGACTCGAGATTTGGATACCCATTGAAATCGTATTTGGGTGGCCGAGCCTAAAGGACTCTAGATAATGGGATGCCATTCATGGCATGGATCGAAAGGATGCCCACTGGATTGTCGTTGATTGTGACCTCGAGAGGTTGAATGCTACACTCGCCAAGGGTTGTAGGGTTACGCGGTGTATGGATTACATATGTTAGAGGGCATGTCGCGAACATGTGTCCTGACTAAGGGTAGAGGATTAATCGTTTCTGCACTCCGCCTAAAACGACATAGAAGTTATTATCAAAGTAGCATACGAATGGCACCCATATGAGGCATTGTGGGAGGCCATGCAGATCATCAAGTATGTTGGACCGAGGTGGGAGAGCTCCATCAATCGGGTCCCGATCTAATTAGAGACACCTCAGAAGGTGAGTTCGACACGGCAATGGCCTTTCCCTACTCCGCCGTAGCTCGTTAAGAGCTTATGTAGATGTGCAACGCCGAATCTCAGGTCTCGAGGCTATGATCACGCTTCCTTGAATCCTACGAGAGGAGTGGCTGCCCTAAGAATGAGGCCATCGCGAGGTTTATTGGACCTTCGAGATACCAGGCGGTAGGCACCTTATGTACCTAAGAAGGGCACGCCAAAGATGTCGTGTCCACGAGGTGTTCACGCTCCATGTTCGAATATACCTGTGATCCAAATATGTGGTGGATCGGGGACAGATTGAGATTGACACGATAGGACCTTCAGGAGGGACCAAAGCAGTATCATTGATAGTCAGATCAGGTTTTGCGACGCAAGATTGTGAGGCTAGTGCGAGTGCTATGATGGCACTGTGGAGTGGAGGAGTCAACGTGGGAGCGCGAGGACACGATACGGGCCACCTATCCCTTCTTGTTTAGGGATGAAAGTACGAATTTAGTCGTTTAAAAATTTGAATGACTGTTTACATGCATGGTAGAGTGCGCAAGGTATTACGATGTGAGTGATTTGATTGCCCCGAATTTTTGACGAATTTCTTTTAAGGAGGGGAGAATGTAAGACCCGAAATTCCAATTTCATGCAAAATCATTTGGTCAAAATTGTATCGCAAATCGAATACTCAGATCCTGATGACAAAACGGATCACTGCGAATCTGATAATCAGTTGCACGGAATCTATATTTCTCGGTGATACGAGCGACGTTGAGGCGTTCAATCGACTTGAGACACCAGCCAACATTACAGCACGCACTACAACGTCATGCTTGCACGAGCAGAGAAACGATGAAAACGGACTACCCAGATAGTGCCGAACATCAAATCCGTAAAAATGCGACATAATGGTCATTATGGATTTGATCTTTAAGTCACCAAATGACAAAATAGCAACAGTCTTCATCTCCTTAAAGGCCCACAAAAAAAAATGTGAGATTCATTGGGATGCAAAAGTGAGTTGCCATTTTTTGAGAGCTTTAGAGAGAGAGTGTATTTCTAAGATTCTGAAATCGGACTGCTGGATTAATATAAGCAAGGGAAAACGTTTATCACCGAGCGTGCCATGCCGTGGATCCCGGATTTGTGGAGTTTCCTCAAACTCCAAGAGGTAGGATTTTCTCCCTACTTGGGTTTTTACTCCCATTTAAGTGTTTACTAATGTTTCGGTTGAATGAGGCCGTGAGGTTGGCTGACTTGGCCTTCCCAAACATGGGACCGAATTATTGGAAATTTTTTAGAAACTTTGGAGAGGCCGTTTCGCATACCCCACGAGGGGCTGCTCGGGGTTGATTATGTGTTGATTTATGTATTAATTTGTGCTTTGGTATGTATAGGCCGGGAATGGCCGAAATCTGTGTCTACCAAGGAACCGATGTTTGTGTGATTTTCCGTGAATAGTAAACGAGGGTTTCACTATTCCTGTAATAGTGTTCTAAAATATAATTTTCGTGAAATTATATGTTTGGTTAAGTAATTCGAATCGAATTGCTTCAGGATTTCCAACACAGCCTGGGCGAGCTAATTCTTTATGTTCAAATGATAATTAAATAACATGCTTTGTGTGGATTTAATTTCTATGCAAGTATATTCATGCTATATATTTGCATGTGATTATAGACTGTATTGGAATTGGCATACATGTATTCCATATCGCACCGAAACATCCTAGAATATAGAGTTAGCATGAGATGAGTCTAGAGAAAATGGTCTGAGGACAATCTAAAATGTTAATTATCTGAGGGTAGTCCAAACTAAATAATATATCAACCGGGCCTGAGCGCCCATTTGATATACATATTCATCAGAGGGTAGTCCACAACTAAACAATATATCAACCGTCTGAGCGCCCGCTGATATACATTCACCTGAGGGTAGTCCATTAAACAAATAATATATATCAATCGCCTGAGCGTCCAATTCGATATATATTCACTCCAGGGTTGCCCACTAATAAAACGAATATTCTCAATGGTATTTAGGCAGTGAGAGAGCCTGTGAGGACTCCTGATCCGAGTCATCGCGTAGACATTCGGCAGGACTGGGCGCATTCTCCGTCAATGTGTGTTTATTTTTAAATCAGACAGACTTAGCGCATGGAGTAGCCCACTTAGGGCGATTCTCTATCAGCTTTAGGCTCACTCCCTTGCCGTGGATCCCCCCTTCATGTGTACAGGAGCATGCGAGAGACTACTTGTCCTAGAGGCAGCTTAGAAGAAAAGCTGGATTGCGGCTCGATTTGCAGTTTACATATATTAGAATTTGAGTATTTTAATATGTGTTGTATAAAGGAGAATTTATTACCTCTCTTGTAACTATTGGATATATAGTTGGACTCATGATTGGTATGTATGTTGAGTACTGTTATGGGCCCAAGTGGCCATATTGGATATATATTGCATATATTGGACTGTTTGGGACATGTATATGCAGGGGATTGCTGGGTAGAGCTCCCGCATAAAGGAGACTCGCCCCGATTTAAGCCAAGGGCTGGGTAACCCACCTCCACTTGTATTCCATGTTGATTCAGTCACCCGACTCCTCGGTTTTGGGAAGCGCCACAATTTGAACCTCAAATTTGTGGGTTTCAAGTTAGGAGGTTACTAGTACTAATAGTTGTTTGGTTCCATTCCACCTTAATAGAACACTCATACAACCACCCATTTGAAAGTCCCACATGACAAGTACATCGGATATTTGATAACTGCAGAAAATATATTTGAAATATATTTGATT
>JAEQBH010007683.1:0-67234 GCA_016808115.1 Tetrastigma voinierianum
AAAGCGAAATTTCCAACACGGAGAAAGCTCGAGAGCCGCGAGAGGACAACTCAGTGGGAAGCTCTGTGCATCTGAGAAGAGAATAGAGGAAAGAGAAAGGAGTGGAACTTAAAGCGGGGGTCAGAGAAGGAATGTATGAAAAGAATTAAAGAAGAGACCCAGCTGATGGAAAGAGTTAAACATAAAGAAAGGGAGCATGAGGTCGAGGAAATCCAGAGAGAGAACAATAGTGGAAAGAAAGAATGAACGAGAAAGAGACATATGGGAAAATGTTGAAGCGACAAGGAGAAGAGTTCGAGAAAGAAATGAAGGAAGAGATCCGATTATTCTTGAAACTCAAGCCGAGTCATGAAGCTTTCTATAGCAAGCTGGTTTGATCGTGACTCGACTCTTAGCATTGTTAGAAAAGAGATAAAGAGCATGACACCAAATTTGGGGCTTGAGATAAAGGTTTCAAATTACTATAAATCTCTGAGAGGAAATTTGGAAAACCAGCCCCGGGCGATAGAGACAAAAAGCAATGGGAGGCCGAATCCCTACGAGGCGGAAGAGTAATTTGGAAAATTTAGATTTGATTAACAACAATCTTTTGAATTCTTAGAAGTGATGGCGAAATGGAAAATACAATGAATGGCTTGGGAAGAGCGGGATGAGTTGAACGAAGGTTGATCTCTCTATTGAGATTTTCATTGAAGAACAAGTGGAGAAGAGCAAGAGAGCAAAGAAGAAGGTAGAAAATTCCTGAATTTCCAACCTATTTAGGTACATTAGGCCTAGATCCCCCGACATTTTTGCTCCAAAGACTGTTTAAAGAAAAAAATAGACCTTCTCCTTCCACAACTGAATTACCAATTTTCTTCTCCCCATACGTATATCCAATAGCGTTTACAATTAATCAAATAAAATAGAAATTTAAATTGAAGTGTTGTGTGCTTTTTGCAATTAGTTATTCCATTATTATATTTGCTTTGTGGTTGCATGATTAGAAATCAAGGTAGGAAATAGTTCGAGAATAAAAGCTAGCGAGAGGACATTATCTTAATTGAATACGGCCAGTTCAAGTAGGAAATGATTGAAATGAGGAAAAATTGCAGAATAAGGACAAAATGCATATAATTGAAGTGAAACACAAGGTGCAAAAGTACTTATGTTTAACTAATAAGTCGAGATTAGAGGAAGGTAATACAATGAAGGAACAAAACATATTTTGAGATTATTGGTATGAGCGGTAAGTCAAGAACACATTGAATATCAATTAACTAACTCATCATAAATAAAAATGAATTCAAGATACTCCTATGGTTTAGTCTGGCTGACAACCAAATTTCACAAATTTGTTAGATTATTGGTTGGCGAAATCTTAAGTGATACGGTATGAGAGATGATGCGAGGCCATTCTTGGACCGGAGTTTGAGCCATTCTAGCCATCCTATTCATATCTTGATGCATATCTGATGATTCAATTGAACCAACAAGCCTATTCTTCAAACTGAAACCAATGGAAACCCCAACTCATCCTAAGACATCAATCTACTAGTAAGAACCTATGATTGCAGAATTCAAAGGAAGAAAGAAATGAGTTTGGGGGAGTATATATTTTGAGGAACTTCAGGGAATGAAAGAAAAAGGCAAAGAATGAAAATCACCTTGAAAGAAACTAGGGATAAGTTTTTATCTTGTGCCTAACTCTTGAACAATTAAGTTCTTGAGGTGTTTCAACACTAGTACCCTAATGCCATCTGGTATGGGAGTTACTAACTTGAGAAGTTAAGCTAAGAGTGTTAGAAAGCCTAAAAGTTAGACATTTACTATCATGTAGTGGTAGCAAACTAAGGAAATTTGAGTGAGATTATAAGTGTAAAATGAGAATACAGTTCTGAAATGAAGAAATCGAGAATATCTGAACAGCAAGTTTAGGGGAGTTTATTAGAGAAACTAAGAAAGAAAGGGTAGAAGAGAAGAGAAAATGTTGGGGTAATCTTAACCTAAAATTCCTTCCAATCCTACCTTACCCAAACTCCTCACAATATAAATAAAGATGATTGATCTTGAAGAGTGAAATCCACCTACAATTCGTAAAGTCAATATGAAAAACAAGCCTATGGAATTTACTTGGAAGAAACAATCAAATCTTGAAGAACTTTAGGAGTTAAGCCGACTCGACAATAAAATGAGAAAGGAAAACAATTCATTCAACGGGATCCAATAGGTATATTGTTTGTAAAACAATTTCAACATGTTAGTTTGCATAGCATAAGAGTAGAAGACCAACCTTGAAATTTGGACTTGAAGTTAGATGTACGAGAGAATTTTGCACACTTGCATTGCAATTAGAATGAATGAAGCTACTGGAAGGGAACAAATCCTGCGAGAAAAATGTCTTAAAGTATTTTGTTTGAGGACAAACAGAACCTTTCTTTTTCTTTTAGCGAGGACAATAAATTTTAAGATTTGGGGGGAGTTTGATGTTTGAAAAGGTCATCTATTTTTAGTCCATTTTTTCACATTTGATTTTTTATCTAGAAATGAATAAATAATATCACAGAAATATGAAGAAACTGCCCAAATTGTTATTAGGGAAGAGAAAGAAAGTAGAAAATCGGCAATAAGTGGAGGAAAAATACGTCAGATAATGAATGAAATGAAAAGAAGCGGCTGGAGTCACATTGATGCGATTTTAAAGTTTCTGATCCAGTCATGGTCTTGCATCAGAAAAGTGAAGAAATACGATTCAATTTTGTGACATGGATAACAAGATATTGAGGTCATATTTGAGCGCTCTTGATAAAGTACTGAGGAAATAAGAAGCGATCTTCGCCTTGCGATAGGATCGAGGAATTCGCGACATCAGAGAACAGCCAACCAGTTGAAAGCCCAGAGAACAAGTTGATGTCGCGGCGTGAGATCGATGTCGCGACATCGAACTCAACGGATGAAAGTTGAAGGGAAATGAGCGATGTCACGATGAGAAATTTGATCCGCGACGTAAAATCATCAAGAAGGCGCAAGCCATAGGCGTCATGCGAAATGAGATCAAGTCGCGACACAGACTGCTCCGAATTGAAGGGTGCAGTTCGCGGTAGGGGTGCGACGAGATATCGTCGTGACATCGAGAAAACGACCAGTCGAGCTGCAAAGGCGTGAAGTGGTGCGACCAGATGCCGATATCGTGACATCGAACAACCGATTGAAGCCATCTGGTTCCACCAGATGATGCTCCAGCGACAAAAGAGATTGATCTTCGCGACATCAGAAGACATCGATTGAAAGCGTAGATGACTTGAAGCTGGGTAAATGGCGATCAGAAAGAAAACGGCGACCTTCGGAAGGCTGATGAAACGCCCGAGGCGTGGAAGATGTATTCTGATATTGATTGCAGGTATCAGGTATTAATCAGGCTCGCGTGAGTGGATTCAGGTGTTGACGTGCAGTTGATGTCGCGTTTATCAGTGATGTCGCGACAAGGCCCCAGTCGCGACGAGCGACTTGGGCACCGATCACCACAAAATCCACAGCGGGCTACATTGGGATTAGGGGCCCAATTGAAACCCTATAAATGTCTGCTTGACTATCCGTCTCATTACGGTGGCGGCATTTGCTTGGCGAAGTGCGGATAGTTGAAAGCTCATTCTTTATTTTTCTTTTCTTTTCTTTTATTTTTTAAGATTTTTTTATTTAGTCGTTTTAGGCGATTATCATCATTATTTTATTTTCGTTTGTATTTTAAAATCTGGATGTTATCGTTTGGCCCGAAGGCCCGAATCTGATTTCAATTTCTCTTTTTCAAATTACTGGAATGTTTGGAAGTTCGGACAGAATTTTACGGGGTCGATTGTTTGATTTCAAATTACGGTTGTCTTATGATCGGAATGTTGTATCGTGTGGTGTTAATTAAAGTCGGCTTCCATTAAGTGACAACATATCGTCGAGGAATTTATCTTTCACGTAGTCGTTTCCGACTTGTTAATTTCGGTTAATGAATTTGCCGGTTTGGGTTTGTGTCTTGGGATCGAATATTAGTTTCTTATACCGTTCAGATTGCGTCATTGCTCGATTTCAAGGAGGTCCTACATTATGAGGGAAGACATTCACGAGGTATGTGCATTTCTTTGAAGGTATGCTAACACATATTAGGGATCTTTTGAGCTTTGTAAGTTCACTTAGATAAATCCTCTTCTCACTTGAAATCAGAAACGAGTTGAATGAGTTATCTATTTAAACAAGCAAGAAGTTCACCTCGAATTCGGATAATTAAGAGGCCAATCAGGTGTTAAACTGTGATCCTAATCAAAGGAAAAGTTGAGCTATTCTAATTTAAGGAGAACAATCTGGAAGTTGTATATCCTTGCTTGACCGATAACTTGGGGCTAAGGTTTTACGGCCACTAAATGGGTATGAAGTATTGCGAAAATACCCAGTTAGGAAGTCCTTTTAAAAGTAATTGTATCTAATTCCTGTATTCAGAGAGAATCGATTCATAAATTAGATGATGAAATGTGGAGTGTGGAGAGATCGACTTCTTCTAGCATGGGCCGATTTTGGGAAACTTGCGAGATAATCAAAAATTTTATCGAATTAACTCTGAGAATCGATAGTTCACTACCTCAGCTGTTTCTATTGATGTGTCTTACAGAGATATAATCGAGTATTCATTTCTTTTATTATAAATTAACTATTCTTTATTCTTTATCTTCCAGTTTGTTGGATAGTTCATTTATTTTTCTTTTGTTCGTTTAATTTTCCAGCACCTTAATCTTTGGATCTACTATCATTTGTGGTCGAATGGTATGGAAATTGAGTGGTGAGGTAGTTGATTTAAAATTTTTGAGATCCTACATTGGGATCGATATCTGGACTTAAATCCCATTTTATTGCAGCCGACCTGTGCACTTGCAGAATATCAGACCAAAACCAAACTTTGAAAATGATTTACTTTAAGAGATTGGTGGTTTATATAGTATAAGGATAACAAGTTTTTGGTGCCGTTGCCGGGGATTAGACAATAGTCCTTTGGTAATAGTGCCATAAATTTGTACGAGTTCTTTGGTCGGTTAACGAGGTTTTGGTCACGGGTTTCACGGGGACTAGACAATAGTCCTTTGGTAATAGTGTCAAATTTGTATGTGTGTTTTGGTTCGGTGAACAACTGCTATAGTGAAGTACCAATTCCTGTAGTTAATACTGATAAAACTTCTTGAATATTTCAGGTTTTAAAATCTGTCCAAGGCGTTTGCGATGGCGGATCTCTCCACCTCCCACATTTCATTATCCTAATTTTTTAAGTTCTTTGGGACAGAGAATGAGATAACTACTTTTTAAAGGGATTTCCTTAATCACGGGTATTTTTCTTTTGCAATACTTCATGCCATTTTATAGATGCAAACCTTAGCTCCCCAAGTTGCTCGGTCAAGCAAGGATATACAACTTCAGGATGCTCTTCCTCAAAATTAGAATAGATCACCCTCTCCTTGATTAGATCTGGCTAACACGGGATTGGCCTCGCTATTCGGATTGCAGGAATTGAACTCTACGCTTGTTTAGGTGATAACTCATTCAACTCTTTCTTGATTTCAAGTGAGAAGAGATTTATCTCGATGAAACTTGCCGACTCGATAAGATCAAAAAATAGCAGGTTAATATACCTTCAAGCAATTGTTCATAACTCTTAGGACCGCCTTCTCTGTGTCACTCATAGGGCCTCCTTGAAATCAGAGCAATGAGACAAATCTTATAATGGGTATAAGAAACTGATATTGATCAAACGATATGACAACACGAAGTAAATTCATAATGAAATTCAAGAGAATTCTTTGGAAAGCGACTAGAGGAAAGAATAATTCCCGACTATAGCATTCACTTAATGGAAGGCTGGATTCCTCAATTCTTGAGATGCAGCGCTACATCATTCTCTGATCATAAAGATAGCGCAATTGGCGAAGAGTTGAATCCCGAGGGGTATCACGAACTTCAAACATTCGAGGTAGTAATTGAAAAGAATAGAATTACGCATTAAACCTGCTCCAAAATCGACAACACGAGATCCGGAAAATAAAGCGAAAAATAAAGCGATAAATCTAATCTAATCTACAGCTTCTCGACATTGAAGAAAGAAAAGAAAGAAAGAAAACTAAAGAAAATAAAGAAAATGGGCCTTGACCCGGACCTCTCGTGCGTATCCTTGCATGGCTGCGTTTCCTCTTTTGGGTAGGCTGCTTATTTATAGGGTTTTCTCGGTTGCATTTAAATCCTAATGCATTCGGTTGTGGATTTTATGAGTGGGCAGCCCGAGTTCGCATTCGAGTCCCGCGACCTCCGAATCCCTTGACTCCGGCGACATCATGTAATCGGCGACCGCCAGTCCACGTCGCGACATCAACGCAGAATCTATGCAGCCTTAGGCGGTGCGTTCCGCTGATGTAGCGACCTCAATCTCTTATCATTGACATCAGCCCGTCTTCGCGGGCTTCAAATGGTTGCTCGGTCTTCGCTGACATCAATCTTATCAGCGACACATCAACTATATGAATTTGCAGTTTCTTGATGTCTTACGATGTCGCGACCTCTCGGTCCCTTGTCGCGACATCACTTTGCTACCTTTCTTAGGCTTCAATAGGAGTTCTTGATGTCACGACGCCGATATCAAGTCTTACGTAACACTGGCGAGCGTTTATGATGTCGACCTCGATCTCTTGTCGTGGCGGTTTATGGCTACGCATCTTTGAGCTAGTCGTTTCTAGTGTCGCGACCACCGATCTCGCGCCAGCGACGCTCGACTTAGTTCTACGGGAAACTCAGCCCAGTTTGCTTTTGGTGTAGCGCGTCATTCACACAGCCATTCGCCGGCTTTAGGAACTTACAAGCTTCTGCGATTATCTTGGTGTCGCGACATCAATCTCTTGTCGCGACATCCACTTATGGCTCTGCAGTCTTCACTTGATGGTTCCTGTTGTCGCGACATCAATTCATGCCCCTGCAGGTTTCAACTGATCGTTACTGATGTCGCGACTTTAATCCTCTGTTGCGACAACAACTTGAGTTACATCAGCTTCATCTCACCAAGCCTGTCATAGCTTCAAGGCGATTCTCCTGTCGCGACCTCTATCAAATTTCTTTCATGTTTCCTGATGTCGCGACAAGTTTGATCATTCAGTGGATGTCGCGACCTCTTCTCTTCACTACTGTTGTCGCGACAGCTTACTATTTTATCGTTGCCGTATCATTATGCGATGTCCACGATGCATCCGGATGTCGCGACACGAAGTCTTCTTCTTGTTTCACAGTTGCTTCACACGGGTTTCTTTAACTCGGCCACGCCTTGTTCTTCAAGTAAGCTTAGTTTTATTGATTTTCTTCTTTGCAACACGGATATGCATTTTGATTCTTTGCCAAAGCTTCACGACATGGGTTCACCCCATCTTTGCACTTATAACGCGACTTGCTTGACCAATTATCGTGCGCTCGTCCACCTTATAACTGCTTTTTTCTGCAAATATTCTTTTTTTTCTTGAATTCCCACGCCACTACCTTGATTTGGTTGGTTATTCCATAATTACGCACACTCATCCAGTCTTGTTTAGAATAAAATTAGATCGGAAAAATGAATTTAAATAAGATGACTTTCAAGCTCATCAAACTCCCCAAACTTAAAATTTTTGCTTGTCCTCGAAGCAAAGAAAAAAGAATTGTTTGTCCTCAGACAAAATAGAAAGTATAAGGACATTTTAGATTTGTTACTGCGGTAGCATTCAATTTAATTGAAATACAAGGTATATTATATTTTACGTACATCTAGCTTCAAGTCAGTTCAAGAGTTGGTTTCTACTCTTTATAGTATACAAAACTAAAAAGCTATTGAAATTGTTTACAAACGACATAATCTGATGGATCTGTTGAAAAAATAAATTGTTTTCCTTTCTCATCTTCATAATTATTCACTTAACTCCCTAGGTCCTTCCACAGGTTTCTTGTTTATTGCTTTTCAAATTCATAAGCTTGTTATTCATATTGATCTCCACTAATGTAGGTAATTCCGTCCTTAGTCGATCGGGTCTTTTGGGCTTGTAATGTTAGGCAGGTAAGGGTAGGATAGAAAGAACTTTTTGGTTTAGATTACCACAGACTCTTTCTCTCTTCTTTCTCCTCACGCCCTTTTTCCTTGTAGTTTCTTTAATAAACTCCCCCAAACTTCATTTTTGGGACATCTCCTGGATTTCTTCTATTCAGAACTATATGCTCCCATTTCTCATTTGTAATTCAACTTGGGGAATTTTCTTTGTTTGTCACCATTCAGGGATAGTGCAATGTTTTGCATGCCAGGCACTCTAACACCCTTAGCGAACTTTGGGTTAGTAACTACCATACTAGATGGCATTGGGAGATTTTCATTCTTGACACCCCTAGGAACAATAGTTCGAAGGGTGGGCCTGGTGAAACTTATCCCTTTTTATTGTATTTATGTTTGACCCTTTTCTTTCATTCCCCTTTTTTCTATCTTTTCTCCTTGAGTTCTTCAAAAAGCAACCTCCCCAAACTTGGTTTACTGCTCTTCTGCCAGACTACTTTGGGTGATACACGGGTTCTTTGTGGAAGATTGGTCTTTGGAGTTTGGGGGTTTTTAAATTGGCTGATCTTTAGAAATAAGGCTTGATTGGCTCAATTTGGAACTAAGGTATGTCTTTAGCATATAGGTAGGGATAAGCTTGAATGGCTCAAACATTCCAGAATAGCTGCATCATTTTTGTCGGTACATCACTGGGATTTACCGCCTCGATCAATAATCTAACAATTTCTAGAATTTGGGTTGGCCTCTTTGTTATTGACCATTAGGAGTTCCTTGCTTGAATTTTTTATTTGGTAGTGGTTAAACTCTTTATTGTCAACGGGTTTGCGACTCATTGTTCATGCCCCAATCTCAAAAATAAGTTTTGTTCCTTCGATTTCATTATTTTCCTCTGATGGACTCAATGACTAAATTTAAGTCACTTTTGCACTTTGGTGTTTCAATAAAATTGTATTCGGTGGCCCTTATTCTAGATTCGACTTATTTCTAATCTAACTACTTCATTCTTTTAAACTCAAACATCTAATGATTTTCTTACGGAACTAATTCCTTTTATTTTCCCGACTATGCATCACAAGCGACCGACATTTAACAAACAAATTCAAAAAATAGCACACGCAATTCAATTCAAATTTCTTATTTTATTTACGATTCATTTACTGCAGCAGGTTGGATACAATTTCAAATGGGATAAAGAGGGTAAAGAAGGGTTAGGCAGGAGAAGGTCTATTTTTTCTTTTAGAAATAGCCCGAGGAGCAAAAAGATGTTGGGGGATCTAGGTCCGATTGTACCCTAGTAATTTGGGAATTCGGAATTTTCAATTCTCTTCTTTCCTTTATTCTTCTTGGTTTCCCTCTCCATTTGTTCTTCGTGAAAATCTCATTTAGAGTCAACCTTTTGTTCAACTCATCCACCTCTTCCCCCGAACCATTCATTGTATTCTCCATTTCGGTCGTGACCTCAAAAATTTGGAGAGATTATTGTTAATCATATCTAAATTTTTCTAGCCATTCTTTTTTGCCTAAGGATTCGGTATCCTTTTTTGCTTCTTGTCTCTATCATCAGTTTATTTTTCAAAATCCTTCTATAGAGACTTGTATAGGAACTTGAAACGCCAGTTTGCTCCCCAAATTTAGCTTCTTGCTCTGTATCTCTTTTTCTTTATCAATGTGAGGTTGAGAATCACGCTGGCCCGATTGTTATAAAAGCTTCCTTGACTTAGTTTGAGTTTACGTATGATTGTGATCTCTTTCCTTCATTTCTTTCTTAAATTCTTCCCTTTGCTGCTTCAAAATTTTTCTCTTCTGTTCAGCTCTTCTCCCCACTGCTGTTCTCTTCTTTGTAGCTCAATCTCATGCTCCTTTTCATGATACGTTTAGCTCTTCCCTCCCATGCTTGGTCTCTTCTTTTCAATTCTTTTCATAAATGCCTTCTACGAATTCCACACTTTGGTTCCCGCATGACTACATTTTCATCAATTCTCTTTTGCATGGCATTGATAGCTTCCGATGTCGAGCTTGTTCTCTTGTGCTCCTTGAGCTTTCTCCATGTTGGAAATTTATGTTACGCACGGGAGGAGAAGCGGTAGGAAATGGAAGTCTATTGAGGCACCTTCATCCACCTTATCATTATCGACCAAAAATGAAATCATTGTTGTCGGGTGAGTTTTCACGGTTGCTCTGCTCCTTGATCGGCAACCTACGAGGTCTCCTTTTACGGTCTTTCATTTGGGGCTTCATCTCTTCTCTACGTACCCCAGATTTTCTTGGTTTCTTGGTCTGCTAACTCATGAAGGAGTGGTGAAGCTCTGGGTACTTCTTCTTCGATTCATACTCCTTTCACTGACCTTCAAACATAGAATAGTGATTGTTCTTTGGGTGAGGAATAAGCCCTCTTTTAGTCCTTCGATGCCTCGTGATATAATTCTGGTAATGACTCACATTGATCTTGTATCCCTTTAGGATGGCACTTGACATACATTCTTGTTCTCTCCTTGTACACGTGTTTTGTTGGAACCAAGCAAGGGAAGCAGAAAGTAAAACCATACCTTAAACTCTTTCAATGAGGCTTCCCTTTGTTCAATGTTCTTGGCTTTCTTCTTGGTTTATTTTGCACCTTACCATTGTTGAGCTTCTTGGCAATCTTTCCAAAATCTGGTTTTCAAAAGTTTCTTGAATTTGGAACCATGCTTTGTCTGCTTGCCATGCCATAGGCCTCGTTGATGGCTGTAACCATATGAAACCCCGGACTCCTCTAACACAAACCGCTCTATCCTTCCTTCCTACCATTTAGAATAAAACTCTCTTACCGGTCTTGTATACCTGATTTTTGGTGTGCGCCGAGAGACTGCCCACCCTCTCTTGCTCTATCATCTCCTTGAGAAGAGGAGTAAGGATTTTTAGAATCCCCCCTCTATTGTGACAAACCCCTTGTTAGCATAATACTTTTCCAGGAATGGCAATCGAGCACGAGAATCTTCTACTTCTTCTTCTTCTCTCACCTTTCCCTTTCCTTTTTTTGCTCTTTCTTGGGAGTTTGCCGAAGCTTCGGGTGTTTCTGATGTCACCTCTCCTGATTGTTCTTCCTGACGAATCTCGTCTAACCGTTCTTCTTGGCGAGTTTCTTCTTCTGGTTGTTCATGTTCCCCCATAATCTTGTCTAGGTTAGGGACTAGGGTGCAGAATTTGACCATTGGAAAGCGAAAGAAAAGCTTTAGGAAGGTTTGGAAGCTAGGGTTTCGGGGGGGTTGAGATTCGAAGGAGGAAGAAGGTGAATAGTTATGTGGTGTGGAGTGAATGATAAAGTTTCCGCAGTTGCAATTTAAGTAATGTTTGTGGGCTAATTAATGCTTCATTAAAAACTTGTCATGACTTCAATTCATCCTCTTTTATTTTGAGATCATTGAATTTAGGACTTTTAAAAGAGTGAGTTAATGGCATTAAAGAAACTCTTTCATGTCGTGACATGCTAAGTTTGTCCCAGCGACATCGATTGGATTGTTAGGAATTGTTTGATTATCATGTTGCGACATCCTTTTTATTCCTGTTTTTATTCCCCAGCTATTTCCTACCTTGTTGGGGTGGTCGCGACATCATTTTTCATTTTGAAACTTAATTCTATGTCGCCACTTCACAGTGGTGTCGCGACATGTACCTTCTTCTTCAATACTCACTAATTGCCCTTTCAACACAAGTCACGACATCAATGTTTTGTCGCGACATCGACTTACTGTCGCGACACTTAACCCTTTTAATAAGTGACCCTAAGCCTAACTCAATGATCTCAAAAACCTTAAATTCTCTTATTGTTCCTAACCCCTTTAGACATCTCTTGGGCATCTTCAGCGATTTAACAATCAATTCAAGTATATCTACAGAATTGGGTTAGGGAGAAGGTTACTCCCCTTTTTCTCATGTTGTGACTTTTCTGCTAGTTGTTGGAATTGTTCCTATAGTTGCCTTGCCATTCATGTCCTTAAACCTTGCAGATGCTCACTGTAATATTCAAGAAAAATTTAATTAAGCTACAATTGATTTGCCTCCAAAACTAAATCTATCCTAAAAATGCGACTAATTTTCGGCAACTAAAGAAAAACATTTCAAAACTTAAAAATCAAGAAATTAAATCCTTATGGGTTTCCTCCCATTAGCTGCTCAATTACAGGTCCTTAGCTAGACACTGTGCTTTGTTTATTGGCACTTCTTCTTTTTCCTTAAGAACCGGTTGGAGTTCTGCTTCATTTCCTTCTGTTTAGATAATGTGCTAACCTCGTCCGTGACCTTGAATTCTTCCCCATTATGTCAGTCCTCGAGTGTCCTTTGCTCAAATGTAGTACTTGATACCACTTGTGTATGGCCCTCCATTTGGATTTAATTTCCTGGAAACAATTTCGATCCCAGGAGTGAGCAATGAGACACATTCCCACACTTTCTGAACTCTTTTCTCAAAATTCTCTGATCATGCCATTTCTTTGTCCTGTCTTTGTATATTCTAACATTATCATAAGCTTCATTTCTCAATTCTTCCAGTTCAGACAGTTGGAGCAATTTTTCTTCCCTTGCAGCCTTAAAATCGATTTAACTAACATTATTTGTGCCTTGTATTCCAACTCAAGAAGTGATGGCATAGTTTGCCAAAAACAACTCGTATGGGGACATTCCAATGGGGTTTTGTGCTTGATCTGCCAAGCCAGTGCATCGTCAAGTTGAGAGACCAATCCCTTTACGCGAGCTAACATCTTTTCAATTATTCCTTTTGATCTCCACATTGGAAATTTACGCTTGTCCATTAGTGCAGGGATGATAAGCTAAACTCATTACATGCTTGATCCATACTTGCTCATGAGTTTTGCAAATATTTTGTTGCAAAGTGGGTTCCCCATCACTAATGACAGTTAGGTGTTCGAATACCTTTCGAAAATATTATTTTGCAAGAAACTCACAAATGTGTGCGCGCTAATTCCTTCGACAAACCCTTGCTTCCCACCCATTTAGGCGTAATCTACGCTGCTTGGTATGTATAGGTTTCAAATGATGATGGAGTCCCATAAAATCTATTCCCATACATAAATTTGTATCACCCAGAAATACCTCGGGGGCATTTCACGTCTATTCTGATATTTCCGATCTTTTGGCATCGATCACACAATTTAACCCACCGGCACAATCTACGAAGATATTGGGCGGTAGAATCGATTGGAGTATCTTGTGAGAGCGATTTCTTTCTCAGAAAAATGTCCCCAATATGGTATTCCTTAACGCTATTAAAATATTTGCCTTGTTCACTTTATAGCACACATCTTCTTATGATCATGTCAACACCTCTTTTGAATAATAATGGGTCATCGAATATAATACCTGGCATCGGTTCGAGTTTCTCTTCTATTAGGTGTTTGGAGTCGAAGGCATTACTCCCTAAACAGATAATTCACAATATCGACATACCACTGGAGTTAGAAACCTTAAGCGATTGCTCATGGGAAGTTCTCTGTTAACATCGACCTGCTTCTTCATCACTTTGCTTCTTTCTCTTGACAAGTGATCGGCTATCCCGTGTCCACATCCCTTTTGCTCCATGATTTCCAAATCAAACTCCCTGCAATAATGCTACCTATATCAATCTGCTTAGCTTCCTTCTTTGGCCATAGTGCCAATTCTTTGCAACAATCGATGTATGAATGATAACACTTAGGATCCCAAAATGTATTGCTGAATTTTCACAAGCAAATACTATTTAGCATCTCTTTTAGGTTGTTGAGTAATTTTCTTGTTCTTCATTGAAGATCTTACTAACTCTAAATATATGGCCACCAGATACTCTCTTTCTTTGCCCAAACCACGACTCCCATGGCAAAATCGGCATCACACATTATTTCAAATTCCTTATCCCATTGTAGATGCGTATTATAGGTACTTGTACCAATCGGCTTACTGGTGCTGTGAAAACCTTCCTTGCGAGTCGCCAAGTGAACCTTGTATATTTTCCAGTGTCACATAGTGGTCTGGCTGTTTTAAAGTCTTTAATGAATCTCCTGTAAAATCCGGCATGCCCCAGAAACTACTTACTCCTTTTCTTGTGGTAGGTGGTGCAGAGTTTTGATAATGGATACCCGGATTGGTCCGCCAGTCCGATGGTAAATTTTATGCCCAAGAACAATACCTTACGTCACCATGAATGGCACATTTCCCAATTCGGTGCTAATTGTTTGTCTTGGCATCTTTGAGTATTGTTTCGGATTGTTAGAGCATTGGTCATTTGGATCATACACGGTAAATCATCACTAGAAAGAAATTCCATCGCCTTTAAGCCAAATCGAGAATATTGACATCATACACCTTTGGAATGTAGCAGGAGCATTACACAGCCCAAATGGCATCCTTCTGAAGGCAAAGGTACCATAGGGGCATGTGAAGGTGGTCTTCTCTTGGTCCTCAGGTGCAATAGCAATCTGATTGTATCCTGAATACCCATCCAGAAAACAAAAGTGAGGGTGTCCTGCCTTTGTCCCGACATCGATCAATGAAAGGCAAAGGGAAATGATCTTTTAAGTTCTTCGAATTCAACTTCACAGTAATCAATACATTCCTCCATCACATCCATGTTCTTGTTGGAATCGATTCATTTTTCATTTACGTCCGCAGTAAACCCCCACTCTTTGGAACCACATGGGTAGGCTCCACTGATGCATGCGAAATAGCATAGATAAAACTGACGTGACAATTTGAGTACCTCCTTTCGACTACTTCCTTCATCCAGAAGTTCAGGTCTCCTTTGGTGTTCTACGAGATGGTTTGAAGTCTCTTCTATGGAATTATGCATCTTAATTGATGGTGATGCCCTTGACTCTTGATGGACGAGTTAAGCGATTTCATATGCTTCCTTAATATTTTCGACAATCTTTGTTCCTCGACATCAACGAAATTAAAATTTGAAATGATCCTTGGTTTTCTTTGGTAATTCTAAGTAAGCATACTTTAAATGACGTCGTAACTCTTTTTCAAACTAATCATTACGCCCTTTGGTTTCTTGATGAATTTCCTCTTTTCCATATTTTCCCCATTGTCATTTACTGTTTTTGCATCAAGCTCATCATAGTTTCTAAAGAATGAAAGCTAGCGTATGGAAATTCGGAATAGACATCTTAATTATGCGGGAATTCATCTCTTTTCATTGATAAAAGCTGAGTACTACATTCATTGTTAACATCGGGGTTAGGTATCAAACCAATCTGCTACATTGCAACTTTCCTTGTCTGTCTATATTTTTTTCATGCTTTTGATCAAATTAAAACAACGGCTTCTTCTCAACCCTCTCAAGGTAGAACTCCTTTTTGCATGTCCAATCGAGCTTGACTCCGATGGATTAGGATGGTCTTCCAGAGTAGTAGAGTACTTGTGAATCTTCTTCCATGTCGGAATGATGAGTCCTGCGGAAAACAAATTTCCCAACGGTGGCCGACACATCTTCTAAGACTCCTTCGGGTTTCACCATCGATCCCATGCGCCATTTGAAGGAGAATGCAGTCGGTGGGATAACCTCCCAAACTTAGTTTGTGCTTGAAAGAGGCATCAAATTGATACTAGCTCTTGAGTCACAGAGAGCTTCCTGGAATTCAATTCCTCCAACAATACAAGGAATCGTGAAGCTCCTGGGTCTTTCATCTTCTTGGTAGTTCTTTTGATTCTTGCCTTGCTGAAGTGGCGTTGAGATTCACCTATTCCTTCCTCTGCTATTTTTCTTTTCTTGCTCGAGTATGTCCTTGAGGAAATTTTGCATAGGTGGCATCGGAGTTACCACTTCAGTAAAGGCATCTTTCCGATCTCCGACCCACGGAAAGTCTTCCAAAACCTTGCAAACTACTCCTCTATCTTGGTTTGCAGGTCTACGTGGAAATGGAATGCAAGTCTAGATCCTTGGATGTTTCTTCCTGCACTCCTTCTTTTCTTTCAGTACCTCTTCGGCTACGGTCTTGCTCCTTCTTTGTTCTTTGTCATCTTTCTTTCATCTCTTCTATTTCTTCCCACTCCTGTTTGCCTGACCATGCGGTCCTTTGGATTTTCTTTGTGTCACTTGGGAAGGTGTCTTTCCTCGGCTTTGCGGGGTTAGGGCCAGATTCACCTACTGTCTCAGGAGTTCTTCAGGGATACTTTGGTGGTGTTCTGAAAAATTTGAGAATTGGTAGCAGTTGCTTCCAACTCTGCAAACTTTTGTTCATGGAGCTTTAACAACTTCTTATTATCCCCCATGAAATGCCGCATCTGTTCTTCAAAAGATTGGGCCCCTCCTCGATACGATATTCATTTATTGCTCATTTCCTTCTTCATTCTTTCTTGGAACCTTGGTGGTACATTGATACCCATGTTGAGGTTACTGTCCTGCCTGGGCCTTGAGAAGCCCTCACCGCTACTTAAGAAATTCTCTGGTTCTTAAGTCTTTGGGTGATAATGTGCTGGGTTAGGATTGGGTTTAAATGGTAGCTCTTGGCTCTTGAGATACTTAACCTCTTGACATCATAAATTGTTCTTGACGGCTCGGCCACTTTCCTTGTGCTCTCTTTCATTGCTCCTCTTCCATGGACGATTAATGCAGCCTCCTCTCTTGTTTGTCCATTCGATGCATAATAGCATCCAACTTTGCTTCCATAGCATTCATCTTGCTCAGCTCCATGATCCCCTTTCCTTTGCTGCTCCCTTTTGAAAACTCAAAAGGAGTTTTCATATTGCATTTTGCGGGTCTTGATCGGCTCTTGCCTCTTGGCGCACCGGCAGATGCTCCACAGCATGAAGCATCAATGATCCCCTTTGATATCATTCCAAGGCATGATATACAATGTCCATCTGCGATCTTGAGATCACATCCCATTACATAGGGCATCTTCGGCAACCGTTTGAATCTTTCCCAGGCCACATATAGGCTCTCATCTTCCCTGTGAAAACAATGATTTCCCTCCTCCTTTCTGAGGTGAGTGATGGGGGGAAGAATTTGCCCAAATAGGCCTCTACCCATTTCCTCCCAGTATGTGAACCATATGGTAAAGATTCATACCATGTGGCTGCTATATCTCTTAGTGAGAATGGGAATAGATGTAACTTGATAACCTCTGGTCTCACCCCATTCAGCTTAACTATGTTCGCCATCCTGAGAAATCTTCCCAGGTGTTCATTAGGATCTTCAGTGGGATGACAGTGTAAGCTGGGTGTTCTTGCACCATGGTAATTAGTCTTTGGTTTAGTTGAAGTTGTTGGCGTCGATAGCGGTATCCCGATTCTTCCAGTATTCATCTGAATGATCGGCTTCCGAATTCCTCCATGGTATATCGGTGATTGGAGGTCTTATAGCTCTTGTCTGTGTCTCAGTTTGATCCATCTTTCATACGCCATGGTGGTGTTTTACGCTTTCCCTTGTCTTTCGAATTTGCGAAGTGTTTTCTACAGTGAGGTAATTTGGAATCGGATCAATTTTACGCTTCCTATGCATCAAAGTTTTTAAAGCTTACAATACACTCCATTAATAGGATTCATCAAAACAACAAATATATTCAATATGGTTTTGTTGTAGGTTAGTGGTCAAAATGAACACTTTGCTTGAAAAACTATTTTGTGCTTTTCTTTAAATGTCAATTAGTATTTCCTTCTTTCATCTGAATGTTGATCTATCAAATTCTTTTCGATCCGACAGGCGCCATAAAACTTGATGACCTCGACCAAAACACATACTCTGAATTTAGTTGCACAATTGCAAGGGTTATTATCTAATCCCCATGAACTGCACCATAAAACCTGTTTGAGACCAAAAATCTCCTAGAGTAAATCATTTTCAATATTGGTTTTGGCACGATATACGCAAGTGCAATTGACAAATGTAATAAAAATGGATGCTAAGTCCGAATATCGATCTCCACGAGAGATCTCGAAATTTAAATCAACTACCCCAACTGCACCGAGCTTCGTCTTATTTGGACCATAGCATTGATATTGGAATCAAGCAGAAAATTTGGAAATTATACTAACAGTAAAGTAAATGAGTAATCAAATAATGATATAAAGGGCTTAAGGAAATAAAAGAATAGATTAAGAAAACAAATGGACATTGAATAATTATCTTTCGAGAGAACACATCAGTATGCTAGCATAGTGAAGTACCCGATTCGTAGTTAATGCGATAAAACTTCTTGAATATTTCGGGTTTTTTTAAAATATGTCCTAAGGCGTTTAGCGGTAAGGCGGATCTCTCCACCTCCACATTTCATTATCCTAATTTTCTGATTCTTTAGAAGACGAGAATGAGATAACTCCTTTTAAGGGATTTCCTTAATCTGGGTATTTTTTCTTTTGCAATGCTTCATACCCATTATATGGGCGTAAACCTTAGCTCCCAATTATCGGTCAAGCAAGGATATCCTTCGGGATGCTCTTCCTCAAAATTAGAATAGATCACCCTCTCCTTGATTAGATCTCGGCTAACACGGGATTGGCCTCACTATTGGTGGGGTGAACTCTCTTTGTTAAATTGTTCATTCAACTCTTTCTTGATTTCAAGTGAAGAGATTGCTCAGTAAACTTGCAAAGCTCATTAGATCTCAATAGCAAGTTAATATACCTTCCAAGCAATTGTTCATAACTCTTGGGACCGCCTTCTACGTGTCACTGGAGGCCTCCTTGAAATCGAGAGAAATGAGACAAACATACTTGGGTACTGGCCCGATATTGGATCAAAACGATGCGAAACCCAACACGATAAATTCATAAATTGAAATTCAAGAATTTCTTGGAAAGCGACTACCGGGAAAAGATAATTTAGGCTATAGCATTCCATAGCTGAAAATTTGGATTCCTCAGTGCCCAGATTACACACTTTACAACATTCCTCGATCCTTAAGAATAGCGCAATTCAGCGAAGAGTTGAATTCAGTACTGAACTTCAAACATTCCGGTGGTAATTTGAAAGAATAGGAGTGCATATTCGACACGCTCAAAATCGACAACACACGGATCCGGAAAATAAAGCGAAAATAAAGCAGTCCAAATCTAAATCTAATCTCTAACTATCGACATTGAAGAAAAGAAAAGAAAAAGAAAAGAAAACTAAAAAAATAAAGAAAATGAGCCTTTAGCTCCCCAGACCTCTCGTCGTGTCCTTGTGATTCGTTCCTCTTACGGGTAGGCTGCGTATTTATAGGGTTTCTCGATTGGGCCCTAATCCCAATGCATTGGTTGTGGTTCCAAATTGGAGCAGCCCCAAATTCTTTATTCAGTCGCGACCTCAATCCTTGTCGCTGACATCATCAACAACCGACATCGATCTCCCGCGTCGCGGCCATCAACCTAAGTCTATGCGGCCTTGGGCCCAGTGCCGTCCGTGATGCCGACCTCAATCTCTTGTCGTGACATCTGACCCGTCTTCTGCAGCCTTGAAATGGTTGCTCCTGATGTCGCGACATCAATCTCTTGTCAGCGACATCAGCTATATGAATTGCGGTTTCCAGGCGATGTCTTACGTGTGGGCCGCCGATCCCAATGGCGACATCACTTTATGCCTTTGCGAGGCTTCAATAGGGTTCTCTGATGCCAGCGACATCGATGTCTTGTCGCGACCTTCGGCTCAAAGTTACAGCTTTTAACTGAGCGTTCATGATGTCCGACCTCAATCGCATGCGACCCAAGCGGTTTATGGCTCACGCAGCTTTGAAGCTGGCGGTGACACCACGAATATCGCGACCTCGATCTTATGTCTCAGCGACATCGACTTAGTTCTCTTGGAGGCTTCAACCTGGTTGTTTTTTGGTGTCGCTGACGTCATTCCTTTATTACGTGACATCGACACAGGAACACAAGCTTCCGCGGTCTGCTCGCTGAACAATGCGCGGCAGCAATCTCTTGTCGCGACATCAGCTTATGAACTGCGGAGTCTTCACTTGATGGTTCACATTTGTCGTGACGTAAATCGCCTTGGCGACATCGATTCATCCCCTGCGGTTTCAAGCGATCTCGTTCTGCGATGCTCCGCGACTGATCCTGCGTTTGCGAAGCCAGCCGCCCGAGTTACATCGGCCGTCTCCTGGCTTGTCCATAGCTGGCGATTCTTTCCTACTGTCGACCTCTATCAAATTTCTTTCATGTTTTCGATGTCGGCGATAAGTTTGATCCATTCGGTGGATGTCGCGACCTCTTCTTCCCCTTCACGTTGTCAGCGACGGCTCGCATTTTATGGCCCATACGTATCATTGGCCGATGTCCGCGGCGCATCAGTCTTAACGACCCCAAATCTTCTTGCCGTTTCACGGATTGCTTCACACAGGTTTCTATAACTTCGACCTTCCTTGTTCTTCAAGTACGCTTTGTTTATTTGGAGTTTTGCTAGCTACTTGACACGGATATGCATTTTGATTCTTTGCCCGAAGCTTCCGACATCGAGGTTCCTTATCTTTATTCGCGCCTTTTACAACGCGACATGACCGATTATCTCGTAGACGCTCATCCACCTTCTACTTAACACGCCAAATGTTCTTGCTTTCTTGAATTCCACGCCATTTAGGTTTGGTTGGTTATTCCATAGTGCACTTTGTCATCGGTCTTGTTTAGATAAAGATCGGAAAAATGGACTAAAATGATGACACCAAGCTCATGAGACAGTATGACGCCCACACCTACATTGGCAGTGATGCTTTAAGCGAGGAAGCTCGAGCTCCCGAGCCCTTCTCCGGCGATATCGGACCAGGGTGGACCTCGGGCCCCTTCTCGATTACGCTTCGAGGGCCAGCGTCGGGCCCGCGCTAAGCGGGCTGGTTATCGGGCGGGTGAGTCTTCAAGGTCTAGGCGAATGGCGCTTTCACTCCAATCTAATGAGGCTGGTCGCCCCGGTTATCACCGGCAGGATGCGGCGATGTGCGGTGTGATCCTATCCGGGGCATTAGATCTTCGTGCGGGATTTCCACATGGAGTCGTACAATATACCGGCGTTGGCTTTGGATCAATGGTTGGGAGACTCGATGCGGGTTGATCAGACAATATTCACTTATCGTTCGCGACACGGCGGGTTCTTCTATCCCTCGGGTTGTGCTTGAAGTTACCACACTTTGACATCTCGGGGAGTGCTGGTCCCACCAGATCGGTTCGTCATCAACGGCCGCCCGGAATTTCAGGCTGCGGATATTACGGTGCATTAGGCACACTTGATAGTTACGGAAAATTCCACATATTTGGTTTCACCACCACGGTCAAAGACCATGGAAGAAGGAGATATTTGGATTAGATGGAAGAATGGATTCGAGGCCGATACGAGGGAGAGTAGTACGAAAGTAGTGACCGATGGCACGTGTTGAGCTCATACTATAATTTTTGGGGCGTTACAAGTCTTACAACTAGCTTTCTACCAACTGGTAGAAAGCTAATCGCCTGCTTCCTCCAAGGCATGAAGTTTGAATTTGGAGCCTTTTAATGAGTTACTAGCAATAAGTAACACACCTTCTTCTTGTTGTTTTTTAATTTTTCATATTACTTTTCAGCCGTGGATGATTATTAATTACTTTTATTTAAACCAATTTAATTGAAAAATAGAATTTAACGAACCCCTCACAGACAATAAATGTAAAATTAAAAGGGAAAATCATGTTATGGGATTCCCAGCGACCAATTAATTTAAAATTTGAGCCCCGAGGACATCAAACCTAGGCTGGTTCACTTTTAAGAAAAAAAGAATAAAGAACTCTAAATATTTGATAAAGTCTAGCATGTGTCAAAACCATTTTCTCTTCCTAATTTGCCCTCCTATTGTTTTAGTTAAATACCCATCTTCCCAAACAAAGCCCTAACCTAAAATTCTCATAAACCCATCCCTCTCTACTTCAACCTTTCCTACAACCGACTGAGACGAAAATCACTTGTACCAAACTTGATCCTCTCCTACACTAGAGAGAGATGGTTAAAATTGTCTACGCTAGAGATACTACAATTGGGCCTATCTTTATTAGTCGCGGCTTCTCGGCCAGGATCGCCCTGGAAACAAACCGCATTACTCGGACCGACCTATTTGCCCCGACGTATCGCGTGGGGAGCCATCTGCAGAGGCTGCGTACGGGGATATCAGGGATTACGGTTTAGTCCCTCGAGCTTGTCTTGACTTCTTTCGCGCATTTTTGAGGGAGAAGGTCCACCGCGAGGACAGCTCGGTGGAGACACCATTGTTGATGCAGGGGTTCTTGGGATGGAATCTAGAGCATCTAGGGTTCCCTGAGGAGCCACATATAAAGAGGCGGATTAGTTGTACTCGGGTCTTATCCACCGAGCGATCTCTATACATGTCGATCTCTATTATTCTCCAGCAGGAGGAGGAGGCAGTAGATGATGTGGCAGAGGACCCACCGAGGGGAGAGCATCCTGTCCCAGAGGTAGAGGTTGAGGTGGAGAGGACTCGATTCAAATTCATCTCTCAGGCTCACCTCCCTCTTTGACCCTGCGACAACTGGCGGCCCATCCTATACCCTCACAGGTCTCAGAGCATATCCATGTCATTCTAGGGAGGCCATTTCTTTGTTATGGATCTTGTCTGCGCACACTACTACGGGCGTCATTAGACCCGGCGGATGGCGGCGAGGTCACTGCGCGAGAATCACGCCATGCTTCTTGGGATCATGAGCCACCTCGGTCTCCGGCCGGTCGGTGAGGCCGAGCCCTGGATAACCCTCGAGATCGAGTCCGGTAGCTGACCTCTTTGGATATCTTTAGGCGTATGCAATGTACTTTGAATCAGCATCTACCCGGGCCATGAGAGTGAGGTGGTTGATTCGTGCCACGGTAGGGGTGATGCGGAGATCGAAATTATATTCCTATGTTCCTCCCATTGCCATTAGTCAAACTCTGCGGTATAAGCGACCTAGGGTCGAACACGGGGATGGGTTTCATCCGAATGATTTACGCATTAGTGTTTTGAAAATTGGGTGGGCTTTGGTTAGATTTTCAGATTTTTTTTGTTAAAGAGGGAGGTTGGTTGTTCCAGTTACTGTAGTGAAACCCAAGTAAGTGTGAAAGGTAACCTTGAGGCTTGGGTCACTAGCTTGATAACATGGGGTATTACGGTGTCCTCGGGTTATTTCCTCGCATTTAGACGGGTGTGACATATAGTGTTCAAGCCCAGCAACCCGAGATCTTTGTTTAGCTATAAAACCCTAACCCTAAAACCCTCTATTTGAGTCAACCCAAGTACTAAGCATTCAAAGTCCCATTCGGTTGAAACCTTAGCATTTAACCTCATTCCCATGGCTCGTAAATGACATCTAAAGGGAATATCATTGCATCTAGCATTAGAATGCAACGGGCAGCTTATGACAAGTGACCAAGGAATGACATTAAATAGCATTAAGCCTAGTTTGGAAGGTGGGAACCATAAATGCGTACACAGTAACATTCAAAGCATGAGGACAACACACGGCGGGTCCCAAAACCAAGCTAGCAACCCTCATAACTTCAAAGGTACATGAGGCTTAGTGAAGCATCCCTTGAGTTGTCATCCTCAAGGGGGGTGTTTGGCAGTCGAGAAAATGAAAGAAAGAAGAGAGAGAAGAGAGCAAATGAAACCCTAAAATGAAAGCTACGGGAAACTTTATAAAATGAAAAGTTATCTTCGGGTTACAAAGTTTGAGGGGCTTATATAGTCAACCCCAAAGTGTGAAAATACAAAAATGCCTAAAATATGAAATTGCATAAGGGTCGAAAATGGTAATACATCGAACGTGGTCGTTTAGAACCAAAATGCAAAGCACGGGCGACAATTTCGCGGATGCAAGGAATTTGTGCATAGCGAATTTACATGCCTAGCGAAATTTGGCTAGCCTGACGAATTCTACGAGAGATAGCGAGGAGTGAGAATTTCGTATCAATTAATTTAAGCTGGCGAGTGAAATTTTGCTAGCTAGTGGTATTGTGAAATAGCGAGTGGGAATTTCGCTAGGCACGATGAAATTTAGCTAGCTAGCGAAATTTCGTAACTAGCGAAAATTCTCAATTTCGCTAGGATTCTGAAATTTAGCTGATTATGAAAATTTTACGATCTTAAAAACTATGCATCATAGCCGAAAATTCACGCTTTTCCTCTTTGCGTCCGACTTTCTTCTTGCATCCCCCTTTGCATCCTCCTTCCTTCAAAATCCACTTCACATTCCCTCATTTTTAATGGATGAAGACATCGTGAATCTTTATTATTCGACACGCATCTTAACATCAGTTTACCTTAGATGGCTAAGGTGCATGAACTCTTGAAGTACAATAGACTCGAAATGGCATTAGTGGTACTAAGTGGTTCTTTGCACGTCAATTGGCAATTGATATGATTGTGTAAAAGCACCCCAAAACCCTATCTTGAATAGGGTTGAAATAGCACTTTTGAAGCTAAATCACCCCCGACGACACGTTGCTAGTCATACTTCGTCTTTAAAAGCAAAATGGGATGCATCTTTTGTGCTTTTACAAAAAAGTGTATTTGGGTCAAAAAGTGTATGTACAAAATTAGCTTTACTTAGCATGAATAATTTACACCACAATATGAAAAACGGATGTAGAGAACAAACCATGAACAAGTTGTAGAGGCTGACATCGGCTTGAGGAAGTCGACTGAATTTCCACGAAAATCTAATTGTTTCCTAGTATAACCCGGCAGGCCAATAAGATCTGAGTTATTCCCTCCCCGACCTAGCTCACCTGTATGGCCTTAGTTTGGTAGTAGTCAGGCAGCGTGGTGTGTAAAATAAGCCTATCTCGGCGTAAGTGCACGCGTCGCCCAGTAATATAATTGTACAGGTAAGAATATCGATCCAGCAGGAGACGGAGAATTGAATACCAAGATCTTTTTAGATATTATGCGAGTGAGCGTGTACTTTAGAAAAGAATCAAATGTGCTTAGGAATTTCTGCTAAAACTATCGATCTTACTGAATTACTGTGTATTGAAGACTAGGGCTATGTCTCCCCCTGCCACGTTCGATGGATTATTTCTTAAAGATGAGATTATTTAGTTTATTTATGATTTCTTAATGACTAGGTGATCTTGTCTACGAGATACCCTCTCTCGAGGTGTATTCGCTTATCTCGATAGTAGAGTTGGGTATATCTCTATCCCAATTCAGCACTCCGAAATGCTTAAATGTTCTAACCTTATTTGCCACCTTCGGGATCGGGAATATCTCACATTCAGGCTGATATAGAAAGGCTGCTCTACTCATATCCCTAGGTATCCTCATCTCTAGAATCTCGGATCTCTAGCATGAACATCCTAATGTTGGCCAAACATTACCATGTAATTGATCTACAGGATGTACAGCGGATAATAAACAAATCGCCAATAAACTTCGAAAATAATATATATTGTCAACTTTGTCCATCGAGCGTGACGGGTTGACAGACCCTAGGTATGATCTAGAACATGATGATCATGAAAACACAAGTATGTTGATACTATATAAAACTATAAGTTCCATTGTCTAAATCAAAGAAACAATGCAAAGTCGGGTTCTTCTTGAGGTCTGTCCTCTTGCTCCCGATTTCCGTGCCACGACTTCGTACCATTCCCGATGCCTTCAATTACGAACCATTGGTGCTTTAAATGATGAGGTGCGGATCGTCTTTGGCGATCGTGACGTTGCAGCGTCAGCGGCGTTGAGCAGTCCGCGATCATTGAGGCGATCGAGGCGTTCAAAGTTGTTGACTTACGTATTGGATTTGACCCAACGCGTCGCAATGTTGGGCGATCCACGGCGATGGGGACGTCGCGGCGTTGCGGCCACTTTCTGCTGGCGTTGCTCTCCATTTGCTCGATTTGCTTCCACGGTTTGCTGCCGTATGTTTATTTGCATTTCAGAATCGGTCATACTCGGATATCAATTTGGAAAAATACACCTTTAACCCACTTCAAAATAACGCTAAACCTAGAAGGCGGGTATATGCGAGTGTTTAGGCACTCATCACACCCCAAACTTAACTTCTTGCTGTCTCTAAGCAAGAATAGACTCTAAGCAGGACCTACGCCCAGACATGCGGCCTTTTACTAAGGCAGTGTTATTTGGACCTACTCACTTATTTGTTTTGCCGAAGTTCACAGGGATGCATACGGTGTTTGACTTTGAAAAAATCAGTTGGAAATAGGTAGAGATTGATGCCTCAAATTCCATGATATTGATAACCTTTCAGAGGCCCTATGAGTGTAGAATGAATGACCTCCAGTGTATGCCTAGGTTCCGACACCCCCAAACTTAAGCTCAACTCACCTATTGGGAAAAATCTAATTAGGAAATGATAAGAACGCACCCTTTTTATTCATGTCGAAATACCTAAAAACTTCCTAAGTACCTAAAAGAAATTGAAGAAGACCTAGTGCCAAGAAGTTTTAGATGAGTGTTCCTGTAGCGGGGATCCATTGGTGACTCCCCACCAGTTGGTTAAGGGCACCGGGCATTAAATTCCTTCAAACTTCACCTCGAGAACCCTCAATGACTCAAAGGCCCTAGGTTGTGGAGAAAATCCATCTTACATTCATGTGACGGAGCGGTGAGTCAATATTCCAAATGGTTTGACTGCAGACATCTGAACTTTGGAGGACCTCAGATTTGTTGGGATTCAGATGGATAGTCAAATGTTAATTACAGACTCTTTTGACTTTCTTATTTTCACTTTTTTGATAGGTGTCGACAGCAGAACCAAAACACGTGTATACAAATTTCTTGTTTTTACCAAGGACTATTAACAGTCCCTAAACAACGGCGCCATAAAACTTGTTAACAGAACCAAAACACGTATACAAATTCTGATTGTGCAAGGACTATTGTCTAGTCCCCGTCAGCGGCGCTCATAAAACTTGTTGTGAGACCAATAACGTTACATATACAGTTCACTTTGGCTAATTACCAAGGACTATTGTCTAATCCCCAACAACGTATCAAAGCTTTGTTCACATCCTTACGCATATAACCCACGATCTCTTAAAATAAATCATGTTGAAATTTGGTTTGGTACGATGTCTGCAAGTGCCGCAGTCGACAAGTAATAAAATGGATTTAAGTCGAGATACTCCGATCGGAGATCTCGAAATTTTAAATCAACTACCGACTACTCAAAATTCTTACTATTTGGACCATCGGTTGATAAAGTGTTCAGCGTAAAGTAGGAATTAACTAAGCGCGAGAAAATGAAAATTAGAATAAGGCGAAATAAATGAATGAAGGTAAAACTAAGTTCTATAACAAGAAATGAATCTTGAACAATTATCATAAAAAAGAGACACATCAAGAGAAGCAGTGTAGTGAACTGATCCAATTTCACAGCAGTAGTATTAGTTAGATTTCTTGATTATCTCAAGTTCAAAATCTGTCGAAATGATTTTAGTCTTAATTTGGATCTCTCCACGCTCCACATTTCGTTATCTCATTTTTGATTCTCTCGGATCTGAGGGATTTAGATAACTACTTTTAACAAGAACTTCCTTAATGCAGGTATTTTTCTTTTGCAATACTTCATACCCATTCTATGGAATTTGTACACCTTAGCTCCCAAGTTGTCAGGTCAAGCAGTATACAACTTCAAAATTACTCTTCCTCAAATTAGAATCGATCAACCTTTCCTTGATTAGATCTCGGCTAACACGGGATTGGCCTCTATATCGGAGTGAGGTGAAATCTACGCTTGTTTTTTAAATAAGATCGTCGTTCAACTCGTTCTTGACTTCAAGTGAAGAGGATTTATCTAAGTGAACTTGCAAAGCGCAACGGATCCCTAATAGCAGGTTAGTATACCTTGAGAACTATCGGTTACCCAGAGTTGTCTTCCTGTAATCCTGGAGGACTTCCTTGAAATCGGGGTAATGACGCAATTCTTAGCGAATTTATAAGAGCGATAAACCCGAGATCAAAATCAATAAACCAATAATCTGATGTAAATTCGTAAACTGAAATGAACAAGATACTGGAAAATACTACAGGAAAGATCAATTCTAACTAAAACGTTCTCTTGATGGAGGCTGAGTTCCTTGATTCCTAAATTACGCCTCTGACGTTCAGCAGTCAATAGGCAGCGCAGTCAGGCTGGAACAATCGAATTTCAGAATTTGTCACGAAATTCCATACGTTCTCAAATTAGTAACAGAAAAGAAATTGATTCCGGCCCATTAAACCCCATTTCAACGATAACATTCGGATCAAACAAAATAAAGCGAAAAAAGAAAAAGAAAATCTTAAATAATACGTTTCTAAAATGGCGAAAGAAAGAAAGAGAAGAATAAAAGTGAAGCCCTGAGCTACCAGATCTCTCTTGATCACGCTGCGACTTGCGTTTTCAATGCGGGTAGCTTTACATTTATAGGGTTTCTCGGTTGGGGCCTAAACGATGTGACTGCTGTGGATTTCAAAGTACCCGAGGCCCAGTCCGCGCTCATGTTGCGACCTCGGTTCTCTTGTCGCTGACAACATCGAGATCTCATGTCGCGACAGTGACTTAAAGTTACATCTTATGAGCGGTCGTTTATGTTGTCGACACGATCTTGCTCACCCTTGCGGGTTTGGGTTGATTGCTTGTGATGTCGCGACATCGCTTAGCGCTAATCGCGACATCCATTCTAGTCGCTGCGGTCTTGATGGACGCATTTCCGATGTGGCGGCATCGGGATGTTAATACGCGACATGGGCTCAAGTCTCCTGCCCTTCACTTTAGTTTGTCCCGCGAGTGTGCGACCTCCCGGTTTTCTTGTCGCGACATCAACTCCCCAATCTTATTTACTTGGCGGGTGTTCCTGATGTCGTGACATCGACTAAATTCTCTTGTACTCTTCTTGTTTGTTGTGGTGTAGCGTGACGCCGGTCTTCTTGTCGACATCAAGTAAAAATTAGCTTCTTTGTGAATGGGTGCTTCTTGGCGTCGCGACATTAACTTCACGGTTTTGAAGCCTTCAGATGTTTTCTTTATGATGTCTTGACTTCATCCATAATTCTCTGCCGGTATCAATTGGTTGTACTTGGTGTTGCGACATCTGTCTTCTTGTCGCGACACCACTTGATGCTGCTGGAAGTTGCACTGGTTGTTTATGATGTCGCGACTTCAGACTTCCTGTCGCGACATCACTCTTTTAAATTCTGCTCTTTCTCATTTTGTCTGTTGTGATCCTATCCTTCGACCTGCATCAAATTCCTTTTAATCTTCACGATGTCATGAGCCTCGGAAGCTGGGTATGTAGACCTCAATCGCATCAATAGTTATTAATTGCTTTTATTTACGCTCTACTATCGTGAATTTTTATCCACTTATTCTTTGCATTTTCATCTTTCTTGCTTCCTACTAATGACAAATTGGTGAGTTTCTTATGGTCTGTATATTAAACACATTCAATTTTATTGAAAATCAAACGAGAAAAATGGACTAAAAAGAGAGAGATGACTTCCAAGCTCATCAAACTCCCCCAAACTTAAAATTTTGCTTGTCCTCAAGCAAAGGAAAATAAAGAATTGTTTGTCCTCAAACAACAAGGACATTTTTCTGTGATTTGTTCTAGAAGTATTATTCAATTTAAACTTAAAAGAACATTTTCGAATCTGGAATTAAAAATATCACTATTATTTCAACATTCAGTTTAAAATGCAGGAATAGAGTATGGTACTTCTGTGCAAAATCACACGATAAACTAATGAATGTAAGCAGTTCATTATTCAAGCCTTGTTTGTGTGTGTGTGAGATTGACAATCCTTCTCAATTTTGTATTAGATTTAGTCGATCTGGAGGTTTTCTGTATTTATTAAGTCCCATATGCTGGTTTTTCATATTGATCTCCACTAATGTAGGTGATTCCAACCTTCAAAATCAATCAGGTCTTTTGGGCTTGTAATGTTAGGCTTGGGTAATGGGTAGGATGGAAGGAATTTTTAGGTTAAGATTACCCCTGATCCTTTTCTCTCTTCTTCTGCCCTTTCTTCCTTATAGTTTCTCTAAATATTTCCCTTCAGCTTCATGTTTGGGACATCTCTTTGATTTCTTCAATTCGGTATTATGCTCCTATTTTTCACTTGTAATTTCAGCAGGGATTTTTTTTTGTCGGCATTTAAAGATAGTGCAATGTTTTTTAACTTTTTAGGCTTTCTAACACTCTTAGCCGAGCTTTGGGTTAACGCTCCCATACCGAGATGGCATTAGGGTACTAGGTGTTGAAACACCCCCTAAGAACTTAATTGTTAAAGAGAGTTAGGCCACAAGATAAAACTTATCCCTAGAAGCCTTATTTTCTGTTGCCTTTTCTGCTCTTTGCCTTTTTCTTATCATTCCCTTTTGAGTTCCTCAAAAATATCAAACTCCCCCAAACTTCATTTCTTTCTTCCTCTTTGAATTCCTGGGTAATCATAGGTTCTTTACTGAAGAATTGGTGTCTTAGGATGAGTCGGGGTTTCCATTGGTTTATGTTTCATTGAAGAATAGGCTTGTTGGCTCAATTGCTGGAACTACTGTATATGCATCAGCATATAAATAGGGATAGCTAGAATGGCTGGCCCATTCAAGAATGGCGCTGTATCATTTATTGTCGGTTGTTTTTCCTAACTAGGATTTCGCCTTAATCAATATTCAAACAAGTTCTAGGACTATGGATTATAATTTCTGAATTCCCAGAAAATTTTCCTAATTTCAGACAAAGTTTCAAAGGTGTTATTGACCGAGGTGTATTAATTCCTTCAAGACTTGTGTTTATTCACTGTCTAATTTCATTAGTACATTCAGGAATTCTGTTACTTCGGTAATAGCCAATTTCTATTACAACAAATATAAATTGAATATCACAACAAATATTCTTAATTCCAGTTGTAATTAAGGCAGTTAATTGAAACGACCTGAATATTATTCGAGCTTCTAGCATAAAATAAACTATCACGAAACACAAACCACGATTCTGATCTTGAAGTTGTAATTCAATTTATTCAAAGATCGAAGATTTCAATTTTTTACAAACTATTTTCAATTCTGACATTTGAGAAAAACTCTATTTCTGCTCTAAAATCCTATATCTTCTCAGTTTGCATCCCGCTTCAAAATTTGGTTCTCGGACCTTGAGAGCTCTAATGAGTGATTCGGTACGTGTAAAGTTGTGCAACAAATTGAGGGCTGCTTCGCCTTTTTCTTTGGAGCTTCTTGATTGTTATGGATTCTAACTAATCCATATTCCCCCTTCCATCCACCGTTCTGGGATGAAACCACGTTTTATGGAACAAGCGATTAGGCTGGTTTTGTTTTCGACTCCTCATTCCATAAAGCAGTGTTTTCACCATTGGACCTTCCTTCACTCTCATTCTCCCTTCCGCATTCTTTACCTTGTTTCCTAAAATTCCTTGTTCTTCCATCCCCTTTTATAATGAGTTGTGTCTCTTGGAAAGAACAAAGTCCTTTAAGATTTCCTTCAATTTTCTATGGGCGAATTAAATGAGATTCATCGGTTTATGTCCCTTTTTTGTATTTTCAATCCCGGTTGACTTTTCTTGGGAGGAATTTGGAGACGTTTTCTTAGATACCTTAATTTCCCTACGATTATGCTCTTTGAAACTGTGAATATTCCACAGATTGATTAGATCAAAAGATGGATTTCGGTTCCTGTATTTATTACTATTTATTCTTTCTAAGTTAACAAATTTGGGTGAAGCTTGGGTGATCTGATTAAGCGAGACTAGACCACAGGGTTCAATGTAAGGACATTATCCACTAAAGCCGTGTATTCGTTTACTAGACCCTTAAATCAAGACATTAATTTAAGATGTCATGACTTGGATTTTCATATTGTGACACGAAATCTTGAGTCACGACAAGGGAATATTCCCCTATCCTTATGGTTATGTATTGACCTTGGCCTCCACTTCTTATTCTTCGCCTCTCAAATTTTTAGTTATCCTTTTTGAACCCTTGTTATGCCTCAGTAATGATTAATCCCAATTTTCCAGTGACATCACGATTATTGATGTCACTCAAGAAAACAACTACAACTCGATTTATTTTATTTTCTTTGAGGGAAAATGTATAAACTAGTTAAGCATTCACACAAGATAAAATAAATTCTAAACTTACCAATCATGCTACTTCAAATATAAAATCTAACAAGTATTTCAACTCAAATGCAATTCGATTTAAAAGATGAAAGGAATAGAGACTCCCCTTTTTATTCCAGTCATGTAATCTCAGCTGCCCTGAATGTGATTTTAGAGATTCTTCTTTCTGTGCAATCTTCATTCCTTCCACAACTCTGCTTCGTTTTTGGCTTTTAGTTGGACTTCCTTTCATTCACCCAACGTATCAATACATCCAATTTGGCCTCTATGGCCGGCAATTGTTCATCACGATCCTTTTGCTCTCTTCGACTCCGCCATTTCTTCCTTCCTCATGTTTGGAATTAGTAATCTCCCTCCCTTGTCCAGGAGGAAGTGATGGAGTAAAGAATTTGCTGAAATAAGCTCTCATCAGCTCCTTCCATGTGTTAACAGATTCATTTGGTAGGGAGTTAAACCGTATTGCGACCCATTATAGTAAAGAGATAGAACGATTGCGGGTTGAATAACCCGACCACACCATTCAATTTAATTGAATTTGCTATTCTCATAAATTGCCCCAAATGTTCATTGGAGGATTTTTACATTGGAAGACCAGCCAATTGGTTACATTGGACCACATGATTCATCAGTCTTCGTTCAGAACTCAAAATCGTGCTGATTGTTGTGCATTACGGTAGCTAAATATTTGTTGTGGATGAATGAATTCCATAAATTCTCCATAGTGTCATGCTCCTTGAGGTCTTCTGCTGCACATTCCTGATTGGCTATACCGTCTAATCCTTTATCTTGTCATATTTGTATGGTGTCTTCCCACGAAATCAAAGAATGCAATCGGATCAATAAGTTAGCCTAATCAACAAACATTTTTTCAATATGGTTTGTTAAGGTCGATCGCTAAAGTCCTTTAGCAAACTATTTTGTTCTTTTTCTTTTTAAAAATAATTGTCCAAATTAGTGTTTCCTTCTTTCATCCCGAATATTGATTTATTAAATTCTTTCGATCCGACATGGCGTGCATAAAACTTATTAGCAGACAAAAACACGTACAAATTTACGGCGATTATTACCAAAGGACTATTGTCTAGTCCCAGAACAACGGCAGTAGTAAAACTTGTTAGCAGAACCAAAACACGTATACAAATTCTGACGTTATTACCAAAGGACTATTGTCTAGTCCCGACAGCGGTATCATAAACTTGTTGACGGACCAGTAGACACATATCTGATTCATGACACAATTACCAAAGACTATTGTCTAATCCCACGATATGATATCAAAACTTTGTTCATTCACTTACACTATATAACCCACCAATCTCTTAAAATAAATAATGTTCAAATTTGGTTTTGGAGTGCGATGTACGCAAGTGCCTGGTCGACAAAGTAATAAAAAATGGATTTAAGTCCGGATACTCCAGTCACTTGAGATCTCAAAAATTTTAAATCCAACTACCACGACTACTCAAGAAATTCATACTATTTGGACCATCGGTTGATAAAAGTGTTCGTAAAGGAATTAACTAAGCATAGAAAATGAAAATTAGAATAAAAATTTAAAAATAAATTAATGAAGGTAAAACTAAGTTCTATAACAAGAAATGAATCTTGAACAATTATCACTTAAAGAGACACATCAAAGAGCAGATTTGTAGTGAGCGATCAATTCCTGTAGTGAATGATTGAATTTCTTGATTATCTCAAGTTCAAAAATCATCGAGGCAATTTTAGTGCTGTTTGAATTCTCTCCACACTCCACATTTCGTTATCTCATTTTTCTGATTCTCCAATTCACGAGGGATTTAGATAACTACTTTTAACAAGAACTTTCTTAATCACAGGTATTTTTCTTTTCAATACTTCCTTACCATTTATGGATTGTACACCTTAGCTCCCAGTTGCTCCCGGTCGAAACAAGGATATACAACTTCCAAATTACTCTTCCTTGAAATTAGAATCGATCAACCTTTCCTTGATTAGATCTCAGCTAACACGGGATTGGCCTCACTATCCGAATTGAGGTGAAATCTCTGCTGTTTAAATAGATAAGTCGTTCAACTCGTTCTTGACTTCAAGTGAGAAGAGGATTTATCTAAGTGAACTTGCAAAGCGCGGATCCTAATAGCGAGGTTAGTATACCTTCAAAAGAACTATACGTTACCCGGGATTGTCTTTACAATGTCACTTTCGAGAGGACTTCTTGAAATCCAGAGTAATAGCGCCAATTCTGCTGGTATAAGAAGCGTCATTGAGATCAATCGATAAACGATAATCGTAAATTCGTAAAGCGCGAAATGAAACGAAGATATTGGAAAATACTACGGGAAAAGAATCGATTCTAACTAAAACGTTCTCTTAATGGAAGCTGAGTTCCTTGATTACTAAATTACGCACTACGACATTCAGCGATCAATGAGCGTACCCAGTGGAAGCTAGATTATTCAATTTGAATTTGTACGAAATTCCATGCGTTCGGTGGTAACGAAAGAAATTGATTTCAGCATTCTTGACTCAACGATAACATTAGTCAAACAAAAATAAGCAGAAAAAAAAGAAAAAGAAATACGAAATAATCTGTTCTAAAATGACGAAAAAGAAAAGAAAAGAAAAGAAAAAAGAAAATAAAAGTGAAGCCTAGGCTACGGATCTCTCTTCGATCTTTGCGACTTGCGTTTTTAATGGGTAGCTTTCTATTTACTTAAGGGTTTCACCAGTTTAGGCCCTAAAGCCTTGATGACCTGCGTAGTTTCAAAGTACCCGGACGGTCATTTGCTCGGGTTGCGACCTCCCGGTTCTCTTGTCGGCGACGCGTCGAATCTCATGCGACAGCGTTGACTAAAGTTACGTATCGCCTTATGAACTGGTGGATTCATGTTGTCCCGACGCAATCTTATGCGCGCCGCCGGTTCAGTTGATTGCTTGTGATGTCGCGACATCCGCGTAGCTACTGTCGCGACATCCATTCTAGTCTTTGCATTCTTCAATGGTTTGTTCACGATGTCGCGGCATCAGCGAGGATGTTAGCTCATGACATGGGCTCGAGTCTCCTACACCCTTCCTTGGTTGTCATGATGCTTCATGACCCACCAGTTCTTCCTTCGACATAAGCTCGATACCCATTTTACTTGAGCGGGTGTTGCTGATGTCGTGACATCGGCTAAAATTCTCTTGTCTTTCTTCTCTTTTGTTTGTTGTGGTGTCATGACGTCCGGTCTTTCTTGTCGCGACATCAAGTCAGTCATGCATTTGTGAATGGGTGCTTCTTGGGCGTCGCGACATTAACTTCCACGGTTTGAAACCTTCGGATGTTTTCTTTGTGATGTCTTGACTTCATCCACAATTCTCTGCCCGGTATCGATTGGTTTGTCTTTTGGTGTCAGCGACATCTGTCTTCTTGTCGTGACACCACTTGATCTTCGGCTGGAAGTTGCTGGTTGTTTATGATGTCAGCGACCCCAGGACTCTGTCGCGACATCACTCTTTAATTTACGCTCTTTCCTCAGCGCCTCTGTTGCGGGTCACGTACGCGACGCATCAAATTCCTTTTAATCTTCACGATGTGAGCCTCGGAAGCTGAATTGTGTAGACCTCAATCTTTTGCGTCGATAGTTCGATGATTGCTTTTATTTACGCTCTACTATCATTTGCATTTTTATCCACTTATTCTTGCATTTTTCATCTTTCTTGCTTCCTTCACATGTGACAAATTGGTGGGTTTCTTCATAATTACGTATATTAAACATTCGAACACAAGCGAAAATCAAAGCGAAATGGACTAAAGAGATGACTTAGAGCTCATCAGTGTCCCATCAGTTAGATGGTTAGAATCTCCCAAGGTTTATCGAACTTTAGTAGTTGATCTCGGCACCTATGCGTACCCTGAAGGTCAGTAGTGTGTGAGTGTGATAGGATCTTCGAGAAATAGTTTCTTGACTACCCGGGATTTGTTCACTAAACCTTCCCACCTATTCAACCTAATTAGAGCATCGAGCATTGTATGCATCCGATCTTCTATGTCAATAGTGAATTCGGTCAAAGTGATCCTCGACTTTCGACATGGCGCACATACACAACTACCTCCACAGTAAACTCTTGCATATAGGAATGACTGTACACACGTACGAAACAAAGCTAACACGCGACTCATCAAATTGGCAGAAGAAGTAAACTAAAACTAAGCGAAACACAACTAATATGTTGAGACGAGCAAAACACTACACAAATCTTGCGAACAAAACATAGCTAAAAGCAGTCTAACTAAAAACTGGAGTCACCACCCACACCCCCCAGAAGCAATTACCCGGTGTCCATTTGTGATAAGCGAATAGTAGAGGAAAGGCTCCACGGTGATCGCTGCGGAGGTGGTGGTGGCGGGTGATAGGCGGCATTTGTGCGGCCGCTGCAGGACTGTGGCTGGCTGAAGAATGGTGGCTGATTGGCCGGCCACGGTCTGCATATCGGCCGCGGAGGGCCTCAATATCTGTGGCGAGGGACTCGGTGCTCCACAGGTCTCATCAGGAATCGTTAAAGCTTCGATGGGTAGAGCACCGGGTCCTCGGGGTCGGGTGAAGGGCTGGAGGGGGATGCCTCCGTGGATGGATGGGGTGGTGGTGGTAGAGGTGGATGGGACGGGGCCAGCCATCATCTGGGGATCTTGAGGGGAGTCAAGCAGGCTTGATAATCATGAAGCTCGTCCTCGTCCGAGGGCTCATGGCCGGAATCGTATGCCCCCTCAGGTCGCGGGACACCCAGTTTGTCCCTCTTGACAGATATGGCTTTTATGGGGTGTAACCACGCCTCATTGTCGTCGAGGGGCACCCCGGCTCGTTTGCATAAGCCAAAGATGAGGAAAGGGTGCGCGAGTTAAATGCCCAGCGTCCGGTTATGGAGGATAGCATCCTCTATAACCTACCCAACATCAAAGGTATATCTGTATGATGACGCTAGTTGAAGCGGGGCGGCTTAGGCGTCACTTCACACACACGTTCGTCGTCGGGACGAGGCGTGGCGTGATAAAAGTGCCATACCTTAGGGTTAAAGGCGAATGTTTGGCGCCGAAATGGGCCCGCATGGCCCCTCGTTATTAATTTTCCACTCACCCCGGCCATTAGTCAAGACTCGAATAACTTCGGGGTAGTCGGGGTGCTTTCGATAAAGCGCCGTCGAGCGGCTCGGAGGGGACATGATCTAGACTATAATAGCTATTGATCGACCATGGCGAAGTCAGGCCAATACTGCCCCTCACTCGCACTGCCCAGGGGACTTGGGCGGCGAGATTGGCGTAGAACTCTGGCACCACACTCTATCGCAATTGGATGGTGGTTACTTAAAGCCTAGCCATCCCTTAAGTAAGCTATGGGTTTGAAGAGTCATCGGGATGGGTGGAAACCCTTCTCCTTGATAAACGATCGGTTCTTACCAGCGGTGCGAGCCGTCAGTGACTATCATTGTGAACCGCGTGACATCATAATTTGGGGTTGGGTCCTCGCTGAACCGACCCCGCTTGGTAGGAAATTTACGCCTTTTCCTAGACATTCGGCGGGACTGGAAACTATGATGGTGATGGCGCAAATTAGGCGCACCTTGACACAGACAAGGCTTCTGAACACTGAGTGTGCTTAAAAAAATAAAAACTAACTAAGTGTACTAATGACTCAAACACCCGAAATGGGACTCAAATACCCTCTGATAACCTAAATATGACACATTAGAGGTAAACCCTAAAAGACTCGGTGACCCATTTGTGAATGAAATGATAACCCTAGATGACTACACTAGTGCGAGAGCGGGTGTAGGGTGGAGTGTGAATGGTGAAAATGAACCGATTGTGCAAAGAAGTAAATTAAGTGATGCTTGCAAGAAGGTCGGAGGGCAATAAGCGAACCTCGAGCCCGGCGTGATGGGAGTCCAGGCAAGGAAGGTAAGGATGGGTGTGCAAAGGTGGCTAGGAGTTCGAGGGCGATGGGGTCTTGTGAAGTGAAGGCAAAATGGTATTTTTGGCCTTTAAGCGAGCTGACGTCGCGACGTTCGAGCGACGTCGCGGCGTTCTGAGAGGATATATGCCAAAGTCGCGGCGTTCGGAACTAGCGTCGCGGCGTGGCGAAGGCGCTGTAATCAGCGTCCGCGGCGTCGAATCTCCGCGTCCAGCGGCTAGCGTTCGGAGAAAGTTAATCCCGCGTCAGCGGCGTTGGAATCTCACGTTGCGGCGGTTTGAGGGTTGAAATGGCGTCCGCGGCGGTTGATGCGTCGCTGACGTTACCAGCGTCCGCGGCGTTGATGCGTCATGACGTTGCAGCGTCGCGGCGATAGGAAGGGTGCGTCCGCAGCGTTACGAGAGAAGCAGCAAGCACAAATTCATCAAAGGTTGAAGGTAAAGGAAACTCCCCCTCATGCGATTTGGACTCGGACTTTTTCTTCGTGCATCGATATAAATGGATCCTCTCTCCGATTGCGTTCGCGAGTCTAAGTAAACACCCACGAGGCTGATTCGAGATGCGAGGCGGCCACGACAAACCAACCTGACTTCAAGAAAATAACTAAAAATCGAGACACACAAAATGAATTGCAGAAAATAAGCTTGGGTTGCCTCACAGAGCGCTATAATTTGCGTCGTTGGCTCGCGTCCACCCAAATTTCAGTATACGATATGCTTAAAGAAAGCTGGAAATGCTTAAGCATCCCCTTATAGTGCTCTGACTCATGCGAAGATTGGATACAAATATTCTTTTGTTCATGCCCTTGCCCTTCTCGGTGTCGTTACGTGCGATGTGGGCTTATTCACGAAGAATTTTAAGCATTGCCTTGCAAAATCTTTATATAATCTTACGGTTAAGATATCTCATTTGATCGTTATCCCGAGATCTTTGCATGGCGAACCGGAATACATGGAAAGTGATCACCGTCTCCTTGGACTCTCAATTTGAGCTCACCTTCTTGCACATTGTTTGAGCTTTTCCATTGGCCAGAGAAAGGGTCTACCAAGTATGATGGGAGGCCCGGAGTCGTCTTCCTCCATGTCGAATTACAGTCTTGGAAGGACAGATTTACCAACTTTTACTAGGACATTTCGATTCATTCCCAGGGATGTTGGTAGGACATATCTGCGCAAGTTACAGGCGATTGTGTTCGATTTTGGTTCCCCTAACTTTAGCCTTTTAAACATCAAAGCGGCATCAAAGTTGATCTTTGGCTCCCAGTCTGGGCTTTTCAGATCTGATTCCACACTGAGAGCGGTACTAGTAAAGGCGCCGGATCTTTAAGTTTTAGGAAGCTTCTTTTGCGGGGATGGCCTTTGCATTCCTCGGAGTTAAGGCGATGGTCCCATATTCCTCCGACTTCTTCTTACTGTAGATTTTTTCCGGAATTTCCGCATTAAACTAAAGGCATAATTTCTCCGTGCCTCCAAAGGGTATATTAATATGTAGTTTCTTGAAGATGTCGAGCTTTGCAAAGCTACTTCTCGACTTACCTTCTTCCAACCTGCGGGGATACGGGATTGGTATGACGGGTTCATGTTTTTGTCGTTCCCTTGGTTTCCTCCACTTTTGTATCCTTATTTCATCTCATAACTTCGGGGTTCCCTCGTTTTTCATCTGGTCTTCGGGATGCTTTGGTCTTGCTCCTTAATTTTCCAATTCTCTTACCCTTTAGTTCAGCTCCGGGGTTTCTGACTCTTTTCCACTCATAGAGTGATGGCCGCCTGTACTCTTTCCCTTCTCCTCTAGGGTTTACCTCACGAATTGTAGTAGTGAACCACACATTTGCCTTTATGTCCAACAGTTGGCCATTTGACCCTATTTGTGCTACTCCATTCTCAAGCGTATTGCTTGATTGTTCAGTGGGTTGCTGTTCTTTGCATAATCGCCTTGGTTTCATTCATGGCGAGTGTGAGTTAACATGCAGGCAAGGGCTTGTTCTAAATCCACCTTCTTCTCAGGAAGTGGTTCAACGACTTCGGTTCGATGGCATGGTGTTACGATTGTTCTCGTCCAGCACCCTTGATTATTCCCGATTAAATTATTCACCACCGCTTGGCGCTGATTTTGATTCTGATAATTGTTTCCCCCATACTGTCCTTGCTGTTGTGATTGATTCTGATTGAACCTCGACACATCTTGGAGCTGCTCTTGTCGGTTTCTGGCCCGACGATACGTGCTATTATCTTGTCCTCGCATAATTCTGACTCAATGGGTTGGTGCGTATGGCATTTCTTTGTGCACTATTTGTGCAGTCAATTGCTTGGTGCGGTATACCAGCATGATTCACAGTTGTTGAAGACCTCATTCTCCGTCAGCCCATTGGCTTTTTTTCTGGTGTAGTCTTCTCCCTAGGCCATTGATTTGTGTTGGTTGCGGCATCTTCCAGGAATCTCATGACAGTAGTGGTTTTTCATTGGTGCTCCTCCCGGTAGAGGCATCAATCACTCTTCTAGTTGCATTTCTCAGACCATTATAAAAAGTATGGACTTGCATCCATCTGGTTAGTCTGTGATGTGGGCACTCTCAGTGGTTCGATGATCTGTCATGCCTGCCGGGTTCTCCCCTCTAGTTGTAAAGGTCATTTAAATTTCTGCACTAGTTGTGCGATTTCGAGTGGGAGAACGGTGAAATTTTTGCTGTCGTTCCGTAGGGTAATGAAGTCGGTGGGCGACTTGTTAGCCAATTCTTGGCTTTATCACCTAGTGAGAGTGGAAAAAGCCTTAACTGAGATGCCTCCTCTGATATCATTGTACTTGATCGTGTCGCGAGACTTCAAGGAAGTTGGTCGGATCACATATTTGGGTTCTCCGCGGTGACCATGGAACAGAATGTTTTGGGCAATTCGCCGGGTAACGGACTTCAACAAAGTTGTTTGCTTGAATTGGTGGTCTTCTTATAATTTCATGCGAACCACGGTGGTGGTAGACGAAACTCACTCCCAATAACATAGAGGCCGTGTTTGGTAAGCGATGGGGGGGATTAGACTAATTTTTGGACAAAATTAGTGAAGGCCAGCGTTTGGTAGATGCTGGGACTAACTAAAATGGGGACAAAATTAGTGAAGGTGGGGTTTTTTTGTCTTGATTTTAACCCCCAATGGGTTCGCCCGGATATCTCGACTCTCACCACTCTCCATCGGCTTAGGGCTTTGGATCTACTCTCGCGCGTTCGCTCAGATCTCGTTGCCTGCCTCAAATCGGCAAGACTGAATCATTCTCATCTATTCCATCCGGTAGAGTTTTGGTCCAGCAGCTCGTGGAGAGAAGATCTGTGTGTCTGTTGTTGCTTTCTTGGTCCAGCAGCAATTTCGGTCGATTCACGCGAGGGGTTTTCAGTCTCCGGTGTATCAGCACCTTCTCGGTGATTTCTTGGTCGAACCATTACATCTATAATACATTGTTGCTTGGTTTTGTAAATCTGTTGTGTGGTATCCGAAATTTGAAGAACAAAAATGCGGGTTTTTCATTTTAATTCCTTGGTGTTGCATTTCTAAATTTACGGAATTTTTTGGATAGTTAACTTCTTGGTTGTTTGTTGTTCTTGAATATTAATTAAGTCTGGTTTTGTAAATACATTGTGTCAGGGAATTTGAAGAACAAAAATGCGGGTTTTCATTTTATGTTCTTAAGATTGTTCTGCATTTACGAATTTGCGGAATATTTGGATGATTTCTTATTTGGTTGTGCATTTATTCTGAAAAATTAAGTCTGGTTTTTGTAAATCACATTCTTCGTGATATCCAAAATTTGATAAATCATGGGTTTTCATTTTAATTTCTTAAGGTTGTTTTATTTTGCTTCCTGGATTTTGGATGATTGCTTCTTCGGTTGACATCTTGAATTTACGCATTCCCCGAATTTTGGAATTTTCAAGTCCCTCAAAGAAAAAAAAAGTATAAATTAGATGATCGATGTAATAAAAAGGGTCGAATTATGAAATCACGGAGTCGAAGTCGACCGGAGAAGAGAAGAGAGAGGCAGACATATTTTTTCTCTTGCATACGCTCTGGTGCTCTCTCCTCCATATGGACGGAGAAAGAAGAGGAGTCAGCCCGGGAGGTTCACAGGACCACGGTGAGAGACCCACCCCACCCTGGCTAAGCGCCGAGTGTGGCCTGAGAGAGAGAAAGAGAAGAGAGAGAGAGAGAGAGAGAGAGAGAAATGATCTGTGGGGCCCCAGCATTATTGGCTCTTCTTCTGCCTCCATTCTGATTCTGATTATCCTGGAATTGTTTTCTTTTTCTTTTTATTTTTCTTAATCTTCTTACATTCTTGGTCATTGTCCTTCACTCTTAAGCTATTAATTAGACCAAGAATGCGAGATCATTCCATCATCATCCCCATCCAAATCACTCATGCATGTTCCGATGTACTAACTAATGCTCGCAGGTACTACTAAATTTATGGTTTGTTATTAATCATGTTTTTTTTAAATTTACGATAAAATTTATGTTATCCACTGGTTCAATACTTTTCGATTGAGGATGGTTAAGCTTCTTAACATACATTTTTTAAGAAAAATGAGGCACTTGCAACTAGAAGGATGTTTCATTATTTTCCTTCCAGTTTTTGTTATGCTTTCTTATCTAATTTATATTTTTCATTTGCATCTCCATAAATTTTAGGTGGATCGAAGGAAGCTTATTGTGATGTATTACAAATGAATTGGAGATGGAAAACTTATTTTATATGTATGATCTTGATCACCTTGATGTATATGTTTGTAGCGTGGCATTATGATGAAATATTGTCCAACAAAATCGAAGTGTTTGCAAATCATCAAACACGTTTATCATTAAGTAAATAGATTGTTAGAAAGTGATGTTTTGCATTAATTGACTTAGGATGGATAGAAGAACATTAGCGTACTATGTGAACTAATACATATGATGAAAATATTAAAACGGGTTGGTTACATTAGAACAGTGGTATATTTTGCACATACTTGCTCACAGCCTGAAACCGTACTGTATTCAGTAGATTTTATAGGTCAGGGGAGACGATTAGTAGATACTTCAATTCGGTGTTAAGTGTAGTGTTACGATTACATCAAATCTTGTTTAAGAAGCCGGATCCTGTTCTTGAGAATTGCACTGATAATAAGTGGAAATTGTTTAAGGTATGTCATTGAATTAGTTTATCTTTCCTATCTTGTGTCAATGTTTAGTCATTTGTTGTTATTTTCTCTTTGTTGAGTTAAATTAATTTATGGATTGTTTAAATTCTTTGGGAGCCTTGGATGGAACCTATATTAAAGTGCGTGTACCCGAGATGGATAAAGCAAGATATAAGAACAAGAAGGGTAGATTGCAACCAATGTTTTAGGTGTTTGTTCAAGGAATATGGGGTTCATATTTGTGCTACATGGATTGGGAAGGTTCAACTTCCATTTCGAGGTGCTACGTGATGCACTAAATAGACCCTAATGGTTTAAAATTTACCTAGTGGTAAGTGTTGGACATGAAAAAGGGAGATTAAATGTGTGGATTTATTTAGAACTAAACTAATACTATATATTTTTCTTAATGTTAGGTTACTATTACCTTGTGAGTGCTGGTTATACTAATGAGTGAGGATTGCTTTGCACCTATAGAGAACGAGATATCACCTTTCGAAGTGGAGGGATGGTTCTATCCCGGTGACTCATGAGAACAATTCAATATGAAACATGCATGCACTTGAAATGTCATAGAGCGTTGCTTTGGAATTCTTAAAGCAGCGTTGGGCAATTTTAAGGAGTCCATCTTTCTATCCGATTAAGATACAAATCGAATTATTATGGCATGTTGTCTTATACACAATCTTATTAGAAGAGAGATGTCAGTTGATCCCGATGAAACTGCATATGATTTGTCATCGAATAATGAAAATATTGTAGAGGAAGATGTTATTGCATCAGTTGCTTCTTCAAGTCAATGGGTACATGGAGAGATGATTTAGCAAAACAAATGTTTGATGAGTGGAGAGGAAATTAAGGTTCATAAACTAATTTTGATGTTTAAGATAGTTTTATTACATTTAATGTTTGATAATTGAAATGAAATATTTTGATGGATTGTTTATGATGTATATGTAATGGTGTATGATTGGTTTCGTACTATTTATGTTTGATGATTGGAATGAAATATTTTTGATGGATTGTTAATTCTGAACTGTATTGATGTTTTTTGTTATTTATATTGGTGTTTTATTATTGTTATAAAATGAAAAATTATCATTTCATAGGAATGGAAACTTGAGGCAATAGTGCTACTCAAAATAAACATGGAAGTAGACGTGTTTGGACTAAGAAAGAGAGAATGTTAATTTAGGATATATTGGATGGCGTGATTATTGCTCATGGTATGCGTTGTGACACGGTTCTTTCAAGTGCGGAACAATGACAATAATTGAGAGAGCTTTAGGCGAGAAGTGTCAAATTCGGTTTGAGAATTAACCCCCTTATAGAATCAAAGTTAAATATGTGGAAGAGAAACAATATGCAATTGTGTATGATATGTTGAATAAAAGTGGTTTTGGATGGAATGAAGAAATGAAGTGTGCTTAGGAGTTGATGATCTTGATGTTTGGCAATCATATGTTGAGGTTTGGTACCTAGCTTCAATTTTATAAAAATTATAATTTTATTATTCCCCAATGTACATTAATTTCCTTATATGTATTTTGATTTATTTTAGCCCAAGATAATAAGCAAGCTGAAGGTTAGCGAGGCCAAACCATTTCTTATATGATAGATTTGCTTTGAATATTTTGGAAAGATCGTTGCTCTTGGTATAGGAGCACAAGCTAGCACGAACATGGTAAATGATAGGCATTTGGATGATGGAAATGAAGAAAATGAAGAAATTGGGATTGAAGATATACCTTCTCCCATGAGTGTCAATCAAACCATACACTCTACCAATCAATCAGGGCGTAGGAGGAAGGAAAAATCACAGGTTGATATAGTTGCAGGGTTTAGTGATGTAGTTGAGAAGATGTACACAAGCTTTCAGGTGGAAGCAAATGCGCGTATGGCAAAATTGACTGATAGTCTTCCAATTGCAGATAACTATCCAAAGTACTTAGCAATGGAGCTAAAAAGACTTGGGTTTTCTACTGTGACAACGAGCATATCAATCAATGAGATGGACCCTTCAAATGGAGTTTTCAAGATAGTGAGGCGTGATGAAAAAATAGAGTTTGCATTATCATTTAAAAATTAAATAGTTGGCATGCTTTGTTATGTTGGTTTATTCTATTTGCATTTATTATCACTATTGGTCATGAGACAATTCATGTGTTTACCGTCTGGCCAATATTTACTTATTTTATTTTGAACAAGTATACGATTTATGTTGTAGGATTTGGGCATGACAGGTTATGGTGATTGAGTTCTGCTTGAGTGGATGTAGACCAATCTTGGTCGAACCAAGTTATATCTTTGTGTTTTTGATTTCTTGTTCGTTCTTAGTTTTTGATTCTACGCTTCAATGAATTTCTGGATAAATGTGATGCTTGGTTATCTGCTGAAAGAACAAATTTATCTGCTCAAAGTTAAAACCCTTGCCTATTGTTGAATGGGAGTTTCAAATTTGGCAGCTTGAAGTCTTCACGATACTTTTTTGCGAGGTTATGTATGGTTGTCAATTTATTACAAAGTAAAATTTAGGCATGATATTGCTACACAAGATAAACTAAAAGAAATAACAAGAAGCTGAGTTTATGTAGCGAGAAAAACCATTTGGTATCACAAAATGATAAGCCTTGCAATGTCAAAGTCCATCTATACCGGCCTTAGCGGCAAAACACTCAGCATTGTGTGAGCAACAAAAGTTCTGTGAAGCACATCTTCGCTCTTTCACCTCACCAATTAGAAAATAAATAAAGTTTTTTGATAAATCAACATAACTCATAATTATCGAGTCAATTTGCATTGGTATGCATGAGCTATCAAATAAATGAAAGCGCAAGTCATCAAAGCATAAATAAAAACCAAATAATTTTTCACATTTCCCATACTATAACTACCCAATACTCCAGCATGAATGTCAAATATCGCAGCATTTAACCTTGATAACATAAATATGATGCCTTCCTATCATACATCCATCAAAATGCTAGCTTATTATCATTTTTTTGTAATTAAATGAAGTATGTAGTGCAATGCATAGATCACATATTAATAGGAAATATTTTATACTTTTAAAAAAAAAAATAATTAATGTAACTAAAAAATGTAAACAAAAAATCTATTAACTAATATATTATCAAATAACTAATAATAAATCCATGAAATAAAAAATAGCTTAATATATTGCTATATGATATAATATATTATAAATATAAATTTAACAATATATAAATTAGAATATATATTATCCCAAAAAATATTTAGTCGGTCAGGTATGTAGTATAAGCGTAGGATAAAAGTCGAATTTTATCTAGACGTACGAATACGAGGACAATATTAAATTTGTCGATCTAGTCAGGCCAGTTAGTCCCAGTCTGAGTACAAAATTAATCCTGCTTAATCCTGCGTACCAAACATGGCCAAAAGTATGGACTTGCATCCATCTGGTTAGTCTGTGATGTGGGCACTTTCTCAGTAGTTCGTGAAATCGTCCCCGTACCTCGCGAGGTTTCCTCCCCCCTCTAAATTTGAGCCAGTCTTGATTTCTTGCACTAGTTGTGTAATTGGGGACTTTGGTCGGGGAATTTTACCTCATCGTTCCATGAGGTAATGGAATCACGGTACCCAGGCGACTTGTTAGCTAATGCTTGCTTATCACCTAGTGAGTGGAAAAAGCCTCAGCACGAGTGCCTCCTCGGTAACTCCATTGTACTTGATCGTGTCCTTGAGACTTCAAGGAAGTTGGTCGGATCATATTGGGTTCTCATAAAAAGTGACCATAGAACAGATGTTTTGGAGCATTTGTAAGGTGACGGACTTCAACTCGAAGTTGTTTGCTTGAATTGGTGGTCTTCTTATAGGCACATGAACCACGGTGGGTGGTAGAGCAAACTCCTCACAATAACATGAAGGATCATCTTGATTTGGATAAGCGGTCGGAGTGCTTGATTCCTTCCATGATTACCATTCGACCTCTCGGGGCTCGTTTTGCTGATGCTAAGATCCACGCTCTTCGATTGTCACCCCATGTTTGCTAAATTTACGTGCATTCGAGTTCTCTGTTCTCGGCGTATTCTCAGCAAAGTTCTTTACGGCTCTCGGGATTAAGCGGATGTTGAGGTGACACTGATCTTGTCGATGCATGTACTGTGAAATCTAAATTGCAATCACACACACAACAACCAAGACCCAATTGCAGCGCGGCACAGTAAATAAAAACAAAAAATTTCGGTAATATCTAATTGCTTTATTCTCTATATCAATCAAACGTCCCAATGACGGTGCAAGCAATGGGCGAAAAACATGGTGAATGTAAAATATACGCTTGCGCGCGAGTGCAGCGTCGCCCCCAGTAATATCGTCGCGCAAAGATGCGAATATGTTTGATCCACGGGGACGGAGAATTAATACAAGATGTTCTTTTAGATATTATGCAGTGAGCGTATTGTGAAAAGAAATCAAATGTGTAATTTCAACTAAACTACTCGATCTTATTGAATTCTTGTGTATTGAAGACTAGGGCTATCTCCCCACGCCACGTTCGATGGATTATTTCTTAAAGATAAGTGCTTTAGTTTATTTATGATTTCTTAATGACTAGGTGATCTTGTCTACGAGATACCCTCTCTCGAGGTGTATTCGCCTATCTCGATAGTAGAGTTGGAGTATCTCTCTATCGGTCGGTACTCGAGAATCTTAAATGTTAACCTTGTGCCACCTTCGGGATCGGGAATATCTCTATTCACCGACTCAACCAAAGGCTGCTCTACTCATATCCCTAGGTATCCTCATCTCTCGAATCTCGGATCTCTAGCATGAACATCCTAATGTTGGCCAAACATTACCATGTAATTGATCTACAGATGTAAAGCAGATAATAACAAATCATAAATAACTAAATAATATATATTAATCAACTTTAATCCATCCAAGCGGTAATGAGGGTTCAACAAGACCCTAGGTATAGATCTAATTTCATGATGATCATGAAAACACAAGTATATGATATATAAAACATAAGTTCCATTGTCTAAATCAAAGAAACAATACAAAAGTCAGGGTTAACTTGAAGTGTCACTCTTTCGATTTGGAGTGCCACATTTCGTACCATTCCCCGATGCCTTCAATTATGAACCATTGGTGCTTTAAATGATGAGGTGCAGATCTTCGTCTTGGCGTCGCGGCGTTAGCGTCGCTGACGTTGAGGCGTCCGCGATGTTGAGGCGTCGAGGGCGTTTACAGTTGTTGACCTACGTATTAGTTGACCCCGGCGTCAGCGAAGCGTTGGGCGTCCTGACATGGGGACGTCGCGGCGTTCACCGACCACTTTCTGCATTGCTCCAATTTGCTTCCGTTTGCTCTCTTCACATCATTTACTTTGCGACTCACCCGAAGAATCGGTCATGCACCGGATATCAAGTTGGAAAAATACATATTTAACCTTGAAGCCTTGGTAAAAACCTAAGAAAGGCGGGTATACTTTGGTGTTCCGGGGAACTCATCATTGACCAACTTAAATAGGACTAGTTACCACTCTTATTTCTTCCCTTGATTGCAATGTAGGGTGCAATGCACAAAAACTGGAAACTTCACCAAAGTCGGTGGGGTCCGCAGGTGACTCCAATGGGTGGGTTTAGGGCATCGAAGCGGGTCGCGACCCTGAGCTACGCAGGCTTAGCCCGGACTCAGAATGACTTGAGGAATTAAGCACTAACCATGCAGCTCTACCCATCCACGGGTCTTAGCGAACACTAAGTCGATGACTCCCAACCAATCAAGGTTTAAGGGATCGGGCTTTAAAGGCTTTCGCCATATACCCCTTGGACCGTGTTTGGGTTTCAAGGCAAAGCGTCACGGCTTTTATTTTTCTTTTTCTTTTTACTTTTTCTTTTCTTTTTTTTTTTGGAAGACTTCATTGGTCTTCATACATGGGTAACACAAACCTTATTATGGGTCGTTAACAATTTAAGGTCGGCTTTGCAAAGTGGGAAAAGGGTGTATAGCTTCTCGACTATTAGTACAATTTGGTGTCTGATATTATTAATCGGTGAATGGGGAAAGTTCGAGGTTGAACATGCTGATACCTCAATTGACCAAAAACTAAATCATGCATGGAATTGTTCTAACATTAAAGTAACATACAGGGCTTTAATTTTTCAGCTAAAAGCAATTCAATTGTTCAATTAAAGGCAATTCAATTGTCCAATTGAAAGCAAAAGTAGATACAGAAAATAAAGACCAGTGCTGCCTGAGAGTATAATAAAGCGTAAATAGTCTTTGTAAAGCTTTTGATATAACAAACATGGATAATACAAGAAATATAGCTAAACATACAAAAATATCACTGCCTACTATTAGTTATATATGAATCCTAAACAAAATCAGTAGGCAGTTGATAATGCTGGAACTATACAAAAGCATGATAGAAGACATTCTAATTCTTTTCCTCGGTAGAGCATGAACATGTAATAGGGATACGAAAGTTAGAGGCAGGGAGGTGTGACCACCTCAATCGTGGTGGTGGAGGATCCGAGAAGGCTGGCTTCTTTGTTGTGGCCAGCATGTGGGAGAGCTAGCTAACTGCTGGCTGGCAGCTCATCTCTATGGTCGAGGATCATGCGGGGCAGGGTGACTCATGATCTGTTGGAGCTTATCGTATGACACTACCAGTGGTCTCAAACCGAGTCAATCTACGGTCCATCGGCCTTTGTGTAGTGGCCAATGAGCGGACCGGCACCATCCATAACGGTGCGAAGCCCTCGGGCGACATGAGCGTACTCGGGAGAATGTTGTATTTGTATATGATGGTAGGGAGTGTCGAGGGCATGGGCGACGGGTGGAGGAGGGAGATGGAGGAGATATATACGGAAGCTGGACTCCTCTCCATCTCTCGATGGCTGGATCATCTCTCTCATGAATCCTCTTGCCTCCTCATCGGTACCTCCTCCCCGGTCCTGCTTTGCCCGGAGAAAAAAATCGAGCATCACCATGGCTCTCTCAGCAGGCGGGACCTGAGGCGTCGATCCTCATACGATACGGGCTCCTGCGGAAAGCCCAGGTGCCCGGGACTGGCTCGATGGTCGCGGCATCAACAATGGTGGGCTCTCGGCTCGGGCCAGGCCCATGGTGGACCTTATCTTTAAAATGCAGCGGGAGGTCATCCTGACTCGGAGGGTGACAGAATCCCTCGGGGGTCCGTCCTGAGCTGAGTATGGCTCCCCCAGCGTGTGCCGTAGTCTTGTAGCGGGAAGAGGCGGTCGGTAGGTCGGTGAATCGAGAACATCTGGCGGGAAGCTGCTTTGAAGAGTATTAGCCTGCGGTAGTGTCTCGGCGAGACAACGGACCATCTCACGATCGGTTAAGGCGGTCGATAACCTCGAAGTCGGCACGCGCTGCGGGCCCAAATCTTCTTGAAATACGCCCTTTCAGTTACTACAAGTCGATCATCATGAATCGGATCTCCGGACTTCGGCGCTCGAGGTCATAGAATGGTAGAGGCGAAGCACCACCCGAGGATAGTAGAGCTATCGTGGCGTCGTGCTTGGCCGAAGAAGAGTAATCTTTCGATGGAAATGCATTGAATCCACGAACTGGGATCAGCGGGTGTGAAATCACCCAGGGACGTCATAATAAGACTCTCCATGAAATCTCGGCGTGGAGTCAGGCGTTCCCGGAATTGGGGTCCCAGCTGAACTCTTGATCGCCCACAATCCTCGAGGCGAGGCGATAACTAGGGCGATGAGATTAAGCTCGATCTTGACGTGGAAGCGACGGTGGGGAGCTGAAGGATGAGGACTCCCCGGGCGATGTACGGACCAGCTTAGGGTCGGGCCCTCCCTGGATCTCCCTGCGAGCCGGTGAAGGGACGGGTCCCATCCCGGGTCCTGATATCTGAACCCTGAGGCTCCTGGGACTGGCTCACAGGTGTAGGCTAATTTAGGGCTACTCCGCTGCTCTCAGTCACCCCGAACGACGCTACGGGCCTCAGCGGGACCCACCTCACAAATACGAGCGATGGCGTAGTGGGAGAAGGACCTTTGGGGCGAGGGGCGAGTGGGCGCGGGACCGGCGATAATGGGACCCCGAACCTTTGTTGAACCTAGGCCCAGGCTGGTGGGCACGGGTAGTGGGAGCGGCCTTGGACGAGGCACGGACCGACTGCCAGAGCGGGACGGGGCATGCAGGAGAAGCGACGACACTTGATGGTGGCCGGCTGCAGTACTTGTGGCCCAATTGGCTCGGAGCGCAAGGAGGCGAACCGGGGGCTCGACATAGTAGGTGAGCAGACAGCGGCAAAAGCCAGGCAAGGCGAGCGGGGCGCGGGACTGTAGTCTTCCAGAAGCGACGGGGGTGCGTATGAGTGTGGGCGGTGGGCGGCAGCGCAGTGGCTCAGGTGGCTAGGGCTCGGCAGCGGGAGCTCAGGTGGCTAGGGAGGGGAGAAAGATGAAGTGAATTTGAAAAGCCCCTCCTCCTTTTTTATAGTACGCTAGAGCGTAGAACCGATCCCATTGACACATTTAAGCTTTAATATGTGAGTGCATTCACCCTATGAAATAACATCAATTAGAAGAAGCAAAGAATTTTATTTAGGAAAATATAAACAAAAATCAAAATTAATTAATATATTTAACAAAAAACTAAAAATAAAAATAAAATTGAACTTAGGCTACTTAAAAGGGAAGGCGCTAAATCGGGAAACTACTAAAAAGGGAAAGTTACTAAAAATAGAAATTACTGAAATTAATTATTTTTTAAGCAAAAGTTTGTAGTGCAATTTGGTTTTCATTTGACGCAAATCAAGCTCAATTTAACTCCATTCATGGGGGTCCAAGGAAGAGATCTCTCCTTAACCCACGCATCGGTCTGTCTTTGCGGCCTTGATGTGATTTCTCTTTGTCGATTTCTTCATTGTGGTTGATTTTGATGACATTTGCTCTGAGTGATATGGCGATTAAGCCTTCGCTGCTTCACGCGGTTATCATTGCAATTTAAGGACATTTGGCTTCCGCATTTTGGTCGGCCGAGCACACTTCATCGGTCCCTTGATTTTTTCATTTCCACCTGACTTGTGCTTGCTGTTTCAAGTGAAAAATATTGCCAGCTCAATGTCATGTTGCCAAATGTGATTGCATGACTCCATTTCGACAATTGATGATTGCCGTGGCGGTGGCGAAAAATGGTCTTCAGATAATCGGCACATGATTGGGCCTGCGGTGGCTTGGTATTAAGCACTCTGAAGTCTTGGGTAGGTAGAATTTGTCTACCTTCCTGCACATCCTCAACTATTCCCTTGGGGTCTTCAACGTCTGTCGGCCAACAAGCAAAGTGATGTTGGTAGGTTTGATCTCCTAAACTGCTTGCTTATACAGTATGGTAGTAGGTTTACAACGGCTGAAATCGACAATGCCTTGTCCTGCAAGTCCCTCAATGTTAGTGAAATTGTGGGATCACCGGATCCTTGTATTTGGTAGGGTCTTGCTGGATTATAGCCTTGACTTGCTCGGTTAGGAAGGCTTTCTTCTATTTGATCCCTTTTTTTATTTAATGCAGATCTTTTAAAACTTTGCACTTAAAGGCGGGGACTTGTTTGATGATGTCCAAAAGAGGTATGTTGACCTTCACCTACCTTAGGACTTCTAGAATGCCTGCCTGCTGGGATGCCTTCTTCTTACTTCTCAGTGCCTGGGGAAATGGAGGTGGCATGAAGTGCTTCATTGAGTTCTCACTGATGATCACCCTCTCAGGCTCAGCTTCTTTTTCTTTGCATGCCTCTTCAGCAGTCATGGGCACTGGTTGCTCTACTTCCCTTCCACTCCTCAGAGTGATTATGGCCTTCACTTCATCCATCCACTGGTCTCTTTGGGTGAACTTTACCTCATGGACCCCTTTTGGTTGGCAATGTTTGGGAGAGGAACCTTCCTCTCTCCTGCACCCTCCAGGAATATTGTTTGATCCTTTATTTATTGAATACGCGGGTTGTCCAATTTTCTGATTAGATTGCTCTCAAGCCCATCTATTCTTTTTGTTCGATTAATATTTTCTAAGTATCAATTCTGGCGCCAATTGTGCGTTGATCCCTTTTGCTCTTCCTGAGTACTACCACAGCACTCCGAACCGATTATAGCTTATTCCGAGCGTGAAGAGGATGGCGGCGGTTGTGGTTGAGATGAGGAACCAAACTGTTGTTTGGCACCTGGGGGCACATAGGCAGGGGGATTTGGTTTCCAGGAGAGGTTGGGGTGATTCTTCCAGTTGGAATTGTAGGTATTACCATATGGGGCATTCGGTTGTGGCTTGTATTGACCTCTGACATTTGCATATTCGACATCAGTCGCCGGTACGATGGGGCGGTGGGACGATGTTCTCCTGGATTAACAGTAGGTTGACAACTGATGAATGGGTTGGGTTGTGCAGTGTTTTTAGTCACTGCCTGTACTTCATGGAGCCTCTTTCCTTCTAGCTCCTCCACCTTTCTAGCTAGGGTCGAGATTTTTGCTTTCATTTCCATGTCCTCCGAAAGTGTAAAAATTCCTCCCCTTTGGTGGGGTGAGGGCCTCATTTTCTCCACCTCTCTGGGTTTGGCTCATCTGACCCTTGGAAGTTTCAGCCTTTGCATGACTCAAGGAAATCCATAGCTTCATGCGGATTTTTACTGAAAAATCACCTCCACACACATGGTTTCTAGCAATTGCTTCATGGCGGGGGACATACCATTATAGAAATGATTCACTAACATCAGTGTCGAAACCATGATGTGGACAACATGATGGTGTCATGAATCTCTCGACATTAGTGTTAGAATTTCTCGTTGTCATAATGATAAAATTTGAACCTCTTCAAACTAATGGTCTTGGTTGCAGAATTTCTTCAAAAATTCAACGAAGATCACGCGATTTCTAATCATTCTCGGCCTCGATGAATTGGGCGCAAGTGGCCCCTTATCCTTTCGGTGTCGGTGCGGCGAGCAAATCCATGTCGATTATACCCTCCTTAAAGTTGTGCATACCTCCTCAAAATCCTGTATGTGTGTGAATGTGGTTTCATTTCCATACCATGAAATGTGGGAATAGGGCCTTTAATTTAAGGAATCCACCTTACATCCTCAGTGAGGATGGGGCATAACTCTAGGAAGTGTATGTGTTCCCTCATCGATACGTATGCCGTTTGATTCATGGGAGGAGTTTGTGGCTCTTGTTCTGGAGTAGAGGATCCATTTGAGTCACTTTAATGCACACTGATTCCACAACCTTGTTTAAAATTAGATTGCACTCACTCTTTACAATCTACGATGTCCCTCATCCTAGTCTTTGCATAAACACACATTTACAAATGAGACACAACAAGAACACGAACAAACTTGCCAAAAGAATTCGGTGTTAACAGTTAAAACAAGCCCAGCATAAAACAAAAGCAGTCTTGATGACTTCCAGAGTGAAGAAAACTTGTAGTTCCTGCACACTAGAGATTTAAAGGACTAAAAAGGTCGCGACACTTGTGTGGATTCTGAGTACGCACATCAACTCATCATACGTAGTTTGGCACCATCCGGCGGCGGCGCCAATTTGATTAGTGCCACGGTAGGTGATGCGGAATCAACAAAATTATATTCCTATGTTCCTCCTCTTGCCGTGAGTCAAGCTCTTTGCGATATAGTGAAGTCTAGAATTCGAACACGGGGATGGGCTTTCCATCCCACGAATGATTTGCGTTAGTGTTTGAAAATTGGTGAGGCTTTTAGTTTGGATTTTCGGGTTTTTTATTAAAAGCAGGAGGTTGGTTGTTCTTGGTTGCTTGTAGTGGCTTAAATGAGTGTGAAAGGTAACCTTGAAGTAGGTCACTAGCTTGATAACATGGGGGTATTAAATTATTATCGAGTTATTTCTCGCGTAGAGCAATTGACATATAGTCAAAGCCAAGCCGGATCTTTGTTTAGCTATAAAACCTAACCTTAAAACCACTCCTATTTGAATTGACCCAAGTACTAAGCATTCAAGTCCCATTCAGTTTGAAACCTTAGCATTCTTTCATTCTGCAACATTAAGCTGACATCTAAAGAATATCAGTGCATCTAGCATTAGATGCACTGAACACAAAACATGACAAGTATTGACGAAGGAATGACATTAAATAGCATTAAACCCTAGTTTGGAAAGCTTCGAGAACCCTTATCGATATCTGTAACATTCAAAGCATGAGGACAACTGCGGCGGTCCCAAAACCAGCTAGCAACCCTCGTCTTCAAGGCTAGAGTTTAGCGAAGCATCCCTTGAGTTGTCATCGCCTCCCGAGGGGGTGTTTGCGTAGAGAAAATGAAAGAAGAAGAGAGAAGAAGAGCAAATGAAACCCTAAAATGAAAACTGCGAAACTTTATAAATAAAGTTGTGTCGGGTTACAAAGTTTGAGGGCTTATATAGTCAACCCCAAGTGTTAAAATACAAAAATGCCTAAAATATGAGACGAGAGTGCATAGGGTGAAAATGGTAATACATCAAAAGCATTAGTCGTTTAGAACCAAAAATACCAAAAACACGAGAGCAACAATTTTTTGCTATGCGGGGGAATTTCGCTAGCACTTAGCAAAATTTCTTAACCTATGATTCTCGAGAGATAGCGAGGTGAAATTTAGAGCTGTCGATGGTAATTTCGGCTAGCTAATCGAATTTCGCTGGCTGGCGGGGAGTTTGTGTGGGAGATAGCGAAATTGGGATTTTCGCTGGGCATGGTCAAATTTCGCTAGCTAGCGGGAATTTAGCTATGCGAAAATTCTCATTCATGAGATATAATTTTAAGCTATGATTCGAAAATTTGCAATCCTAACAATCTATAATCATAGCGAAAATTCTGCTTTTCCTCTTCTTTGTCCGACTTTGCTCTTACTGTCCCACGTATCCTCCTTCCTTCAAAATCCACTTCACATTTCCCTCACATTTTAATGGATGAAGACATCGTGAATCTTGATGTGACACGCATCTTAACATCGATTTGAACTAGATGGGCGAGGTACGCAAGACACAACGATACCAAAAACAAACTCAAAATGGCATCAGTGGTACTAAGTGGAGCTACACACGTCAATTGGCTTAATTGATATGATTAGTGCTCAAAAAGCACCCAAAACCTATCTTGAATAGGGTTCAAAATAGCACTTTTGGGCACTGTCGGTGGTCGCACTCCGCTTCTCACAGCTTTGGAGTCCACACCTAGTGGAGACACATGTTTGCCACTTTGGTTGGGAAAGTTAGAGCTGGAAGTGTTTTCTATCACATCTTGTCTTGTTTTTAGCTTTATCAACTGCCTACTTATTTTGTATAGGATTGTATAGGATGCATGTATTAGCCGATAGTAGGCAGTGATACTTTTGTTGTGCTTAGCTATGTTAAGCTTGTATTAGCCACTTTGGTTATATCAAAAGCTTTATAGAAATATTTACATTTTTCTACACTTTTGCAAATCATTTTTTGTGCATATATTTTTGTGTTTCTGCTTTTACCTTTAGTTGAAGAATTGAAGCCCTGTATGCTACCACAATGCTAGAACAGTTCCATCCATGATCAAGTTTGGCCAATTACGATTGAAGTTCGGCGTATTCAGCAGCTATTTCAACCTTTAGCTAATCACAGACAGTGCACATCAGTTTTTACCAATGGGTTGTGAAGCCATATACCTCTTTTCACTTTGCAAAACCGGCTTAGATCTGTTGACGACCCGTAATAAGTTTGAGTTACCCACAAAAGAAGACCAATGAAGTCTTCCAAATGAAAAATAAAAGAAAAAAAAAAAAAAGAAGAAAAAGAGAATTGAAAGCCGTGGCGCTTTGCCTTGAAACCCGAACACGGTCTGAGGGGTATATGGCGAAAGCCTTTAAAGCCCGGTGCCCTAAACCTTCACTAGTTGGGAGTCATCGACTTTGTGTTCGTTACAAGGGTGGATGGGTAGAGTTTAGTGAGTTGTAGGTGCTAGATTCCCGAAGTCATTCGAAGTCCAGGGTGAAGCTTATAGATTTTGTGGTCGGTAGATCCTTTTGGCTTGATGCCCTAAACCTTAATTGGTTGGGAGTCATCGGTGGACCCCGTTATACGGACTTTAGGTGAAGCCCGAGTTTGTTATACCACAATACATTCGAAGTATGAAATAAGATTGTAACTAAATCTATTTAGGTTGGTCATCAGTTTAAGGTCCTGGCAGTAGCTTAGTTGGGGGGAGGGAATAGCTTTGCAACTTATTAATTCAAACTGGTTACCTTAAAACACTTAGATTTAGGTGGAAGTTTAGGTTGACTTCCCTAGAATTGATGTTGCCCTAAAACTTGTTCCTATATGGCATTCATTCTCTCATGATGGTTTTTGTATAGAGTCTATGTTTTTCATACTAAAGGTAAGCCTCACTCGTACACACACTTTTTATGTAGCATACTCTTTTTGAAAAAGCATAGCCTGCATACCCTTGATTGTTTTCAGCATTGCTAAGGGACCAACGGTCGTGCCACAATAGGGCTATGGAATCAACAAAATTTGTATCTAGATTGTCCATCTTGCCGTAGCGAGGCTACTGCAGTATAGCGGTCTAGGGTCGAACACGAGGATGGGTTTTCTTTGTGAAATGAGAAGTGCAGTTGAGTTGAAAATGGTATTTCTCTTTGGATTTTGGGTTTTGTTCAAAAACAGTGGGTTGGATGGTTGTAAACTGCATATAAATTAAAGGAAAATTTAGAAAAGAAGACTCCTTAAAGTCTTGGGTCACTGGATTGGATTTTTAAGGTGTATTCATGCCCTCGGGTTTGTTTCCTCGCTTTGGGGATAATGACCTATAGTCGTTCCCAATAGGACCTGATTGGCACTAAACCTAAACCAAATTACTCCCTCATGAGATATAGCATTGAGCATTGGTCCCTAACGGTATGCATATGGCCTCAAAAGAGGCAACCTACGGCAACTAATAGGAGACAACTAGAAGTGGATGACGGTGGATCTAGATTAAGTATCCACTTGTAACCTGAAGCGCCAAATACACATTGGCGAAATTTGGATCTAGGAGGTTTCAACCTAGGGTGAGATGCGGAGCTTAAATGCTCATGAATACGATTAGCCGATAAATGAGAGGGCATGAGCTTACCTCTAAACCTCCACCAGTGACCCTCCTCTTCAAGGAAAGGGGGCTTTAGCCAAGCATACCTTGGTTTGTCATCACCAAGGTATGTTTGGTTTAGAAAGAAAATGAAAGAAAATGAAAGAAAATGAAGAAGAAGAAAAGCGCAAACCTAAATAAGAAAAGTTGCGTGGAATGAAAGTTAGGAACACAAAAGTTGTCAGAGTGACTTATATAGTCAACTGATGTGATAAACTGACAAAAGGCCTAAAATGACAAATTCTGATAGGGACGAATGGTAATTAATCAAAACGTGGTCGTTTGAGATCAAAAACATCAAAAACACAGGGGCAGTAATTTCGGTATGCAGGGAATTTCGCTAGCATAGCGAAAATTTCGCTATGTTAGTGAAATTTCGCTAGCCTAGCGAAATTCACAAGAGATAGCAAAAATGAAAAATTTTGCTATGAATAGTAAATTTAAACTGAGCTAGTAAATTTAATAACAGTGAAATTTCACATAGCAAAAATTTCGGTAGGATTGAAATTTTGCTATGAATAACGAATTTTTACGCAATCAAGCAAATTTACATGATGTATAGCAAAATTCTGGTTTCCTCATGCTTTACTGTTTGCCTTCAACCTCTCATCAATTTGCTTCAATTCTTCAATTCATTTGACATTTCAACTCGGCAGGTGAAATCGCCGATTCTCACACATTCAACACCAAGAAGCTAAGCTTGTGATGAGTTCCCAAGACACGCAAAACTATCCAAAACAATCACAAAACCAATCGAAGCATTAAGCGGACATGCACATGAAACATTGGCTTAATTCATATGATTAGTGCGCAAAAAGCACTCAAACCTATCTTGAATAGGGCTCGAAAATAGCACTTTTGGGCGCTAATCCACCCCCAACAACACGTTTGCTAGTCCCTTAGCAATGCTGCTAAAACAATAAGAATTATTCATGTTGTGCTTTTGCAAAAGCGTATATGGTTCGAAAAGTGTATATGCGGATAGGCTTTACCTACAAAGCGAACAATTTGCCACAGTATAACTTAGGTATGAAAAGAACAAAAACCATATAAGAACTAGCTTTAAGGCAATATCAGGTTCAAAGAGTCAACGAACTTCCACCAAAATCTAATTATTTAAGGTACATGACGTGAGCAAATAAATCGCAAAGTTATTACCACACATGACTAGCTCTTTACCACCATGGCTTTAAGCGTTGACCAACCTACATAGGACTAGCTACCTCTTATTTCTTTATTTATTCATTGTAGGGTGCAATGCCAAAAACCGACTTCACCATTAAGTGTAGCAATGGGTCCACCGATGACTCCCAACCAATTAAGGTTTAGGGCATCAATGAAAGGATCACTTGTCTGACTGCGAGGGCTTCACCGGACTTGAATGGCCGAGGAATTAAGCACCTCTGACACGCTATGCTCTACCCGTCCACGTGGCGAACACTAAGTTGATACAATTAAGGCTTAGGGCATCGAACTGCTTCGCCATACCCCTCGGACCGTGTTCGGGTTTCAAAATAGCGTCGACTTTTATTCTTCTTTTTCTTCTTTTCTTTTTGCTTTTTGCTTTTTCTTTTCTTTTTCATTTGAAGACATTTGTTGGTCTTCATACATAGATAACACAAAACTAGCTGTAATTCGTCAAGCCAGATCTAAAAACTGCAAGGTGGAAAGAGTATAAAGCTTCTCGGCTTTATTAGCGTTACGATTTGGGGTCGTGTGCTGTGAAGTAACTAAAGGGAATGTTCAAGGTTAGGTATGCTATAGCACCATCGACCAAAAACTAAATCATGCATGGAATTGTTATATCATTAAGGTAACATACAGGGCTTCAATTTTTCAACTAAAGGCAAGAGACAAAACCACAAAAATATGGGGGCAAAAATGGTTACAAAAGTGCGGAAAAATACGAGTGGCTGAGGGTATGTTTACATGTAATAGGTATATTTCACAAAATTATCAGCTTTTCAAAAGCAGTGCTTAATTTACCTCCAATAGAAGGTAAAGCGAGCGGTTTTGAACCGGGGAGAAAATGGCATGGTTGAGCAGTGCCTTACCTTTGCACTACAATGCGGGAGGAGAAATGAGATTCTCCACACTTACTTTGCAACTCCTACAACATTCAAAACCAAAATTATGATAAGATAAGCTTGTAAATGCGAAAATATTTGAAAAGAAAATAGGTAAAAGTAGCGGCACCACTAAAAACCAAAATTAAGACTTAAAATAATATAAAGTAAAAATTTCAACAAAAATTTGGAGTGGTCTCCAAGTTCCTGCAGGAACCACTCCTAGTTGTGTAGCCATTGGATCTCAAGGAGGGTCCAGGAGGAGAAGCTCCTCCACGCATGCAGTGGTGTGTGCTGTAGGTGCCTGCATACTCAGCTTCTTTGTTTTGGGCAATCTGGTCTCTGCAGTGGCGGTGGAAATTGTGCGGAGGGAATGGTGGATTCTTCATTAACTGCTTCATTGTTCTCCATCAATTCTTCCTGCTATTTGTTAGTATCATGTCTTCCTACCCGTGTGCCACTCAGGTAAACTTCATCAGACTTGCTCCCCTCATCCTCAGCTAGTTTTTGCTTGTTGCTCAAGTGGAAATGTTGAAACTCCGATTATCATGTTTCGAATGTGAGCTGCATGACCCCATTCAGGCAATTGATAATGGCATTTGATGTGGCCGAAATAAGCCTTCCGATATAATGGGCATGATTGGTGCCCCACGCCCTTGGTTCTATGTCGAGAACCGAAATCCCATAGGATAGTAGAACTTATCTACTTTTACCAGCACATCCCTCCACTATCCCTTTTGGTATTTTCGAACGATCGGCTAAGGATAGGGTGATGTTGGTTGGTTCGACTCTCAAACCTAGGCGCCTATACAGTATGGCGGTAGGTTGATTACTAACACCCGAGTCTAACGGTGCTTTGTCAATGCGGGTTCCTCGATGTTAGCGAAGTTGTTGGGGTCCACTGGATCCTTGTATTTCACCATTGTCTTGCATTGGATGATGGAGCTAACTTGTTCGATTAAAAATTCCTTTTTGTCAATGCAACCCTTTTTTGATTGTCTGGAGATCTTTCAAAAACTTTGCATAGGCAGGGACTTGTTTGATGATGTCCAAAAAGGGTATGTTGACCTTCATTCATCCAATTGCCGCATTCTTAGTTCTTTGCTTTCAGGTGAGCCTGATGCATTGTCGAACTCGATGATCGGATCCATTGTGATTGAAACTTGTACTTCTCTTTGCTCTCTAAGTAGTATGTTTACGGTTCTCTCTAGCTCGGGATCAAAAGGAACTAGTTCGCCTTGACCCTATCTTCGTATGCATGCAGATTAACCTCCACAAGAGCCGCGAACAAGCGGTAGAGACCAAGTAACAAGTACACAGGATATAAATGAGGTAAAATAAAAATAAATAAATAAAAATGTATTAAATAAAAAAATTGATCCAAGTAATATCTAGTGCGTTATTGTCAATATCAATGCAACTTCTGCCACGGCCTTGGCAAAAACTTGATAGGCCGAAAGCGTGATGTGTATATATGTACGCCTATGTGCGCAAGTGCACGCGTCGCCTCAAGTAATAAAGTGTACCTAAGTACGGATATCGATCCACAGGGAGAAGTGTGTTGAGTACTGACTTTACGCTTTAAATATTATTTGAACCTAAAATCGTAATGAATTCCAATTAATAAAAAGAAAAACTAATCCTATATTATTTTCTAAATTAATTAATTATGAAAACTAGGGTTTTTCCTTCACCTGCCACACTCGATGAATTTTAACCTAGAGAAATTGTTTATTTAATATTTCATATGATTCTGCTGCGCGGGTTGATCATGCTTACAAGATATTCTCTCTCGAGATATATGCGCCTATATCGCCGATGGGGTGTATTGCATCATACGCCTTGGCCCCTCGACTCGAAATGCTTAAATGTATAAACTACTAATGCCACACTTGGGAGCAGGGATATCTACCTTCACAGATTGACCAATTGTTGCATTATTCATGTCCCTAGGAGTCATCATCTCTCGATCTCAGACTCCTAGCAATGGCATGCCAAAGTTGGCCAAACCCTAACATGTAATTATTGCAGAAATAAAGCAACTCTATAAAAATCATACTTATATTAAATAAAAATGAAAATTAAACTAATCCTACTACAAATCTGAGTTCAGGTTTTGATAAAACTAGAGCAGAAACCTAGAACATCTCTATGTGGAAAGAAAACCATCTAAAGGAAGAGAGAAAAAGAGAGAGGATGAAAATAATGAATTTTTGAGTGAAAGCCCATCTCACTCTTCTTCAATCTTCTTATTCTTCAAAATTTTCCCACTTGAGTGTATTGCCACGAGGTGTTTCCACCCTAAGAGAGGGCTTCTCCTCTTCAAAATGCTCCAAAATCTATCACCAATCCTCCTCCCTCAATCCCTACGGTTTGAGCTTTAAAATCCACCATTATGGGCTCAAAATGGGCTAAAAATCCATCAAAAATCGACCCCTAACGTCGCGACGTCGTTTGGCAACGTCGCGACGTCGGGATGCTCGTTGCAACTCACGCAGCGTCGCGACGTTCTGCTGATCGCAACGTTGCGCAGCTTTACTGCATGGCTTAGCAAGGATACGCCGCTTTCATCGAACTCCGATTTGGGTGTTCTTGGTACCGTTAAGGAAAAGATCTTGAAGTGTAGAATCCATCCATATATGGCTTGATTCAATAGGAGCTCATATGATGTCTGAAAACGGTAAATACAGTAGCCTCTCCTGCTGGGGGTACCCACACCCAATGTTTGCGATTTTCTTCAAGTTTTGGAACTTGCATAACTTCTTTGTTCGAACTCCAATTTTTGTGTTCTTGGTATCCCTGGAAAGCTCTTGAAATATAGAATTCATACATATAAATCTTTCTTCGATTGGAGCTCATATGATATCTGAAAACATCAAAATACAGTAGCTGCTTCTGTAGTAGTTTTTCCACCAATTTTGCACAATTTCATCAAATGGATGACCTGATCATAAGTATGAACTTTTAGAGCATTAGGGCACTTATTTAACATAAAAACACTAGAAAAACTTACTAAAGCATAGGGATAAAATGAGTATTTAAGATACTCATCAGACGCCCTCTATAGGAGGTCCTTATATGGCCGGTTATTATTATGTCTAGACCGTGCCTCTGCAGATAGAGTAATGAGAGAGGTTCATGCAGGATTTTATGGCCCACACATGGGAGGTCATATGCTAACGTGTAAGATCATGAGGACTTACTACTTTTGGTTGACCCTGGAGACATATCGTTGCCAGTTTGTACAAAGATGTCCGAAGTGTCAAATGCACGGAGACTTGATACACCTTACCTTACGGGTTGCATTATCTTACATCCGCACTGCCATTTCGGTATGGGGTATTGATATTATTGGGAAGATCTCGCCCAAGTCTTCCAGTGGGCATAATTACATTTTAGTTTCCATTTACTATTTCACTAAGTGGGTGGAAGCTACTTCTTATGCTGGATTAACAACGACCAAAGTGGCGAATTCGTAGCTCGCACATTATCTAGATGGGGTCCCTCGTGTGTTGATCTCGGATAGGAGCGCATTCGGAGGCGGGAGTGGATACAACGGTCCAAGAGTATGGTATTCAATATCATCGATCTATGCGCATATTGGCTACATACTAATGTGGCAATTGAAGGCTGCGAATAAGAATATCAAGAGGATTTTAATAAAGATGGTGAGACTTCTAGGTTGGTCGAGAGAAGCTCCCTTTACGCGTATGGGCTTATCGTACATCACCTGGTACCTCTACTAGTGCTACCCGTTTTCTTTGGTGTACTTATTGGTATAGAGGCGAGTGCTACCCGTTGAGATTGAAATGAGATCTTTGAGAGTAGCACTCGACGATATCAGGCCTAGTGAGCCCAGTCTCGTTATGATCAGCTTAGCCTTTTGGATGAGAGGGGTGAGGGCAACCAGATCAATGATTGGAGTCCTATCAAAGAAGATGACCCGTCCATTCGAGAGAAAGGGTCAAGCCCGAAGTTTAAAAAGGCGACCTAGTCTTGAAAAGTCCTAAGAGTTGATCGATGACCCTAGAGGAAAGTTTAAGATCAACTTGGAGTGGGTCGGTATGTTATTCGAATTTGACACGAAGAGAGCATCCTGGTGACAAACTTGAATGAATCGGTTCATGGAGCCAATGCGTGGATCGGCTAAAGTTTATGCACATGAGATCATGTTTTGAGGATGGGTAAGCTACCATCACTTTGAGTAGCCATATTCCCTAATACACCCATACATTGATATATTCTATTGCTAGCCACTTTTTAGTCTCACGTGGTTTGTGGCCTATTATTTCATTCGACCTTGCATTATTTTTCGACGGGTTGGGAGGTCTGCCTGTGTGCACTTTTTATTTATTAATTAGATCTATGAGCATTATGAGCATTATGTCTGACATGACCCTTCCCAGACCTTATCTAAACTCTTGTCTGGATGATCCTGCCGGTCACTTCAACGGACTCCTCGAAACCGACTCGTCGGATCGAAGAAATCCGAGAAGTGAACAATAACTTTCTATAACTAGTTTACTCGTTTAAACTCAGAAATTAAATTTTCTTTTAATTAGTTGGGAGTGATAAAATTTTTCGCAACTTTTGTTTCAAATATTTTTATAAAATTTTGGGCAGTATAACGGCTGCATTTTGATAAACCAAAATTTACCTATCAAGAAATTTACACTTCTACTAAACCTCAATTCCTCCCAACTTCTTTATTCCCAAAGTTGCAATAATCATTATCATATTTCCACCAACATGCCACATCAACACTCCAATTCTCAATTTATAAATACAAACTTACAAACTTAAGTAGAATATATCTAGATGCATCGTATATGAAATGCATGGATATTTACAAATATACAATTCAAAATCTAAATATGTGTTTGTCAATTACATATCCATCTCATACAAAAAGTTTTATCATAGGTCATAAATCGCCCACCTATATAGACAACAAAGTAGTGACGTCACGTAAGGTCAGCGATAGCACACAATGGAATATAAATGGCTACAAAATGAGCAAGCAGTTGAGTGCAACGAAAATATATATCACATACACTAACATGGCAATTTATCTATTTGTTTTATGGTTTCTTTCAAAAACCCTATGTATATCCTTTAGTTATTTTAACCATCACAGGCGATTTAAGAACTAACGCCATGTAGGAAAACCCCACTAAGTCATCTCAACCACTACGTTGGAATTCTTGCGCTCATCGCCGCATTAGGGCGCTAAAGCTTATCCAGCGGAGGCAGCTTCTGATGCAGATTTCACGCATCACAATTGTAGTGTTAAAACTCTGGGCAACTACGAGCGGAATTTACTACATCGCCACATAGTGCCAAACTATACAAATAGCCAACTACGTGCGGGTGTCTGCAGTATATGTCAAACGGTGCTTATACTTTCTATGGCCCGAGCAACTACGGATGGGGTGCTGCATCGTCTACGTAGTGCTAACTTTTCTTTAATGTGAGCAACTGGATGAGATTTATTGCACATCGTCACATAACGTTAAATCTCATTATATCTTAAGAGGAATATACATGGGTTTTAAAACTACATTTACTTAGTGTCAAAGCACAAAATCCTAACTCGTTTTGAAACCTAAGACTCTCTTTTCAAATATTTTCTTTTAGATTACTTAACTACCATATTCATTACCAGCATCAACCATTTACATGAAGCGGGAAAAGATCTTAGAGTGGCCGAACCGCACCTTGAATAGCGTCACTCCCGTCAAAGCGTCTCACGAGGCTCGTGGGCCCGTCACTCTGTGCCGTCACCTACACAATATTCTCATCATTACTAGTGACAAAAATTTCAATTCTCAACTATAAGGTGAGGAATCTCGAATTAAGACCATTTTTCTATATATATCCTCCTAACTTGTTTCCCTCTTGAGACTCTCTAATCCCGGTTACTATGTAAAGTTTTAGTTTTGACCCTTAGGGATCACCCCACGCCCAGTCCGTTTAATTTCGAAGGCTTGGAATGAAAATTATATTTTTACTCAAAGCGGACAACCCTAGCAGGCTTGAGGTGGTAGCCTTATTTGCTCCGGGTCTCAGTTTTCGCCGTTCTTCTTCCTACGGTTAACTTATATCACCTTTTAGTCACACGAAATTGCCTTTTTTTTCTTCACTCATTTGAAGCTATGGATCTAAGGTTTCTTCTCCAATTGGAATCACCCAATTTGGATCACCAAAACTCAAGTTATTGTATTTTATACCTAGATTACTCAAATTGGCATAAAGTCACACATAGCTCCACTTGGAAATATTTCTGGGCACTTTAGGGTTAAAATTTGCTTGAACTTCCTTCAATAACATTACCTAGAAGTCTATTTTACCCATAATTTTGAATCACTCAATTTGGATAGGTGAAACTCCACTGTAATAAAACACTACAACCATGCCATGAGCAAAATCAGTGAGCTACACGAGTTCACCTTTCAGTCCGTATTTGGGAGCTTTAGATCTACAATTTGCTCTTGGTACCTTCTATACATTTGTATCTCTATCTCTTATGGTTCTTTACCAATTGGAATCAATTCATTTGGATGATTCTAACTTAATTTATAGCCAAAACAAAAACAGGGGTTTTACATAAATTTTTGACAGCAATTCCTTTAAGAACCCAACATTCTCCTTTGTTTTTTTTTTTTTACAACCAATCACTCAAAGCCCTTCATACCTCAATAATCAGCATAGTCATTCCAAAACCACTCCCATAACACTTGTATTGATGGTTTGGAACTCCCATACAACAAAACCCTAGGTAGAATCTTATGAATTCAACCAAGGTCCGCAATTCTTCTAAAAACCCATATAAATATGATGATTCCATGTTTAT